>CM076580.1:329749333-329961833 GCA_034641835.2 Pinus albicaulis
TTTTTATTTATTATTAGTAATAATACTAAATAAATGGGGACCCTTAGTTAAAAATCCTAAAAAATCAATTAGGATTTGTTTGCTCTTTACAAATAAAACTTTCTATCATAAACTTATAAAATCCCTTAGAAAGAATATTTAGAAACACCTAAGTTTATGATAGATTGTAATAAAATTTCTCTCTTGAAATAAGATGTTGCATCCATAACAAAAATAGTATATATATAAAACCATAGATCAAGGCATCGACAGCTGTAAAATGTAAATGATTAACAAAAATCTTTTACAGCCTTTATCAATTATGCGCTGCTTTATTCTGCTTTTGCGATCTCCGCCATGATTTGGTTGCGCTTTTTGCGATATGCGCTTTTGTGATTTTTGCGATATGCACTTTGCGCTATTGCGCAATTCCTGTTTTTGCGCTATTTTTATGACTGTGATGATTTCATTTTGCGATATTGCGACATTGCGATATTGCGATATTGCGCAGCAAATCGCAGATCGCAATGTCGCAGATTCATGTAGGCGCGCTATCCCAAGGCAATCTTCCCATATGTCAAATCCGTTATGCACTTTAATGATTATATTAAATGATTGGATTGATTATTAATGTGAAATGAGATTGTGTTTAGATTGAAAGTCGTTTCACAATTTAAATATTATATTTCATCCGCTTTCACATTCAAAACAATCTCATCACCTTTCTTATATCATTACTCTCATTTATTCGTAAAACGCAGGCACGAAGGAACAAACCACTATACAAAGCTTCCGCTAAACACTATGGGTAAGAAGGAGAAGAGCTCAAATTCTGAGAACAAAGAATGGTTTTCACAGCAGCAAAGCCCGTAACAAGGATTTGCATATCTACTTGGAGGAAATGTATAAACCGGGCAAATAAGACAAAAACCCCGTGGTGATAAAAGCTTCTTCAGAAACATAACAGCTTCTAAGGATATGTCCACAACTTTTAGAACGCTTCTGCTCATTTCTGCATAGAATAGCAGCAAGGCCAAGGATTCTCCCATATATAGACATGGTGAGATGGGTGCTGGATAGCACCGATATTTCAGACAGACAATTCAGAACTCCATCTGAAGAGCTAATCGGGTCATTCACCATAGAAGATCCGAGATTAATGTATAAGTTGCCAGAAACTCAGGCGACTTACAACAAACAATTCATGGAAGATTTTTCCAAAGAACATGCAAATTTGGCAGAATGCACAAAGGAGTGGACCAAAAGAAGTGAACCATTGAAGAAAAATAAACAAGGTATGTACAACACGGGTTCACTTACCTCTCCTTATTGTTTTACTGCTGCCATGTTATGCAGGCTTTTTGGAAAGCCTGACATAAATATGATCTTACCCGAATGGCTTCCTTTGTTGAATGCGGCTGTTAATTCTACAATTGTAGATTGGGCCAAAATCCTATCTGATAATCTCACCACTGCTATTTTTCATTACCGGTCTAAACGAAATTTTTCCCAGCGGGTTTATCCGCCTTTTTATTTATCTGCTTATGTCATGGACGCCATCTGCTATGTCTCTAAATTCCCTGTGATGGGATGGAAATGGACTATCCACGATCTCTTGCCCATTCATGTGTACCATAAAGAACTATGGGAGTCTAAGTTTGTCCCCCATTTTTACCAAATTTGTCATGGAATAATGCTGCCATTGTACAGAACATTGTATAATAAGGATGCCCCGAGGTTATCCTCAGAAACAGAGGTTGATATTCTCCCCGTCGCAAGATGGTTTGGAGAGGAATTGTTCACCTATATTAGGGTTTTCGGAAGTTATGCTTCTCCCCATGTTTTACCCTTATATGTTCCAGATAGACTTGTAGCTCGGGAAATTGCTTATGAGACCTGTGGCCAGGGAGTTATAACAAAAGATTTAAAAGACAAGAAAAAGGGAATTTGGCCACAATTTCCCATAAAATGTGGAACATTTTCACTATTGGATATTGGTCATTCATTTCACGAGATAAGCAACGTTACATGCCTACAACTATTCAAATTATCAAGAAGGTTATTTGACCAAAATGATATTGTTAAGAATTTTACCAATGCAATCAAAGTAAGGGAATTTGTTGGGGAGCAAGATCTTTTTGATGATATGTTCCAGGCAAGAAATTCATTCAAAGAGGTTTTGAATTCAGCTAAAGAGCAGCTATCTCCAGGGGATTTTCAGGAATTTAAGTTGTACAGAGAAAGGAGACTAATTTCTATTCCTTTGGATAATCTACGCATAGAGCCTGCAAAGGAGCAAACTCCTAGTGTTAGTCTTAACAGCAGTTCAAGCACAGGTAAATCCAAATCAAAATCTGACAGAGATTCTGAACACTCCAATACATCCAAAGAAATGGAAGATAAAATGGAAGAATCCATTAAAGATTCTGCACAATCTAAAGAGCTTGCTCAACAGAAAATTTTGATTTCTCAACAAACAAATCCTCCTTCACCCAGTGTACAGCAACAGCCAGTCACCATGGAGTTAGATAAAGAATGGGAAACCTTTAATCAATTGATTAATGTAGAAGGACAGAATGTACAGACCCCTGTCCAAACAACCAAAGTTTTGAATGCAGGAACAAGCAGCACAGCCGCAGTAACAGAGCACATACCAATCACACCCTCCTCTGAAATTGTAATTAATGTAGAGGACATTCCTCCTCTAGATGTATTTTACAGCCCAAAATACAAAGCATTAGTAAAGAGACAAAGGAAAAGAGAAAAATAGAAAGTGCAATTGCTACTGAACCAGAACAAGTAGATGTTTTGTGGAAAGATCCTGCTACAGAGCCTACTCATAATCTCACTAAATTATCTCAAATAACAGGAGCTTATGCTTCTGCAACAATTGATAAAGCAGTTGAGATACAACTTTTGTTGGATGAAAAAGAAGAATAGATAAAGGCTCTGCAACAGCAATTGCAACAGGTACAGGCCAATCAGGAAGCACAATTAAAACTTGAAGAGTTACAACAAAAACTTCAAGAAATCCAAGAACAGGATAAGGATGATCCTAAGCTTCCAGAATTCATTTCAGAAACCATCTCTTTGAACAATCAACTACTGCAACAAGAGGAAGTTTTCTGCCAAAAAATATTGCAATGGAATTCTTTGTGCCAAGAAAGCGATAAAATCACAAATCATGTCGTAGATCTACGAAATGATTATGATTTGATTAATGAAAATATCAATGATTATCTAGCATGGCAAAAGACAGAAGAAGGCAGAAAAGCTGGTGCACCCATCATTAATGAAAACCACAAAGAAATACTGTTAAGTAATTGGGATGCACAAATCAGAATAGCAGAAAGGGCAGCAGAGGAGGCATCTACAGCGGCAAACACTCTCACTGATTGTGTAAATAACAATTTACACAAAGCTAACTTGATTTCTGAAACTATTCCAGGTTATCTCCCACAGGAAAATCAATTGCAAGCAGAATGGAGGCAAAAGGCAGAAGAAAGAGAAAAATCCATCCAAGGGCCGACAAGATTGAATTGGGACTCATACTGGATGTACTTGGTAAAGCCACATAGTCAGCACAGTGCACTCAATTGTATTATCAATGCTACAGCGAAGATTGCTCCTACGCTTGCTGACTCTGTCTTTTCAGGACAGCTGAATTCTGAAGTCGGTCAACCGCATCTTCTCAAAACTATGCTAGATTCCTGCAAGAGAAAAGATCAATTTCATAGATAGATAGATTTAGTTTTAATTTCACTGTATTTTAGCCTAGGAAAAGGATGGTCATTGAACCGAATCCTTATTTTTTGTAATAAACTATTTTTAGAGTTACTTAAGTAGTATTTAAACCCCTCTCATGCATTTAGAGAGGGGTCCTGGATCTTAATATTTTTGGACTTGGAGATTGCATTTCTGTACTCCATTGTCTTATATATTTTTTGAAAAGGATCACATCTGGTGATTTTCATGTGGAATTATCTTTGAAGTGTTGCATTTCTGTACCTTGGAATTTGGTTTTGCATCATAGTTACTGGATAGAGTATCAGATTGCATTTGAAATTCTTCAAGATGAACAAGGTATTTCTATCTGTTCACTGTTGATCTCTTTTGTCTTATGATATTCGGTTTAAAATTGATATCATTTATATGTATATTGGTTTTCACAACGCTTTCTTTTATATATCATTTCTGAGTATAATTGAAACGTTATTTTTCATAGTTACATGTAAATGGTATACAATGATGAATGCAATATGTTTATATAACTCCGTTTAATTTCTTAAACAGAGTTATCTTTATTTGTTTCTGCATATTTCAATTTAATTAATAATACATTTTCATGGTTATTGTTGAATTGGAACAATCTTAAGTTGTATTCACATATAGCTACCCGGGTTAGTGTTAGAATTTCTTTATCAGTATTTAGCTTAAATTAGATAGTTTTATTTCAGTTAGTTTAGTCCCATTTTCACCCATCCAATCCAATCCATTTAGTTACAAGGAAACTGGTCCTTTAAATCCAGTCGGAGCCACCATACCAAACGGAAAAGGAGCTGTCTTAAGGTCCCGACCGGGTGGTTTTCCCTGATGTTTGAAGCAGATATTTTCTAGGCTTCAACATTTTTGGCGCTAGAAGGAGGGCATGAGCTATGAATGGCAAGTAAATCTTTATCCACAAGCCATTCTGAGAGCAAAACACCCTCATTAACTTCTTCAATTTCTTCTGAAATTCAGAATCCTAGAGAAGAAATTGCAGAGTTTAAATTAGATAGTTTTATTTCAGTTAGTTTAGTCCCATTTCCACCCATCCAATCCAATCCATTTAGTTACAAGGAAACTGGTCCTTTAAATCCAGTCGGAGCCACCACACCAAACGGAAAAGGAGCTGTCTTAAGGTCTCGACCGGGTGGTTTTCCCCGATGTTTGAAGCAGAGATTTTCTAGGCTTCAACATTTTTGGCGCTAGAAGGAGGGTCTGAGCTATGAATGGCAAGTAAATCTTTATCCACAAGCCATTCTGAGAGCAAAACACCCTCATTAACTTCTTCAATTTCTTCTGAAATTCAGAATCCAAGAGAAGAAATTGCAGAAAATATTCAGACACCCACTACCAAAATCTTAAAACATTCAGACAAACAACATCCTGAGTCTCCTGAAGTTAAAGATATAATTCATAAATTGAAAGGATTCTCATTATCTTTAGAAGAGTCTGAAATATCTAAAGGTAGTGTAAGCTCAAAATTTATTCCTTCAAAACCTCTTACTAGGTTGCAAAGTGAAAAACTTGGTATTCCTCCGAAAGAATTTCCTTTACCTAGTAAGGGAAAAACAAAAAGAATTCAATCGGAAACAGATATGATACAAGTTCATCATCTCCTATTCAATCACCTGTTTCCAAAACCACAACTCAACAAAGTACAGTTGTTTCATCATCATCTCTTCAGTCATCATCTCCACAAACATCTTCTACTCAATCCTCATCAATCTCAACATCATCTATTCCAACCACTTCAATTCAAATACCACCAATTTCTGGTATTCCTCCAATAATCATCCCAATAATGGCACAGAGACCATGGTCTACTCCAGGAGCAGTCAACATGGCTGCACCTTTACACGATTTACCAGACAATCCTGGAAAATGGCTTCCAAAGTTTAGCCCAGATCTTAACATTCAAGCTGAAGAACATATCAATAATTTTATGCTGGCTATTAATTTGAATGGATTCATACACGAAGATGTTGTAGTTAGATTATTCCCATATACTCTTCAGGGAGTAGCAGGATCATGGTATTTTTCATTACCATCAGGATCCATAACAAGTTGGGACATTTTTGCAAATCATTTTCTGACCAAATTTGGAGATGATCGATCAATTGCAACTTTACTTAATGATCTCTCAAATTTGAAGATAGAACCCAAGGAACCTATAAAAGAATTCAATGCTAGATTCAACAAACTTTTGAACAAAATTCATACAGATTCACAACCCAGTGAACAAGTTAGAATTGAATGGTATATAACTGCCTTACCCTCAAACATAGCAATTTTCGTAGACAGAGCTGCAAAGCCTACATTAGCTGAGAATATGAAAGAAGCTATTGCAGTAGAAAAACGTATCACTTCTCTGGAAAAGAAAAATGCTATTGAAGAAAGGAAATCAAAGAAGGTCAGCTTCAGAGATGATTCAAAGAAAAAGGCCAAAGATCCATACGACATGGAAGGTTTACAGAAAGTTCTTAAAACCATGTCAAATGAAATGGTTGAAATTAAAAAACAAGTGGCTGAAACTTCTACCAAGAAACCATTCCAAAATTTCAAAAGAAACCAAGTTAAATGTAAACCTCCTAATGTAATCTCTAATGCAGAGTCAGAAGAAGATGAGGAAGAAGAAGATACATCTATAGTATCAGATCAAGAAGACGAAAATGAAGAGATAGCTGAATTAAATGGAATGTGGGATTTTATTCTCCCTAATTCTGATAGTGAAGAAGCTATGCCTGTAAGTACTAGGAGTAAATCTACAGCAGAACCAGTGCAAACAGTTCCAAAAAAGAAAATTACAACTCCAAGTACCAAAGACAAACCCATTGTAAAGAAAACTTCTCAATTACCTACTCAAAATCAGCCATTTTCTTCTAATCCTCTCACATCAACAGCGAAAACTTTAGTAGTGTTAGATCCTATGGAATACAATATTGTTGAAGACATGAAAAAGATTAAAGCCAACATTTCCTTACATGAACTCAGCAAACTGAAACACCAACAAAAGTTGCTATTGAAAGAATTAAATGCTACACCAATTGCTCCTTTACCAAGCGGTGTAGTTGCAAAAGCAGCAAGAGGAACTGGTAAGCCACCAGATAAGGTAGATGCTACTGATATTGTGCTCATTGGGGAAAAATCAAATTCTCAAACTCCTCCTTTTCTTTTGACTTATGAGATGTACAATAAAAATCTGCACAATTGTTTGATTCATTCCAGAGCTTCCTCCAATATAATGCCTACTTCTGTCTGTGCTAAACTAAATATTGAACCACAGAAATCAGCAATTCATATCGTTCAGTTGGATCGCTTTAAAGTTCAAGTTGTAGGAGAAATCAATTCAGTCACAATCAGATTAGCCTCAGATCCTAGGATTGTCCATAGAATTGATATTCTGATTACTAATATTCATGAATTCTATGGATTAATCTTGAGCAGGGATTGGTCTGCAAAACTTAACGGTTATATCTCGACTGATTATTCGCACATGTGGCTTCCCTACAAAGGGAAACCAAATCAAATCAAAATTGAACGAGAAAAACATATGATGCACACTGTCACTGAATTTGAACAACCTAATGAACCTGTAGCATTCAACAACAACATTCTTGGAGGTTATTCTGCTGAATCATTTCTTCGAAATTTCAAAGCTCCTCAATCACCGTTTTTTGTAAATACTTTCGTTTCTCAGATAGAAAATTTTTCACAGTCTGATACTTCCAGAATTGTAAATATTTCGGATGTAATTATAGATAAGTCAATAGATAAGTCTTTATTTTGGTCATTATATTTTGATGGATCTAAGTCTAGTGATGGAGCTGGAGCCGGATGCATCCTAATTGATCCAAATGGGGAGAAAACTATGCTGTCATGCAGATTAGAATTTGAGTGTACTAACAATACCGCAGAATATGAAGCCTTGGTTCAAGGACTTTATAAAGCTATAGGGTTAGATGTTAACTACTTGAAAGTTTTTGGTGATTCCGAAATTGTTATTAAACAAGTTAGGAATACTATTCATTGCCTTTCAGGACATCTTAAACACTATCAAACCCTAGTACAAGACCTCACCACTCATGTTTTAGCATTCAATATTTCTCCTATTCCTAGGAATCAGAATACATCAGCTGACTTGTTAGCTAATGTTGCATCTAAACTCTTACCTGCTGAAGATTGCAGTCCTGATAGATTTTCTGTAGAATTGATTTTTCGTCCATCTGTCCCAGATAATGTTACAAATTGGAGAGTTTTCTATCATGATCAAGATATTCTAAATTTCATGACTTCGGAGAAATCATATGATGAGCAAATTATTGACGAAGATGATCATGATTTACAAATTGCTTCAAAAGGTAATGAAAACCCCATTCCAAAATCTGTTGTTAAATTAGAGGATTTATATGACATTAGAGATAGATTCAAGAAAGTTGTTAATTCAAAACTTCAAAGCTCCACTTTGAAGTTTGAATTAGTAAATCTTGGTTCTGATTCTAAACCTCAAAACGTTAACTTAGGACTCAACTTAACACCAGAGGAAAGGAATGCATTCATTAAACTGCTGAACAAGTATAAAAACGTTTTTTCTTGGAATTATGATGATCTAAAAACATATGATACTTCAATTATTCAACACACGATTCCAATGCTTCCTGATGTTAAACCTGTTCAACAGAAGTTGAGAAAGATCCATCCAAATCTCGAAAGTCAAATCAAATCAGAACTTAATAAACTTTTGAAAGCCAAAATCATTTTTTTAGTCAGGCACTCTAATTGGGTTTCCAATATGGTACCTGTAAGGAAAAAGAATGGTGATATAAGAATCTGTATTGATTTCAGAAATTTAAACAAGGCATGTTTAAAAGACAATTTCCCATTGCCAACCATGGAACAGATACTTCAAAAAGTAGCTGGTTCTAAACTTATGTCTTTTCTCGATGGATTTTCAGGCTATAATCAAGTTTTAGTTCACCCATATGACATATTGAAAACAACTTTCAGAACAAAATGGGGAACTTATGCTTATCAGAAAATGCCTTTTGGTCTAATAAATGCAGGAGCAACTTTTCAAAGAGCCATGGACATAGCATTCAAAGGCCTGATCAATAAATCAGTTGTTTATCTTGATGACATAACAGTATTTTCAAAAAAGAGAACCAATCATCTACATGATTTAAAACAAATATTTGAAAGATGTAGAAAGTTTGGTATCTCCTTAAATCCCAAGAAATCTTTCTTTGCTTTAGATGAAGGAAAACTCTTAGGATTTGTTGTGTCAAAAGATGGTATATATATTGATCCAGATAGAGTGAAAGAAATTTCTGATATTTCTTTACCACACAACAAAAAATCCATGCAATCATTTCTTGGACAGATCAATTTTGTTATGATATTTATTCCTGATTTTTCTTTAATTGTTTTACCTATGCAAAATATGATCAAGAAAAATTCAATATTCAAATGGACGCATAAAGAAAAAGAAGCTTTTGATTCAATCAAACAAGCGATCATTAATGCACCAGCATTTAATACCCCGGATTTTTCTAAAGATTTTACTTTGTATACTCTGGCCACTGAAACATCTTATGCAGTCGTTTTAACACAACTCAATGATCATGAAATCGAAGCACCTATTTCTTTCTTTAGCTCGAATCTGCAAGGAGCTGAGCTTAATTATTCCGATGTTGAAAAACAATCCTTTGATGTGTTTAAATTAATCAAACATTTCAAACCTTTTCTCTTAAAAACACATACAAAAATCATTGTCCCATTCTCTGCAGTAAGGCAGTTATTAATTCAAAAATAAGTAGGAGAAAAGAGAGCTAACTGGGTAACAGCCTTGCAAGAATATGATGTTGATATTAAACCAGCTAAAATTGTTAGAGGACAAGGATTTTGCATATTATTGGCAAGAGCTCATAACATACCAGAAAATCAAGATTCAAATCAAGATATTCAAGTAAGTCAGATAAGTTTTACAAATTCCGTATCTCAGTATGTTGATCTTATCTATTACTTGAAAAATGGGTATGCTCCTTCTAATCTTAGCTATAAGAGTAAACGTGATTTAATGTTAAAGGCTATTAAATACCATATCATTGATAATGTGTTATTTAGAAAAAATTATGATTCAATTTTATTAAGATGTTTGGAAAAGACTGAAGCTGAAAAGGTTTTGCAGGAATTGCATGATGGACCAGCAGGAGGTCATTTTGGAGGTGATACCACGGCTCACAAAATAATTCGTGCTGGTTATTACTGGCCTACACTTTTTAAAGATACGCATGATTACGTAAGGAAGTGCCAAATTTGTCAAACTGCAAGTGGAAGACAAAGGAAACCAACTTTTCCTTTGCAACCAGTAACTATTGAGAAACCATTTGAACAATGGGGGCTTGACATTATTGGTGAAATAGTACCTCATTCTTCCAAGCAGCACAAGTACATCCTTACTGCAACTGATTACTTTACGAAATGGGTAGAGGCAATCCCATTGAAGGTAGCTAATTCTGATGCAATTATTGATTTCATAGATAAATTCATCATAACCAGGTTTGGTGTACCTCAAGCTCTTGTTTTTGATAATGCATCTTACTTCTCTGGAAATAGTTTAATTGAATTTGCAGTCAAAAGAGGTTTTAAATTAAAATATTCAGTAAATTATTATCCACAAGGTAATGGTTTGGCTGAATCCACTAATAAAAAACTTATCAAAATCATTAAAAGGACTATTGATCAAAATCAAAAGAATTGGCACAAATCTTTAATCTTTGCGTTATGGGCTGATCGTATCACTGAAAAGGTTTCAATAGGGGCTTCACCTTTCAATCTGGCTTATGGAAAAGAAGCTGTGATACTATCAAACTTAACACTTCCATCATTAGCCCTAGTGCAGTTTATTGAAGAAAATCCTTCATCATCCATTCAATTGAGATATGATCAAATCCTTAAATTAGAAGAAGATAGGGATAAAGCAAAAATTACTCATGAAAAACATCAACAGCTTGTAAAATCTTCTTTTGATGCAAGTTCTACCGGCTCAAAAATTTTGTCAATTGGTGATCTCGTTTTGAAATCGGATAAAGCACACGAAGAAAAAGGTAAACATACCAAATTTCAGAAAATGTGGCTTGGACCATTTCAAATCGTTGAGAAGATAAGCTCAAATACATTTATACTCCAATATTTAACAGGTAAGAGAGAGTCTCTTCCTGTAAATGGGCTTATCTTGAAGAAATTCTTTTCATAAGGAGGTAACCCCTTCTTAAACTGTATATATTTCTTTCTGCAAAGTTTTTGATTGTTTTTGTTTTTACAAATAAGGGTTGTTTATGAGTCTCTGATTGACTGTTTACTATTTGAGAAAACTTCTTCGGAAAAATATTATAAATATTTATTTTGTGTAAATAAGAATTTTTAAAGTAATGATTACAATTTTTTTTGAATAGTTTAAAATAATATGTTAAACTTTGAAAAGATTATTTCAATCATTTACATGATCTTTTGAAAACTTGAGGAAAATGTAAATCATTATAAGGTTTATTAAGCAGAGAAAGGTTATTTTCAAAGATATTTTCAAAGTTTTGGAACTCAAAAAACTCTGAAAATTGTCATCCATTGATTCTTAAGGATAAAACTATTTCACCCCATCCATTTAAGTTGTGATTTTTTAGAATGTAATTCTAAGAAATTATACGAAAAATTTTAAGAGATAAGAGGTCTCATTACGAGCCGACTTACCATGTTCATAAGGAGTAATAAAACTGACATTACCAATACTGCATACCAAAACAGGGTAATGGCTTATAACTATAAGACAAGGGGTCTCATCATGAGCCAACTTGTTCAGTTTAATTATAACTAGTGAATGACATTGTTAATAACTGGCTACCAAACTAGAACAATGACTCTTAAAATAAAAATAAATAAAAGAAAAAAAACATGAGATAATAGGTCTTATGAATTTATCTTTTAAAAAGTCATAATTTTAGTTGGATGGGACAATGAATGGTTAATGGTTTAAAGGTAACCCTGTCGAGACTATGAACGTTTGCTGGCAGCAGAGGAAATACCTATGGCAATGGAGTATATTATAAAACCAAAACTTGGAGAGATCCACTTACTTCATTATTAACACCAATCAAAGCTTGATATAACCCAAAATGTTTTTATTTCTTAAGGAATTAGAAAGAAATTATGAAATGATTTTTATTTCTTCTTTTTCATAGTTACATTTTATTTTAATTATCATAAGATAGTTTTTATTATCTTTAAAAACATTTATTTACTAAAGATAGAATGTTCATTTTATTTTTTCAGAGATAGTTGTTTCTTTCAGTGAATCGCCAATTGTTGTGACCAGCAACAACCCCCCTTTTTATTTATTATTAGTAATAATACTAAATAAATGGGGACCCTTAGTTAAAAATCCAAAAAAAATCAATTAGGATTTGTTTGCCTTTACAAATAAAACTTTCTATCATAAACTTATAAAATCCCTTAGAAAGAATATTTAGAAACACTTAAGTTTATGATAGATTGTAATAAAATTGCTCTTGAAACAAGATAGCGCATCCATAACAAAATAGTATATATAAAACGCATTGATCGCAGATCGCATAGCGCAGAAAACAGAAATGATTAATAAAAATCTTTTGCGCTCTTACCAATTATGCGCTTTTGCGATTGTGCGCTTTTGTGATTTTTGCGATATGCGCTTTGCGCTATTGCGCAATTCTCGTTTTTGCGCTATTTTTATGACTGTGATGATTTCATTTCGCAATATTGCGACATTGCGATATTGCGATATTGCGCAGCAAATCGCAGATCGCAATGTCGCAGATTCATGTAGGCGCACTTTCCCAAGGCAATCTTCCCATATGTCAAATCCGTTATGCGCTTTAATGATTATATTAAATGATTGGATTGATTATTAATGTGAAAAGAGATTGTGTTTAGATTGAAAGTCGTGTCACAATTTAAATATTATATTTCATCCGCTTTCACATTCAAAACAGTCTCATCACCTTTCTTATATCATTACTCTCATTTATTCGTAAAACACAGGCACGAAGGAGCAGACCACTATACAAAGCTTCCGCTAAACACTATGGGTAAGAAGGAGAAGAGCTCAAGTTCTGAGAACAAAGAAATGGCTTCGCTATACGCAGACACCGCCTGTAACAAGGACGCCGGTATATCGACTTGGGAGGGAATGTATAAACTGTTAGAAGATGAAAACCCCGTGGTGATAAAAGTTGCAGCTACAGCAGGTTCAAAGGATACGTCTGAAGCAACACTTAGAGACTTGGCTTGCTCATTTCTACATAGAATAGCAGCAAGGCCAAGGATTCTCCCATATACAGACATGGTGAGATGGGTGCTGGATAGCACAGATATTTCAGATAGACAATTCAGAACTCCATCTGAAGAGCTAATCGGGTCATTCACCATAGAAGATCTGAGATTAATGTACAAGTTGCCAGAACCTCAGGCGACTTTCAACAAACAATTCATGGAAGATTTTGCCAAAGAACATGCAAATTTGGCAGAATGCACAAAGGAGTGGACCAAAAGAAGTGAACCATTGAAGAAAAACAAACAAGGTATGTACAACACGGGTTCACTTACCTCTCCTTATTGTTTTACTGCTGCCATGTTATGCAGGCTTTTTGGAAAGCCTGACATAAATATGATATTACCCGAATGGCTTCCTTTGTTAAATGCGGCTGTTAATTCTACAATTGTAGATTGGGCCAAAATCCTATCTGATAATCTCACCACTGCTATATTTCATTACCGGTCTAAACGAAATGTTTCCCAGCAGGTTTATCCGCCTTTTTATTTATCTACTTATGTCATGGACGCCATCTCCTATGTCTCTAAATTCCCTGTGATGGGCTGGAAATGGACTATCCACGATCCTTTGCCCATTCATGTGTACCATAAAGAACTATGGGAGTCTGAGTTTATCCCCCATTTTCATCAAATTCGTCATGGAATAATGCTGCCATTGTACAGAACATTGTATAATAAGGATGCCCCGAGGTTATCCTCAGAAACAGAGGTTGATATTCTCCCCATCGCAAGATGGTTTGGAGAGGAATTGTTCACCTATATTAGAGTTTTTGGAAGTTATGCTTCTCCCCATGTTTTACCCTTATATGTTCCAGATAGACTTGTAGCCCGGGAAATTGCTTATCAGACCTGTGGCCAGGGAGGTATGACAAAAGATTTAAAAGACAAGAAAAAGGGCATTTGGCCACAATTTCCCATAAAATGTGGAACATTTTCACTGTTGGATATTGGTCATGCATTTCATGAGATAGGCAACATTACATGCCTACAGCTGTTCAAATTCTCCAGAAGGTTATTTGACCAAAATGATATTGTTAAGAATTTTACCGATGCAATCAAAGTAAAGGAATTTGTCGCAGAGCAAGATATTTTTGATGATATGTTCCAGGTAAGAAATTCATTTAAAGAGGTTTTGAATTCAGCTAGAGAGAAGCTATCTCCAGGGGATTTTCAGGAATTCAAGTTGTACAGAGAAAGGAGACTAATTCCTATTCCTTTGGATAATCTACGCATAGAGCCTGCAAAGGAGCAAACTCCTAGTGTTAGTCTTAACAGCAGTTCAAGCACAGGTAAATCCAAATCAAAATATGACAGAGATTCTGAACACTCCAATACATCCAAAGAAATGGAAGATAAAATGGAAGAATCCATTAAAGATTCTGCACAATCTAAAGAGCTTTCTCAACAACAAATTTTGATTTCTCAACAAACAAATCCTCCTTCACCCAATGTACAGCAACAGCCAGTCACCATGGAGTTAGATAAAGAATGGGAAACCTTTAATCAATTGATTAATGTAGAAGGACAGAATGTACAGACCCCTGTCCAAACAACCAAAGTTTTGAATGCAGAAACAAGCAACACAATCGCAGTAATAGAGCACATACCAATTACACCCTCCTCTGAAATTGTACTTAATGTAGAGGACATTCCTCCTCTAGATGTATTTTATAGCCCAAAATACAAAGCAGTAGTAAAGAGACAAAGGAAAAAGAGAAAAATAGAAAGTGCAATTGCTACCGAACCAGAACAAGTAGATGTTTTGTGGAAAGATCCTACCACAGAGCCTACTCATAATCTCACTAAATTATCTCAAATAACAGGAGCTTATGCTTCTACAACAATTGATAAAGCAGTTGAGATACAACTTTTGTTGGATGAAAAAGAAGAACAGATAAAGGCTCTGCAACAGAAATTGCAACAGGTACAGGCCAATCAGGAAGCACAATTAAAACTTGAAGAGTTACAACAACAACTTCAAGAAATCCAAGAACAGCATAAGGATGATCCTAAGCTTCCAGAATTCATTTCAGAAACCATCTCTTTGAACAATCAACTACTGCAACAAGAGGAAGTTTTTTGCCAAAAAATATTGCAATGGAATTCTTTGTGCCAAGAAAGCGATAAAATCACAAATCATGTCGTAGATCTACGAAATGATTATGATTTGATTAATGAAAAGATCAATGATTATCTAGCATGGCAAAAGACAGAAGAAGGCAGAAAAGCTGGTGCACCCATCATTAATGAAAACCACAAAGAAATACTATTCAGTAATTGGGATGCACAAATCAGAAGAGAAGAAAGGGCAGCAGAGGAGGCATCTACAGCGGCAAACACTCTCACTGATTGTGTAAATGACAATTTACACAAAGCTAACTTGATTTCTGAAACTGTTCCAGGTTATCTCCCACGGGCAAATCAATTGCAAGAAGAATGGAGGCAAAAGGCAGAAGAAAGAGCAAAATCCATCCAAGGGCTGACAAGAGATTGAATTGGGACTCATACTGGATGTACTTGGTAAAGCCACACAGTCAGCACAGTGCACTCAATTGTATTATCAATGCTACAGAGAAGATTGCTCCTACGCTTGCCGACTCTGTCTTTTCAGGACAGCTGAATTCTGAAGTCGGTCAACCGCATCTTCTCAAAACTATGCTAGATGCCTGCAAGAGCAAAGATCAATTTCATAGATAGATAGATTTAGTTTTAATTTCACTATATTTTAGCCTAGGAAAAGGACGGTCATTGAACCGAATCCTTATTTTTTGTAATAAACTATTTTTAGAGTTAGTTAAGTAGTATTTAAACCCCTCTCATGCATTTAGAGAGGGGTCCTTGATCTTAATATTTTTGGACTTGGAGATTGCATTTCTGTACTCCATTGTCTTATATATTTTTTGAAAAGGATCACATCTGGTGATTTTCATGCAGAATTATCTTTGAAGTGTTGCATTTCTGTACCTTGGAATTTGGTTTTGCATTATAGTTACTAGATAGAGTATCAGATTGCATTTGAAGTCATGAAGATGAGCAAGGTATTTCTATCTGTTTACTGTTGATCGATTTTGTTTTATGATATTCGTTTTAAAATTGCTATCATTTATATGTATATTTGTTTTAACAACACTTTCTTTTATATATCATTTCTAAGTATAATTGAAACGTTGTTTTTCATAGTTACATGTAAATGGTATACAATGATGAATGCAATATGTTTATATAACTCTGTTTAATTTCTTAAACAGATTTATCTTTATTTGTTTCTGCATATTTCAATTTAATTGATAATACATTTTCATGGTTATTGTTGAATTGGAACAATCTTAAGTTGTATTCACATATAGCTCCCCGGGTTAGTATTAGAGTTTCTTTATCAGTATTTAGCTTAAATTAGATAGTTTTATTTTAGTTAGTTTAGTCCCATTTCCACCCATCCAATCCAATCCATTTAGTTACAAGGAAACTGGTCCTTTAAATCCAGTCGGAGCCACCACACCAAACGGAAAAGGAGCTGTCTTAAGGTCCCGACCGGGTGGTTTTCCCCGATGTTTGAAGCAGAGATTTTCTAGGCTTCAACAGGAAGTCGATGCTTTTTTAGGCTCCTGAACTTCATCTCAAAGAAGTGACCTCGGGAAAATCATCATAAATCTCTCTCTGAGTATCAGATTGGAATTATGTAAAAAGTGGTCGATATTGCACGGATTGTAGTTTTCTATGTATCAATTTCAAAGCCGAATGAAGAAACAATGATATCTGGAACACCATACAAGTTCGCTCTACTAAACCAACCCATAATCAGTGCATTGTGAGATATTGGGCATAACAATCCCTTGAAGAATCCAAATTGGGTCAAACCTGTGGCATTGGAAAGAAGACTCAGAGGACTACTACAAGACTAAAATCACATATTGGAGATCTAAAATAATAGAGATACACCAAATTCAATATCGAGCTCCTAGAAGGCAAGAAAAAGCTAGATAATGTGTTGTCAAGTGATGCAAATGACCAGAATTTATAGGGCAGAAAAGAAAAGAAAGGTGCATCATCGGGTAGCATGACAAGAGCAGAAATCAAGGTGCAGAATAGCAGCAATAATTTCACCACATGAAGTCTTCAAGTGGTCAAAATTGCATACAATCATTATAAAGGTATCATTGTGCTAAGTCATTGTAAATGCATCATTGTAAACACTATACATGTGTCTATCTGCCAAGAGTTGAAGAGGCAATGTCGAGAGGTCTAGAATCATCATTAGGTGGTTGTGTCATAGTTGGGCTTATAGTATAGTGTGTCTTCTTATTCTACATCATTCTATATCATTGTAAAGTGGACCATTTTACCTGGTACGGGAGTCCATTCTTCTTTTATTCTTCTATAGGGTGGTAGGGTGGTGCTAGGGTGAGTTGTAGCTCATTGGGTGTTGGGGCATCCGTTCAGTTGACTACAGAAGAATCTCGGGTGTTGGAGTGTCCATCCAATGGGATCTGGAGAAGAATGTTTTTCTAGATTCTAGGAAGTTGGAGCTTTATTTTCAATTGGAGTTGAATATTAAAGAATTATTAGGAAATCATTCATGTGGTTTTTGACTGGAGAGGGTTTCCACCTTAAAAATTGTGTGTAGTTATGTTCCTTTTGTTTACTGCTATCATTGTACAAACACTGATAATAATTTAATATTAACTAATGCTCTGAAAGATTAATAATAATAATAATAATTGAAAGGAATATTGATTCACCCCCACTCTCAGTATTTCTAACTCTAAGGCCCATCTATGATAATTTGATGTCCATTTTATTAATCATTTTCTTACCATAGAACATTTAGTTGTGCATTGTGCTTGCAGGGATTTATACAAATCAAAAATTGTAAATTAGATATCTATTATTTATCCAACACTTCGAATCAAGATGATTTGTATTGCCTCACAAAATTTTGTATACAAATTACTCATGGAGATTGAATGTGTGGAGAAAAAGTTTCCATCAAGGCAACTGGTGAAGTAGAGTGTAGTCGTTGTCAGTGAATTTAGCTGGGTGTCTTATTATTTCCTTGAGTTTTGCTAGGGTGTTGGCATTCTGTATTATTTTCTATTTCAAAGTCTAACTACTTGTATGAAGAGAATATTTGATTGCACTTTTTTGGGAAGGAAGGCCATTAATAAGGAGTATTTCTACAAGAAGTACATGAATCCCATTTTGGATTCAACGTTGACCTTGAAATGTATTTTATGGGCTTAATGTATGATACAAATTATTTTATTTTTGTTCTATGTTTACTTCATGTCTATAGGAGATAGATTATTATGCATTTTTCCTAAGGTGGTTGTGAGTGAGATCCTTATACAAATGTGATTCTAGGAAGCACATTTCATGGATAAGGCTAGAAATATTGGAGTTTCATAATACACATATATTAATGCAAAATACTAGATGCATTCTCATATATTAAATTATGAATGGCCTAGTTTTCCTTGCATGAAGTTATCACAATAAGAATTTAATCCAACTATATAGAAATGGATAAAAAATGTTGATACACTCTCATATAATCAATATGAAAGTGTGCCAGATATATTTCAATTAATCATCATTTTTTCTCCTTGCAGGTGACAAAACTGAAGAGAAATGTGTGTTCTTAAGTTAGGTTTTGCCTCATAATTTGGGAATCATGATCTCTACTAATTACAGGGTATTGGATATGATGTAGATGTTGAATAATCTTCTACTACTCTCATGGAAACTGGAGGGATTTTAGCTAGTTTTCTTCCATCCTAGGGATCTAAAAATAGTTGTTAATATTGACGATATAAAGAGCCTTATTCCACTCCTGGACATGAAAGTTAGAAATATATTTGTTATGGAGGTCAATTCATTTAGAGTCTATTTAAAATATAACTCTGTTATAACCTCCCTGAAGAGCCAATAAAATGTCTTAAATTAGACCATTTTTCTTGCATGAGTTGTGGGATAATTTTCCTAAGAATCCAACTTGTCTTGTAAGAAATTATCATTATCATCATTTAACACACAACCAACCCTTGATGGGCCCTGGGATTGTTTCTGGATTCCCCATAAAAATTTATATTTACAGTTGTGGTGGGGGGATCCTAAGGAATGGTGATTTTTTTGATAAGGAAGGTTGATTGGTAGGGTGTTTTAAAATACTTCAAAAGATTTGTCTCCTTTGGTTCTTTGCATATTTTAGCTAGAGATGTTTTAAATGATTCAACCAAAAATTATTTTATCTAAACCAAAACCTTTTCAACCATGTAGATTTTTCCTTCAAACGTTATGGCAATTGGGTTTTACCATGTGTATCTGATAGGTTAATGCACCAAAATCCTCATCTCATTATTGTATAAGAAACGAACTATGCAAAATGAGGCACAATCTAAATGAAATTGATGATTTCAAACTTGATCCATGCATCCGTTCATGTTAGGATCTATTTATTTTGTGTAAATACTATATTAGTCCATGGAATTCAGTTTGGAAATAGAGAATGATGTCAACTTAAAGGCCCTAAACCAATAGAAAAATGTTGTAGTGTAATTACTATAGGGTTCTTTCCAAGTTCATTCCTAAGATACTTGGACAGGAAGTGCAGATTTATGAGGAAAAGAGAATGAAACTTTAGTATAATTATTTTTCATTCCTGTTCTATTGATATCCTTGGCTCTTTGTGTAGCATTATTTAATGAAGTTGATTAGGTTCATTCTAGTATAGCGTTTGTTACCAAAGCCTTGCAGAGTGCATGGATTTTTCACCATTTTTTGAAGGGGGAATTAACTTTTATGTGAAATTCATTAATATTAAATGTAAAGCCACACCATAAAGAACATGGTTTAATTATTCCAAAGAAAATATTTTCAATTTAGTTTCGTATTATGATCATTTATCATTTTTCCACCTCCTATCATTGTTTCTGAAGTGCTTTCCTTTCCCTTAAATAAATCTCATGTTGCAAATTTTCACCATGTGTGTGCCAGAAATTTCTAATCTCATTCAAGTGGAAGATTGAGTGTTGTCCTTTATTACATCCCTGTTCTCTATTTTTCCATCTATCAATTCTCAGGTGGGATTTTTATGGTCTCATTCAAGTTGAATATACGTTCATATCTCTTCTGAGATAAATGTTTTTGGTTTCTTTGTAAATTTGTGAGCTAATGAGTATCTAAAATCCTAGTTTGTCTAGGGTAATATAGCACATTGTGATAATGTGGTTTGTCTCTCTTGTTCTTGTGAGGTTGTAAGGTTTTCAACTATCATATTTCAGAAGAAAGAGTTTGATCCTATTTTGTTTTCCTGGTATCTTTTTTTTCTCATTTACCTATGTTGTTTTCTAAGATTTGGTAGTCATATCAATTAACATATTTACTCAGATTTATGCTCATTTATTTTAATCCAATTATGTTGATATATTTGATACACTATTTTTATTTTACAGGTTTTCATGACCTTATAAGTGACATAATTCAACACCATGCCACTAAGGAAGGATTATGAGTTCAAATCTCTTCCATAAACCAGATATTTGTGTTGCAAGTTTCTTTTTCAGTCCTTCAAATATAGCAGTCCTAAAACAACAAAACAACATCTAGATGAAAATTGTGTTATGGCTTTTGATTTTGAATCCCCTAGATGAGCATCAGAACAACACTGAAAATGGTAACATTGGGCACGATTTGTGTAGAAAATTGTTGATTTAGTATAAAAATTTTGGTCTGATATAGGTGTCCCTTATTCAGGTTGCTACCAATATGCTGATAAGATAGATGAAATTATGAAGTCACACACCCTTCGCTAATTCTTCCTTAATAAATTTAAGAGAGAGGGTGAGAATATTCAGAGTTTTTTTAGTGAAATTTTAAAATTTTAAAATTTATATGTATACAAATAAAATCCATATAATGAATAATTTTTTTTGGAAACACATCTTACATATCATAACAAAACAATAAAATTGTACTTCAAGAATCATACATCATGGAGCCAAGGGGTGGTCATATTGGTTTCCCATCCCTATATAATCAAGGAGAGATACCATGGCTGATTTTCTATGATCTCGAGAGAGCCTACATATTTTATAATATCCCAATCCTAGTTCAGATCTGCGTCACCCATTGCGATCTGAAATGTTGATACTTCCAAAAAATGTAACAAATCAGGTTCCCTATGAAAGGTTTTCTGACAACATCCTTTCTACTAGGGGATGCATTCCAATATAGTTATTTCCTCCATACTACTGCATGTTCATCAGATCATTCAAGTACTATGTCCAGTGACAATCCATGCCCAAAATGTGTTAGTGCACAATTTGTTGGAATGATGGTAATATTCACATGAGATCATTTATGGCAAAGTGCCTTCATTAATTGTGTCACTAGGTTATGGATTAAGTGTTGACATTGTGAACATTATTTAACATTATTTTGGGGGAATTAGGTTGGCCCAAGTATTGATCTTGTGAGTGATTATATAGCGTACAAGCATGATTCTTTACCCTACATGCAACATATATTTCTTATCCATGGATTCATTCACTCTCTCTCACGCACATTATTATTGATATGATATACTATTGAGTAGTTATATTATCAATATTAGGTCTTCTGCTTGGTTGGATTAGGGTTTTTGAAATTTTTCACTGTAGATCTGTGACTTCCTTCAAAAGTTTTGGCAATTGGCATGTTCTTCTCAAGTTGGCTAAAATAGTCATTGAAAAAAGTGTTGACAAATGATCTAAGGAAATTATTCATCAAACATGTGAAATGTATTGACGAATTGGCTAGGACTTGGGAGAAAAAGCATGACAATTAATTCAGACCTAATCACCTAGTAAAGTATTGATCATGTCCCTTCCATATCATAAAGGTTGTTTTAAAACTGTCGTTGAGGTTGATTGGAATTTTATGGTAGTATGCATTTTAGTCTATTTTAATGAAAAAAATGGTTTATTGAATCCAATCCAAGTGGTAGATTGATTTGAGAAATAGGTTACCAATTTGTGATGTGTTGTTCAAGGGTCAATAAAGAATCACAATGAGAAAGGGCTATCGAACTACCCCAAGAAGATGACCTAGGTTTATATTAGCACTTT
This sequence comes from Pinus albicaulis, assembly GCA_034641835.2. Lineage (NCBI taxonomy): Eukaryota > Viridiplantae > Streptophyta > Pinopsida > Pinales > Pinaceae > Pinus > Pinus albicaulis. The sequence goes on from CM076580.1 coordinate 329,771,542, forward strand.
GTTAATTAATTAGCATGGGTCATTTTCTAAAGGGAAATTACATTTGAGGATTTCAAATGGCCCTTCTTCCATTCTAAATAACATGAGTGACATTCACCATAGGACTCAAGAGTTCTATTTCCCAGGAAAATTTCCAAACACTTCCACACTTGTCTTGCAAAGGGGCATTAGAGGAGGATATGAGCATTGTCTCTGTTTATCAAGCAGGCCTCCATTGGGCTATATCAGTTAAAGGAAATTTATTTTAACTCCATTTTCTTATGAGGCTCTTAAAAATGTAGGACTGTGGATACCTATGTGCCTTAGAGGTTCTCCTAAAAAAAAAATTCTCTCTCATGTTGCAATATAAGGTTGCCACCTAATCCAACACTTTGGATGCTGAATTTTTTTATTGAAGCCCTTTTTTTACGATATTCACCTCTTCTGAAAGGGATTTTTAATAAATTTCCTTCCTTTTAATTCCCTTGATGGAAATTTTCATCTCTAAACATATACTTATACTTTAATAGGAATTTCTTTCTCCTGAAAAATTATTTTGAAGGTCTCAATCTGTGTATCTGATAAGTTGATAGGTTATTATGTTTAGTCATGCCATGAATTGATGAGAAAATAAGGGTTATCAATTTCCAAACATGATGAGTGAAGAAGGGTTATCAGTTTCCAGATAACATGTTTTGAAACTGATAACCTAGTTATTCTTCCCATTGATGCAAGACCCATATTTAGTAAGTCACACATTCAAGAATCTAATATCACTTGACTAAAAAGAACATTTTGTATGATAGTTATATCCTACCCCTACCAAGTTTTGGGATTATATACAAGCATAAAATACTGCATTGCATAGTCCTACTCTGATTTTATTTTTGGGAAGAACATGTAAAGTGCTAACCTTGCTCTATCTTCAAGTATTTTAATTGTTTACATAATTGAATAATGTTAATTTTTTTCAAATTTGAAGACATCTGGCCATGGTGCACGTAATGATTTCCTCAACGAGGAAGAGTTGTATTCATCCCCATGTCCATTTTTTTTACTGCGAAAAAATATTCAAAACGCAAACAAGGAACTTGAGAGTTTGATAGACATTGGGCCTCAAACACCTAAAATAGAACAAAGGATATTACAAGTTATGACCCAGATTCATACATATGAGGTAATAACCAAAAATCAAAATGATATTTTTATTGCTATGCATAATATCATTTGTGATAGATTTATTTCTAACTTTTACATTAACTAAACTAATGAAAAAATTCTTTCGTATGTAGCGTTTTCTGCAACCTGTTGTCCCCAGCGTTGGTGGTAGTGGGACACAAAGGCAAGAGATTCACGAGGAACCTCCTCGTACACCTCATACGCCTTTAGGTAGCAACCAATAAATGCACCCCCAAGAAGACACATAGCTAATCGTTGAACGTGGTGGCAATGATAAGGGTGATATGGCTAACTTTATGATTCCATTTCCTCGAGCTACACGTGTCACCTCCACGGGGACCATTCCAGGCACGTTTTTGGTGAAAAATGAAGGTGTTCCTATAAAGAAAGTAAAATTCCAAGTAAAATTTTAATATTTTAATTGTTTCATGTACTCTATATAAAACATATTTTATCATAATTATTATTTTTAAATTAATGATAATATATTTTTCTGTGTAAGAAACAATTATTTCTATAGGGCCTTGGAGGGCAAGGCATTGGTAATTATTGGCCCAACCATATGCACAAGGTAGAATTCCCAAAATTCCAACTTGAAAAAAGAACTTCTAGATTATCTAGAAGGCATTTTTGGGGTAGGATCATTTAATAGAACAACGGTCGCCTAGACAGCTGGCCAATATATGAAATATACGTGGGACACCTATAGGACTTACTTGCAAAATAACTCTAGATTCGAGCATCCTCTCAGAATTTGAGAGAGGGAGTGGAGAGCACTCATTGAGGACAGAAAAGAGAAAAAAGCCAAGAAAGAAGGAAAAATGCCAATTGGACCCACAAGGTAAATTACAAATTTAATTCAATAACTTTAATTTTCTGTATGTCTAAAATAAAAGTGTGCTACATAACTCACTTCAAGCTTTTGATGATAGGTTGCCTGACACCTCGAAGGAGGCCAAAGCTAGGATTGACAAATAAGGCCAGCACAAGCTAGGCCATAGCGGCTACTTGAAATTAGTCACAAGAATTGTAAGTAGCTAAACATCTTATTGATTGTATCGCCTTCCAAAATTTTTGTAATCCCATAAAATAACTTTAAAAATACACAATATGATGCAATTGTTACACCAATTTTTGGTCATCTAACCTATTACTATTAGATGGAATAAAATACACCATGTAAGACCAATTTTACCATAGTAAAATTTATTTCACTATGAGAAATAATTTAATAACCCATAGTTTATTAAATTATTTCTGGTCTAAACATGAAACCCCATCATGAATAATTAAATAAATCCTTATTTGTTTGATTTTCCTCTACGGATAATTAACTAAACCACTATTTACTTAATATTCCTGGTCATATTTAACCCAAAACATGAGAATTAATTAGATAAATCATTATTTATCTTATTATTCTCTAGGAATAATTATTTAAATCGTTACTTAATAATATTCCTTGTTAAATTTGACTAAATCATTTATAAATAATTGAATAAATCATTATTTATTTAATTATTCCTTAACCTCATCCTTGAAATAAAAAATAAATCATTTATTTATTTATTATTTCCAAAAAAGGGATTTAACCAATTCAAAATTCCTTTTCCCTCCACCAAAAATAATAAAATATTCCAAGTAAGTTGGATCAAGATTTGGTTAATAATATTTTAATTATTCACCAATATCTAGACTAATTCAATATTTTGTTATAAATAGAAGGGTTTTCCATTCATTCACTACCTTTTGTTGCCTTGATATCACCTTTTGATCTATACTTTTGGTATGACTTTGATCCTCCATCATTGTCATATTTTTTTACTTTTGCTTGTGAGCTCCCTTTCAGTTCCATTTTTTTATGGTTTTTCTGCACCATCAAGAGAGAGAGATCTTGGATCTGAAGCAATGAGGACATACAAGAACCCATCCCATTGAGGGGGACTGGTAACATCTTTCTATGTTCCCTTCCTAGGTGTCATAATACAAAAAATATTATAAATTCTTGTCTTTTCTATTGGATGTATGGAGCAATTCTTGTTTATTTTTGTTGTTTAATGTCTTTAACTGCATAGATCTAGATTTTTGTAACCTTTATTATGATCAAATACTACAAATCTAAGGAAATTAAAAACCAAATTTTATGTTAGGGATGTTTGTTATGCACAACTAAAGTGATTTTTTTTCGTACGCTTGTGATTAAAATTCACACTAACAATTGGCGACTCCACAAGGGTTTTTAATTACGACCGCTGTAGTTTTTCAGATCCCTACATGACCAGCTACTTCAGACCCTAGTATTTTTCTTCAACTTCTTATTTTGAATTCCTTGATGTTTTTTTAACCTTTTTTACCCTAAAACAGTAAAAATTCTAACTTTCGTGTGTTTTTGGGCCTTTTGTGCAGGTAACAGTTATCAGCCGCAACAGAGATGACATTTTTTTCTAAAATCTGCACTCGAGATAGTCCAAAGTGCAGGTTGCACTTTTTGGCCCAAAATGTGCGACCTCAGCTCTAAGGTAGCGGAAAACTGTGCAAAAAATGCGACCTCAGCGGAAAACAGGTCAGAACCTGCAACTTGTACTTTTTGCTAGATTTTTTTTTGTGATTTTTAGGGTTTGTCTCGGGCATTGTTCAGGGTTTCCTGACCTCCATATTTACCCATAATAGACCTGTACTTGCTTATTTTTACTCGTCGAAGTAGGAACCAATCCCCTTAGGGCTTCAAAATGCTTCCACCTTTTAGGAGGAGTTTAGCTGAAGTAGGTCTTTTGAGATTTCAGTGTTTTTAACCATTTTTTCATATCTGAACCTGCACTTTCAGATCCATTTCAAATAAGTTATCATTTATTTTTCCATTTCAGATTATTTATTTTCAACAAATCTGAACTTTAGATCCCTATCGCTCTTTACCTTAGATCTATTGGCCATATTGTGTGTTATGAGTAGATTTCGTCTACCCTTAGACTAGTTGTTGGGAAGCCCTCCTTTTTGGGTTTAAACTTATGCATCTTTAGTTGTTTATTTTACTATCGCTTTCAGTTTTATTTACAGTTATACAACACCTTTTTTATTTTTTTCTATACACATGTCTGGGCTTAATTAAAATCAACATACTTATCACACACACACACACCTAAAGCGAAGAGCGCTTGATTTACACCACCAGGCCAAGACTAAGATATTTTAATTAATTTATCTACACCTCTATGCCCTTGTTTACCTCTCTTCCTTATTGGGTTACGTGTATATTTTCCATCATTGCACCCCCAAGGCATTTATCCCTAATAATCCAAGGTCTTCATCCTCAGTTTCCATTAGGAGGACTTACCCCACCGTGTAGGGTCTGAGTTAGTCCTCCGTCGAGTCCCCATTCCGATTTTGATTATGGTTCATTGGGTTCTCCTTTTGTTTCTATCCTCGGTTCTCCTCCACCTTTCACCTTCATCATGTTTTGTTCAGGACCTACCATTGGTGGTGGCCCTGGCTCTAATGCTGGAATCGCTACTAGTGGAGCCACAACACGAACGATTTCGGCTACTCCCTTGCTTCCTTATATGGGAAGCCTAAGCCTTCCTGATTTCATCTAGTTAATTAATGACCCTATACACCATAATCCAAGTTGGCCTGCTATACCAACCAAGTTTCCTTCAGACATCCCTAAGTTTGAACGAAATGTTGGAGAGGATCCTAACAACCATGTTCGTTCTTTCCACATGTGGTGTTCGTCCAACTCTATCCGTCATTAGTTATTCCAGCGTATGCTTACTGGAGAAGCTTCTAAGTGGTATGTAGACTAGGCCGCTTCCTCTCATGCTGCTTTTGAGACTCTTGCCAAGGCATTTATATCCTATTTCCAACTTCCTATTCTCTATGACACCGATATCGAACTTTTGATCTCTTTTCGTCAAACTTCTACCACCCACCTATCTGACCATGTTCAAGAATGGCGCAGAAGGAAGAGCTTATGTTGAGCTCCCATTTTCAAAGACCGTGTCTACATGGACTAGTTTCTCAGATCCCTTTTTCCGTCCATTGGTAAAGATGTCGCATCCCACTTTCCTCAGAATGAAGAATAAGCCCTCCAAGTTGCGTTGAAATATGACTTGATCTACGTGCAATTTGGTTATGTTTATACCATCTTACTTGATCCCCCTAGACCTGGTGGTGCCAATGCACCAGGGGCATCTCATGTCGCCGATGGTATCGTTGGATCTCTTTCAAATATGTACACTCATCCTCCTATGGGTTATGGTTTCCCTCAGGGAGGGGCCAACTCCTCTAGCATTTTTTCCCCTCCTGGCAGCATGTATCCAGGACACGGCATGCCTCACGCCTTTGCCCAGCTGCATCCTCTGATGCCAGGGTCTGGTTTTGCCCAACCTGTTTACCCCAATGTTTATCAACCTCCTATTATCCATATCCATATCTAGGTGCTCTAGCTCCTCCAGCACAAGCACCTCCGCCCCCCATGCCTTCTCAAACTCCGCAACAGCAACCACCCCCCCCCCCTCAGGGTTAGTTTTATGCGCACCAGAGTGCGACTAATCCTCCCACTTCCAAAAATAAGAGGAAAGGAAGCCAGAACCAACCCACTCTAGGTAATCCGGGAAAAAATCCCCAAGGGAATACATCTAACACTGTAACCCTTCAACATGGCGATTAACCCAAGCAGAACAAGCCTCTTCACATGAATCAGCCTTGATCTTATTGCGGTGTCCATGGTCACTACACCCATGATTTCCCCCTTTTACTTTAGATGCGACAACTGTGGGAAGCTCAAGCAACATATCGAGGACATCAAGCCTCTGCTTCAGTTCCTCCTAATGCCCCTACTCAACCGGTTGTGTTTACCAATCCTTTCCCTCAACAAGGATATGTGGTTGCCCAACCCCTTGATGGTCAAGCAACCGGTCAACATCCTTTGTATGGTTCCTCTGATTACTATATCCTCATGATGAACTCTAGCCAGGCCAATACCGTCGATCTCAACCTTCAGACTCGGTCTCACTAGTAGAGCAAGCCTCCTGCTCGTCTCCAATGAAGCCCCAGTCTGTAGGTCCCACAGAGCCAATTTTGACATCTAATGTTCCTTTACAGATCCCTCAGCCCAAGGAAGAGGTACATACCAAGATCCCCAAGGGACTGTTATGCCAAAACATTGCTTCCGATAAATCCACCCAAACCTACAGTACAGTAGATCACTTGGCGCAATCCCCTGCCGCCATGTCGACATTGGAAGTCCTCCAGTCATGCCCTTCACAAAGAAAATATATACTAACTGCTATGGGAATTGTGGATCCTTCATATGACCATTTGATTGTCTTCAATGTTGACAAGTCAAAGCATCCCCCCCTTCATGCATTTGTCGCCTTCCAAATACTTGCCAAGATCCGGAATGCTAACGTCTCCTGATGTATCATTGACGTGGGGGCATCCACCTGTGTGATGTTTGCTTATTTTTGGAAGCAACTCAGATTTCCCAAGTTATCTCCTTCCACTATCACCCTCCGTGCGAGGGATGATCACTCTTCCCAGCCCCTTGGCATGTTCCACAACTGTACTATTACTCTTGCGGACAAAATTGTTTGTGTTGATGTTGAAGTCATTTATGCCCCCTTAGACTACAACATTCTATTGGGTCATAGCTACACTTATGCGATGTCTTATGTCCCATCTACGGTTCATCGTAAGATGTGATTTCCTCACAATGGAAATATCGTCACTATATATCAGTTGATATATTACGAACTGAAGTCTCATACCTCTCTAGAGTCCATTATTTCTTCGGTGGCCAATAAAAAAATAGTTGAACCTCCAACCAGTGTCTCACCTGGAGTATATAAATATTCCTCTTTGCTTGGTTCATTCTCTGGTCTCCCCCTTCTTATCTATGACCCTAGTTTGTCGAATTTTTTCATGATGCAATCGTCTCAGTCCAAACTTAAACGGTCTGAATCGACTAGTCAGTATCCTCGTCCTTTACAACCTACTCCTGGTACTTTGACTTAGCCTTTGGGACCTCCTCCTCAAGGCCCTTCATCTATAGCTAGCATCCCTGATCCTATTTTTCCTCATGTAATGGTTCCCCCTAGCCTTAACCATCTGGGAGCTATTCTACCTAGCGATTACCCCTCCGGTCAGATACCATTTCTTGCTCCCCCTTCTAGAGTATTTTTGGTACCTTTTATGTCTACGTTGACCCTTCCCAACATGACCCTAGGGATCCCAATTTGGTACATTGATCCCCCAACAACTACCCCGCCTAGTTAGCTCAAACCTTACATTTCTTTGACCCTAGTCCAACCGGTCACTATGACCCCTCCCTTTGCTTCTATGCCTTAGCCACCTCAACAGGAATCTACTCCTATTGCAAAAGCCTTGGGGGAGGGGGGAAAAGCCTGTAAAAAGGTACCTAAGGACAAGGTTTCCCATACAATGCCTACTACTCCTAATCCTCCAAAGAGTACACCTCCATGTGCTTTGTGTGATGTTGTCGGACATGCTACCTACAGTTGTCCTGAATTGCCTTGTCTCAAACCTGTGGTTAACGACACGTTTTCTGAGCCTGATATCTTTGAGGTCCATATCACCTTACCTGATTCAGCCAAGAAACTCAATACGTTGCACAAAAATTTCGCTTGTTATTTATGTGATTTATATGGCCACTATTCTCACCTCTAACCCCGCCTCGATGACTTCCACACCACTCTACCGATAGTACGCTAACTCGAGGCCGAGCGCAATGAGTCCATTTCTCCCTTACTTGCGAGTTTTTCTGTGGAAAAAAATAGAGGAAAATTCACTCACAATGACATACCCCCTCCCCATGTCATGATTTTTATAGCCTAAATCTACCTCAGGCTCAGAAAGGCAGAATTTAGGGTAACATCAAACCATGCTTAACCTGGTAGCTAGCCCTATCAGATCGGGAGACGGCTCTCTCCTGGTCAATCTCAGCAAAAAATGATTAGTGAGGCTTGAGATGAATTTAATGAAGGCTGATTTTAGGCTAGGTATATATGCAAAGAGTTTGATTTGATTTTTTAAGGGTGTTTTGTTGGATCAAAGGGAAAGGCAGATTTTGGGTCTGGGGAATGAGGCCCAGTTTTGCAGAGATCTTAATGGGGCAAGGTAGGCAATTGATTTGAAACTTTCAATTTGAAGGAAATGGAGAGTTTAAAAAGGTGAGGAGTTGAAGAGGGCAAGAAAATTTCAAGGATCCTCTCCAAACAGCTGAAAACATAGAAAATTAAACAAACCCTAGGTAGAGCACTGCAAATTTTAATGAATTCTACCTTTATCCTTGTTTGTTTAACTTAAGAAGAAATAAGAGGGAAAATGATATACATAAAACACCAGTAGACTTACATTTACAGAGAGAGACACACTATCAAAGAAAAATACCACAAGAATCCCATAGAGTGCTGCAAACCCTGGTCTATTCCTTTGCCAAACTGCAGAGATGAATGTACAATGATGCTCAAAGCATTCCCCAAAATTCCAACCATGCTAATGACTGAAAAACCATAAGATATATACAAACAACCACTCATCCTAGCCTCCAGGGGTCGAGCTCACAATTTTAGGAGCTGTTCCAACAAAATCTAAACTAAGAACTAGAAAGTAGGCAGTGGAACAACTTGCCTCTATAAACTAGGAAACTGATTCATTCAGTTGCAATTCACCTTTTGATGGATTACTCTACCTACATAAGTGAAAATTTAACAAAATTACATCAAGATCCATAAAATTACATCAAATTACATCATGATTTTGAAATTTATAAGTAAGAAAGTTAAACTGTCAAAAACTAGGCGAAAAACAGAGTTACTGAGTAAAAAATGAGCAAAATCCTCCAATGCACCGCGCTTGATTTCTCTATGCGTCGCGCTAGTTTGCAGTTGATTTTGGAGGCCTTCCCGATGTCCAAATTTGCACCAAGTGGGCTTGTTGGAAATTTTTTCCTGTCTACTTTCCAAAACAAGTGGAATTTCTAAATTTGGCTTTCATTTTCCCCTCCAAAACTGATTTATCCCAACACTGCTTCTTGTGTGTCAAAAAAGGGGCAGAAAGGTCATTTTTGGGGTGTTTTTGACCCTTCTGGAAGCCCAAAACTTGTCAAAATTTCTTGTACATAGGTAGGCATGCATATTTTTCCATGAAAAATCCAAAAATGCTGAGTTTTCATCAAAAGGAGCCCCCAATCATAAGTGTGCACCAAGTGGCGCGACGCATAGCGCTGAAAAAGTCTGTTTTTAGGACCAAAATCTTCAAAAATGAAAAAAGTGTCCCAAATTTTTTGAAATTTGGGCTGAGTGTCCTCCATTATGTACTATGCTGAGCCAAGGAAGCCTTGGCCAAGATTTGAAGTCTATCATGCCTTTTCCGATGCTTTGAGGCTTTCTTCAACTTGGCCTTCAAAATTTTAATTCTTGCTTTGCAAACATGATTTCTTGCGCAATAATGATTGGCCATGTGCCTCAACATATTTTTCTCCTTTTTGGCCTTCTCCGACAGCTTTTCCAAATGAATATTTACCCTTTCAAGCCAAGTTTCACGATCAGCCTCAATCTCCTGCTCAAGTGATGTCATCTTGGTTTTGCTCCTTTGGGTAGCTTACAGGTTCTCACGTATGTTTTGTAACTCCATGATGGTTTGCTGATCTTCTAGTTGTTTGTTTCTCTACTCAAGGTAGTTGATTATCCACTGGGCTCTTTTCAATTTGAGGGACAAAGTATCTATCTTCGCCTTCTGCTCATGAATGATCTCCCTGAACTTTGAGCTTCGTGAGCCCAAATCAGTGTCATCATCCTGAATGAGGATGAAATATGTCTCCTTCTCTCCTAAAGGCCCCTCATCATGTATTGGACTCTTACCCTTGTCCTATACCTGTACTTCTGATGAAGGAAGCGAGACCCCTTCCACCCCAGGTGGAGATAATACTCGCTTGGCTGCTACAAACAACCTTCTAGTGCCCTTCTGATAAGTGAAAAACACCGGCACACTAGCAGTCTGTGTCTCATGACCCTGATGATGATGTGAAGGTTCACCTGCCTCATGAAAAACTTCTGGAGGTACCTAAGGAGATGTGAAGAAATCATGAGAAATGAAATCCTCCCATGAAATATCCTACAAACCAAGCTGATGCATAACCACAATTTTTATGAGTGCAAAATGATAGATACTGTTATACTGCTGCTCAGGAGTTTTCTTTTGCACTAGGGTGGTCATCTTCTCAATATTTCGGCACATGAAGTAGGAGAGGTTCATCATTCTCATCCTAGTAAATTGCATCAACAATCTGATGTGATAGGCATATAAGCGAGAAAAACCATCCCTCACAGCTGAAATATTTGATAATGAGCTTCATCAAAGGAGAATATGAATATTTCAGGAACCGAAAGGGAAAAACTCTAGTGATTTGTCTCAAAAAACCGGGCTTAATGTATGGCTCATAGTGTTCCCTGTCAACTTGCTGCCGTTTTTTCCATTGCTCTCCGACATTTGGAATATCGGTTGCTAGAGAGATAGACTCAGGTGTCAAGGTGAATGTCACATTTGAAAGAGTGACTTGGCCATTATGTAAATGAAGCACAAAAAAATATGGCCAACTCATGATGGTACTGGACTCTAGCAACCATCTCACAAAACTGATAACAAGACTGTTGTTGAAAACATGTGATAGCAAGGGGGCAGGCCTGGAGCTCAACAAGTGAAGTAGGCTCTTCCCTAACATGTTTACCACTCTTGTGGGGTCTCCTTGGTGCATGAAATTCGGTTGTAGAGTCACTGTCTCGGTCATAAGAGGAATCTATCTCCATGTTTTCCAAAGTTTGTGTTGCCTTAGATGAGTATGAGGAATTTTAGGTGTCTTGTATCTTTTGTTGCCAAGTGTAGGAAAGTGTATGAGGGACTATGAAGGGAGAGGGTAATGGGTGTGTTGGGAATATTGTCAATTGGAATTTGGGGGAATTGAAGGGTTTTAGGGACAGTGTAGGTTTTAACCCTGAACATAAATTATCTACACACAAATTTTATAACAGAAAATAAACAATAGCGAGAGCATAACACATAAAATAGATAAACACAAAGATTTTCCCCTGGATCCCAAATCGGGACGACCAGCTTGATTTTTCATTATATTCCTTTTAGTGTTACAACACATATATATACATGCCGAAGCATACATAAACCCCAATCCATTAACCCTGGATTAGAACATAGCCGTAGTTCCCTTGACCGGATCTACAAAATACCAGGGGCCGAAAACCATCGTACCCCAAAACCATGTGCAAACTCATGCACAAAACATGGGTGGGTCCACCTATGAGTTGGTCTACACACCAAAATTTGTTTCGCTGGGGCGCTGCCCCAGACCCCAACAGTGGGGGCTGCCTCCCCCCTTGTGACCCCCCTACTGCGCCCGGCGCAACGTACAGCGTGTGGGGCTAGTTGTGGAAAGAATATAACACATACCCAACATTCTCCCACTTGTTGTTTTATTTCCAAAGGGGGCCATAGGAGAGCTTAGTCATTGGGCCAATTATTCAACACCCATTGTTTCTCTACACCAAGAGAAATTCTGAGTGCTCACAGACTTCGTCAATGCATCTGCAACATTCTTCAAAGTGTCCACCTTTACCAGCAACACCCTTTTAGCCTCAACCATATCTCTAAAAAAGTGATATTGAACATCAATGTGCTTTGTCTTTGAATGATAAGCAGGGTTCTTAGCCAAGAAAATTGCACTTTGGCTATCACAGTCTATCCTTATAGCTTTTTGTACCAACCCCATACTTGAACACAATCTCTGCAACCAAATTGCTTCCTTGCTTGCATGAGTGGCTGCTATGTATTCTGCCTCTGTAGTTGAAAGAGCCACTGCAAACTGTCTTTTACTCATCCAACTGACTGCGCCTCCAAATAGGTTAAACACATACCCACTTGTAGATCTTCTTTGGTCTAGATCTCTAGCCCAGTCTACATCAAAAAAACCATGAATGTCCAACATTCTTTCCAATCCTGGTCTTCCTTGGTAGCACAAGCCATAATCACTAGTGCCACGTAAATATCTGAAAACCCGCTTCACTGTTGTCCAATGCTCCTTCCCTGGGTTTGACATAAACCTGCTCAATACTCCCACTGCATGTGCAATGTCTGGTCTAGTAGAGACCATTGCATACATCAAGCTACCCACTGCACTTGCATATGGAACACGGGACATATACTCCTCTTCTTCTTGTGTCTTGGGACACTGTTCAGCAGACAGCTTTACACCTACAGGAATAGGAACTTTCACCGGTTTACTATCCTGCATATTGAACCTCTGCAATATAGTCTCGACATACTTCCTCTGGTTTAACCAGAGCTTCCTCTTTGCCCGATCTCTCTTAATTTCCATGCCCAAAATATAGTTTGCGGCACCCAGATCCTTCATGTCGAATTTGGAGAACAGTTGGGTCTTCAAATCTTGGATAATTTCTTTGTCATTTCCAATCAACAACATATCATCCACATACAAGACCAAATAGATAACACGGTCACCAATTAATTTAAAATAAACACAGTGATCCTCCTTGCTTCTGGTGAAGCCAAGTCCCCGTATATAGGTATCAAATTTCTGATACCACATCCTTGGTGACTGTTTTAACCCATACAGAGACTTCTTCAACCTGCATACCAGTTCTTTCTTACCCTTCACCATAAAGCCTTCAAGTTTCTTCATGTAGATCCCCTCTTCTAGATCCCCGTGAAGAAATGTTGTCTTCTCATCCATCTGTTCTATCTCAAAATCAAATGCAGTAGCAACAGATAAAAGTAATCTAACAGAAGTAACTTTGGCAACAGGAGAGAAAATATCACCAAAATCAATTCCCGGCACTTGGGAATAACCTTTTGCTACCAATTGAGATTTTTATTTCTCCACCTTGCCTTCTACATTCATCTTCTTCTTAAACACCCATTTGCTCCCAATGGGCTTCCTTCCAGCCGGCAACTCCACCAGATCCCATGCGTCATTTTTGGGCAAGTATGCCATTTCATCAACCATGGCCTCCTTCCAAAATTTTCCATCCTCGGAATCTACTGCCTCCCTGACTGTTCTGGGATCATCATCAGTTATAGTTAAGGAAAAACCTGAACAGAAAGCAGATGGACTATACCTTTCTGGTTGCCTTCTTTCTCGAACTGATCTTCTCAAAGCTGGATTTTGTGGCTCTTCCTCTTCTGAATCTTCTTCTGTTGTAGAGTCTGATTCATCCTCCTTTAGCTCAAACTATATCTTCTCAGGTTCCTTTGGTAGGACTTCATGTGTAACAACATATTTCACCTCTCTAAACACCACATCTCGATTGTACACAACCTTCCTTGTTTCTGGGTTCCAAAGCTTGTAACCGTTTAAACCATCCTTATACCCAATAAAGATGCACCTTTCAGATTTATTATCCAACTTGGTCCTTTTCTACTTTGGAACATGTACATATGCATCACATCCAAATACCCTTAGATGTGAAAGAGTGGGTTTCTTACCAATCCATACCTCATGTGGATTCTTATCCTCCAACGCTAATGAAGGTGATCTATTAACTAAGTAACATGCAGTCTCCACTACCTCTGCCCAAAATTCTTGCCCTAACCCGGTACCACTGAGCATGCTTCTTGCCTTTTCCATCAGTATTCTGTTCATTATTTCTGCAACTCCATTTTACTGAGGTGTGTATGGATTAGTCTTCTGTCGTTCTATGCCACACTTCTTACAGAAATATTCAAATTCATTCTTGCAGAACTCCCCACCATTATCTATCCTCAGCGCCTTTATCTTCTTCTCTGTCTGGTTTTCCACTAGACCCTTAAATTCTTTAAATTTGTCAAGGACTTCAGATTTCTTCCTCAAGAAATATATCCATGTATTCCTTGAGAAGTCATCTATGAATGAAACATAGTAAACAAACTTTCCCAGTGATGGAACTGACACAGGTCCAAACACATCACTGTGCACAAGTTCTAATATCTTGTTCGCCCTCTTAGCACCAGAAGGAAAACTCACCCGATTCTGCTTCCCATATACACAATTTTCACAGAAATTGAAATCTAGAGAGCAATTAGACATACCTTCTACCATACCATTTCTATGCAGTATCCAAAGGCCCTTCTCTCCAATATGTCCACGCCTTTGATGCCATAACATGGTCTTTTCTCCAGAGACAGCTAGGCTTTCCACTCCACTTTTAGGAACCACAGAACTGTTACACCCATCAATAACAGTGCTACCTTGTAGCTTGTACAAAGTTCCATTCTGAAATCCCCACATTAATACCAGTGCTCCTCGAACCATCTTGCAGGAATATTTCTCGAACACTGTTTTTACACCTGCATCATCCATCTTGCTTACATAAATCATATTTCTGGCCAATGCAGGAATATGCAGAACACCAGGAAGTGTTATAATCCTTCCACCTTGCATCTTTAGCTTGACCTTTCCACATCCGACGATTTTGGCCTTCCTATCATCCCCTAGGAAGACATCACCATCATATTTTTCATACTTGCATAACCACTCCCTATGGGGAGTGAAGTGAAAGGATGCACCTGAGTCAATCAACCATGACTCATGTTCTACATGTGTATTTGAAGAAGAAGCCAAATACACATCCCCACCTTCAACCGAGGTGGTTTTTTCCTCTGCAGAAGGAGCATAATCAGATCCCTTTCCTTTCTCAGGAGCTTTAGATCTGTAGTCCTTTTTTTAGTGCCCTTCCTTTCCGCATTTCCAGTACACCTTTACAAACTTTCCTAGAGATTTCGATCTCCCACTCGAAACCTTATTTTTGTTTCTATTTTGGGACCGTCCTCTTACAGATAAGGCATCTCCATTATGGCCCTCCATATTTCTCCGTCTCATTTCCTCCTGACAAGGCCGAGACACAATGTCATCAAAAATTCAAGGTAGTCAGATTGTTACCTATTGCAATAACCAGACTGTCCCACGAGTCTGGTAGAGAACACAAAAAACTAATGCACTTATCTTCATCTGAGATTTTAATATCAACAAATGACAGCTGACTTACCACAGTATTGAAGGCATTCAAATGCTCTGTCACCGAGTCTCCGTCCTTCATCCTCAGGTTATACATCTTTTTCCACGGGAACAACTTATTCACCAGAGACTTAGATTGGTACAAAGTCTCAAGTTTTTCCCACAAATTCTTCATCGTAGCTTCCCCAAATACATTCAACAATACTGAATCTGAGACACACAACCGTATTGTGCTCTTAGCCTTCCGATCCAGTTTCTCCCAGTCTTCATCTGACATTGTCATTGGTTTAGTACCTGGATCTACCGTGATCCACTGATCTTCATCCACCAGCAGATCCTCCATCTTGAGCTTCCATAACTCAAAACTCTGACCATTAAATTTCTCGATCTCTATCTTCTCGCTGCTCGCCATCTTCTTTCACCGCAAGAATCGATCCCGTAGATCTCCCACTGAATAAGGTCTACCTCAGGCTCGAGCAAAAACCTCTCATTAGCAAAGTCGTCCCCTTGAAGCCGAAACAACTCGGATACCAAATGTAGATTTTAACCTTGAATAGAAATTATCTGCAAACGAATATTAAAAAGATAAAATAAACAATGGCAAGAGCATAAAACATAAAACAGATATACACATAGATTTTCCCCTGGATCCCAAATCGGGACGACCAAATTGATTTTCATTATATTCTTTTTACTGTTACAACACACATATATATACATGTCAAAGCATAAATAAACCCCAATCCATTAACCCCGGATTAGAACATAACCGTAGTTCCCTTGACCGGATCTACAAAATACCAGGGCCAAAACCATCAGACCAAAACCATGCAAAATCATGCACAAAACATGGGTTCCGCCATGAGCGGTCCGCATACCAAAATACTTTCGATGTGGCGCGTTCTACCTACCGTTAAAGGTTTCCCTGTGACCCCCCTACTGCGCCCGGCGCGGCGTACAGCTCATGGGGCTAGTCGTGGAAAGAATATGACACATACGCAATAGATAGCCTCTAGGCTTTTGGGATAGCATTTGGGGTTTGGGAAATTTTTATATGGGAATTGGGATAGGGAATGAGTGAATTCAGGGATATGGGGAATATGGAAATGGGTTGATGGACTAGAAAAACAGTGAAGGAAATAAAAGATGAGGGGGTGATGGGCACAAATAACCAATGTATAAACCCTAAGGAAACATTTCTTGAGCAATGAAATAGGGTTTGAATTTTTTTATTAAATCCTCATACACATCATAAGACACACGTTTTATGGCATTGGAGGGATTGCTTAACTTACTTTGGACCAGAGGCAGCTGAGCAAATTTGAAGTTTTGATGAAATCGTGGTAAAAATGCTTTGCGGTCCTACGCATCACGCCACAAACCCAATGCGACATGCTGGTGTATTGTTTGGTCAATTTAGTGTGTCCTAAATTGTTGCATTTAATTTGTCAATCCGGGAATCGTAAGCTGATGAAGTGCGGCGCACTATATGTGCAAGATAACCTATTTCTTAACTTTTTGTCGTTTTTGGTTTTCTAAGGTGAAATGGAAATTCTAAGATCAAAACAAGTTTGGTTATGTTTGTTCAAGGAAGTGATATCCCCTATAATGATTTACCAACTTGAAATTTTAAAAAGCAATTTGAAATTTACAATGACAAGACTTGAAAGGAAATGAAAATGTGCTGCTGAAATGAAAAAGTGCTGCTAGTCTAGTAAATCAAAATAATGAACTATTGAGCATGAAAACTAAACTATTCTTGCTGCCAACTAAACATAAAAGAAACTATGCTTAAGGAAATTCAAAATTGCAACAAAATAAATCTAAATCAGATTACATCAATTTATCTCTGATCCTTCATCATTAGTCCAGCTATGATTTTCGGAAGTAATCATAAACAATTTGAGTAACTGATATTTAATTTGCAGAAAGTAAACTAATACTAAACCATACACTCATGATTCAATCCCTCACCATCAATCCAGCTGTGGCTTTCGGAGGCAACTGAAGATGTCATGCATGATTTAATATATCTAAATTTGCAGAAAATAAACTAATACTAAACTACACATTTCATAATGCAATCCCTCACCATCAGTCCAGCTGTGGCTTTCGGAGGCAACTGAAGATGCTATGAGCAGATTAGTATATCTAAATTTGCAGAAAAGAAACTAATACTAAACTACACATTTCATAATACAATCCCTCACCATCAGTCCAGCTGTGGCTTTCGGAGGCAACTGAAGATGCTATGAGCAGATTAGTATATCTAAATTTAACTACTGAAGCAGATAAGCAATACTAAAATTAAACAACAGCTATGAAAATCAAATTAGCAGCAGAACAATGTTAGTTCCATGTCACTAGTCAAAAAGCTATGAAAATGCCCGGGCTGCCTATCTATAACCTGAAACAAGAACACTGATCAGTGATTATCAACATAAAACATAAAAGACAGAAATGAAATAGAAATTATGGAAATGTATAAACAGAAATGAAACAAATGCAATATATGAACATATGAATGGATTATGACACAATGAAATGAAATTAAAATTATACACTAATGCACAAAACCTTAGCTGAGCAAGGGCCCTCTACTCCAGCCTTGGCAACGGTCCTCAAATACGAATTAAGTTGAAAAACAGAGTCTTCTCATATTAAAAAGCAGTCATTACAGAATGGTAATGTTACGGCACAAGTGCAGCGTAATCACTACAGAGCAGACTAATCAAAATATAAAAGAGACTACATTCACTAATATCGACTAACTTCATATGCGTATGCAAACGCATTATATATAACAACAAACTATAATTGTTTCCTAAAGTTCATGCTAGTGGAGAGCACGTAGACCACTACGTCCACGGATATAGGAGCATGGCCGTGTTGGAAAGTAAATCTACGAGAGGTGGATGCTTGAATTCGACTCTAGAACCCTGTACAGATGTCGATTTATTCTCCGCAGGCTTAGAAATGGCCGTATGGATCTTCATGTGACACGAAACAGAGTCCGGCCGACATGAAACTCCATGGTTGACTTCCATGTGGACGCCTTTGACCGCGGCTTCTTTGGATGAGTTTTCTTGAACCAATAGGACACGAACCATGTCCACGTCATTCTTGACCTGCCCATGTGGCTCGTTTCCCTTGTAGACACCTGTAGCATAGAGTTTCACAAAATAGCTGCGGAAAGTTGCAGCAGCTGCGGAAAGTGGCAAGATTCCGCAGTTGAATGAACAAAATCTAGATCAAATAGCAAACACAAAAATATAATTAAAAACCATGTTATATGCTCTTTTGCACATGATATTGACAATTTGGGAGGTTTAGGTGAGTGAAAAAGGTATGGAAAAATGTATGGAAAAGATGCAAATTTGGGACTCAACATACCCCCACTGTGAAGGTGTTGCATGTCCTCATGCAACCAAAATTTTGATACTCTTTCTTCAGTTCATGTGCCTTGATACTTCAGCCAGCACATCCAATCCTCTCCTCTTCTTCCTTGGTACTGCCAACATTCTGGGTTTCTTCATTAAGCACCTAAATTTGATATTTACAAGTGCTCTGCTCAATTTCTGGCATTTCCTTTTCAATTTCTTATATTTCTTCTGCCATATCCCTAAATGTAACATAGTATTATCATGGATGATCTTGTCCAGTTTGCCTTGTTCTTTCAATGTCTCATTTTCATTTTTGATGTGCCTATTTAAAAGCTCGAGCTCAAAAATTTCCTGTTTTAGTGATTGAACTAAATCATCCTGCAATGTATGAGGCTGAATGGAAGAAGTACTTGGACCTGTGGCTGCCTTTTCCAAAGATTCTATATAGTCATATACTTCCTGCTGCTTGGGGTCTATTTCAGGTGTCATTTTTATTGGGTTGTCACCAAAATGCTGTGAAGGAGAGTTATGTTCAAAATCTGGCTGAGGAGGGCTTACATCAATATTTTGCTGAGAATAGGATGGAGTATGCTCATTGTCTGATTGGGAATGAAATGAACCAGGTTCACTAACTGACTGAGATGGACTATGGTCGGTTGGGGACCGTTCAGATGTCTCCTCTCCCAAATCAATGAAATGAGGACCCTTAATTTGCGTTTTTCTTAATTTTCCCTTAAGTCTGCTGCTTCTCCTCACACGCTGTGGTACACTACCCTTTTGTTTTTGTTTTCCTTTCTCTGCCTTCTTGGATATAGATGACTGTTTTTGAAGATAAACTAATCTTTCAGATAGCATTTGATGATCTTCTTCTTCAGAAGAAGGAGTTTTATGTACAACCTCAATAGTTTCTTTCCCTTTTGGTGTTATTGGCTTCTTACCCTTGATTTCCTTCTTCTTCCTTTTTACCAGTCTCTCTTCCCTATCAGTTCTTTCCATAGTAGTAGTAGGAGTATTTTGGATTTCATCAATTATTCTTTTCCTCCTACTTCTTCTTGCTATGCTAGCTGCAGGAATTTCCTGAGTAGGAGTAATTTGGGTTTCAACATTTATTCTTTTTCTTCTACTCCTTCTTGTTGAACTACCTTCGGGAATTTCCTGAGGTTCCTCAAAGAAATTTCTAACTAGAAATTGTTCCCATGTGTCTTTTCTTTCCTTTAACTCCTTTTCAATCAGAATTTTTATAAGGCCGTGGTGATATAGATGGGGCTCTACATCTCCTAAGTGTTTTTGAACAGTCGCAGCCATTTTCTTCAAGCTATTGAATAGAAAATATGGGAGATTGAGAGTTTGGTTTTCTAGAAAATTCATCAATAGCCTGGTATGGTACATATACATGGACCCAAAATGGCCTTCACATGTAATGAATTTCTGAACAATTAGCAGTAAAGTGGCCCATTCTTCTTTCAATGCATGCACAGGAATTCCTCTTTTAAAAACAGTTATGTCCATACCTTGGTTTCGTAAGATTGTTCTCCATGCCTCATCACTGATGCTTTTATTTTTGAATCAACGCTCTCCCTCCTGAAGAAGTTCCGTGGCTGTTGCTATAGATGCTTCATTGACTGCAAACTTGAGGTCTCCAATATCTACTTCCGAGCCATCAAACGACCTTGCAAATGCTTTCGTAACTTCTTTGTGATAACCTCTGAATTTCTGAATAAAACGTAGCCAGTTTGCTTTCCTCAATATCTCTTTTGCTTGCGGATATCCCTCTATAAACTTCGGTCCTTCCGGCTCTGCTCTTAGCAATTTACCCATTTCACTTTTCTGTTCTTCACAAATTTTCCTTTGTGAGGGTTTCAAATGGAAATAGAATGGTTGAATTCACAGGAACGAGCACAATGGCTGTGGGGATGTATCATAAAATGGGAATGAGCACCATAAACGGAATGGAGTGAGACTGTGAGTAGATATCTGGAAGTGAGAATGAGCAAAAGGAACGAAATGGAATGAGACAGTGGGTAAATATCCGGGAGTGAGAATGAGAAAAGTGGGGTTTCGTAAACACGGCAGAGACACAACAAAGAGATTAACAAAGTATAATACATTCGGCAGCGTTTTGAATTTTGGTGGCTGTGTAATAAATATGAACACGTTTCAATCAACGGTTATGAATTTATGCGGCTGTAAGAGTCCTTGGTCAAATCAAATACGTCTCATTATCTTCAGTGGGATATTGGAACATGAGTGAAAATCGGAATTTCAATGATAAAACCGTTTGTGAATGAATGCAAGAGGATAATATGGAGATCGTGAAAGGTTACGGAACCGTCAATATAATCATTGCGCGTAATGGATAGAGCTCATGGTTCAAAACTATATAAAAATGTGTTTTTTAATGCTATTTGAAATAAATTTTATTCATACCTTTGGAATCTTTGCCTTTGCCCTTGGTCTTCAACTGATTGATCTCCATTGGTGTCTTGAATGCTCCATTGATCCTCTCACCTGCATTTTATTTCATAATTATAGAAATAGCATCTGACTGTACATTCTCTTTGAAAACAGAGTAGTAGCTGCGGAATCTGCTTCTGGCTGCGGAAACTGGAGTCAGCTGCGGAAACAGATGTCAACTGCGGAAACTGACACAACTATTACTTGGATGAATGGAAATGATCAAATGACAAATGTCCAGATGGAAATAGTCATGAAAAAGATTTTTATTGATGGAATGGAATGAAATGAAGTGGAATGAAGTGAAATGAAATGAAATGAAATGGAATGAAGTGGAATGAAATGGAGTGGGTGGTGACAAAGCTTGTGAAATGAAAGAAATATTTTATTTTTTTGGAAAATATAGAGTGTTAGGTGTTCCTGATTTTCACCCTATATTTTCTGCATAAGACTGCCAATCGATGATTGGTTTTCAGGCTTATACCATTATTTATTTATTTATTTATTTATTTATTTTTATTTTTTTAACTGAAAACAACAAAAGAACTAGGTTGGTGGAGAAGAAGAATTCTTCTGTACCAGCCTGATTGCAGAACTTTCTTGAAACATTTTGACAAAATCCTCTTTTGAGAGTGGCTTATGATAAACTTTCAGTCTATGGCCATTCACAATAAGAGGAGTTTGAAATTCATCAATGGTCTTGATTCTTACAGCTCCATTGCTAAAGATCTTGTCAATCTCATATGGCCCAAGCCAATGAGTCTGAAATTTTCCTTGAAAATCTTTAAACTTGGAATCAAATAACAATGCCCAATCTCCTTCTTGAAAATTCTTCTCTTTGATATATTTTTCATGCCATTTAGCTCTTTGATATTGAACTAGATCAGTTCTTAGAATTGCTTCTTGTCTGATCTCATCTAGCTCATTCAACTACTCCATTCTATGCTTTTGGGCTTCTGATAAGTCCATCCCCAACTGAAATGCTATCTTGAAGGTCTTGACTTGGAATTCAATGGGGAGCAAGACTTCTTTCCCATAAACAAGTTCATAGGGAGAATGTCATGTTGTATTTCTCCATGTAGTTCTGTAGGCCCACAAGGCTTCAGGAAGCCTTTCTGCCCAATCTCTTCTATGTAGATGAACAGTTTTGGTGATGATACTTTCAAGAACTTTGTTTGTGGATTCCACTTGACCATTTGCTTGCGGATGGTAAGGAGTAGATCTTTTGTGCTTGATTTTGTATTCTTCCATCAACTTCTCCACCAAGTTGGATGTGAATTGGCTTCCTTGATGTGTCACAATTTCTCTTGGAACACCAAAGCGAGTAAAAATATCCTCATAAAGAAAATGAACAACTGAATTTTCAGTAGCAGATGCTAATGCTTTAGCTTCCACCCATTTAGTAACATAATCAGTACAAACCAATATATACTTCTTTTGCTTAGATGGTGGATTAATAGGTCCAATGAAATCTAAAGCCCACTTTTCAAAGGGTTCAATGAGTACCTGTGTTTGCAATGGCATTTCATTTGAGAGGGTAGGTTTCCCTACTCTTTGGCAGCTGTCACACCTTTTGACATATTGTTTTGCATCTTTGAAGAGGGAAGGCCAATAATATCCTAAAGAGAGGATTTTATAGGCCGTCCTTTTTTCTGCAAAGTGTCCACCGCATGGTTCATCATGACATGCCTTAAGAATATCAGGCATTTCATCTTCCCTGACACATCTTCTGATCACAAGATCTGGCCCTGTTTTAAACAATTCGTTAGAAATCCATGAATATTTTGAACTCTCCTGAATAATCTTTCGTTTTTCTCTTGGAAATAAATGTGAAGGTAGTTTCCCTGTAACCAAATATTTAGCAATATCTGCATACCAAGGGGTCTTAATAGTTACTGCAAACAAGTATTCATTAGGAAATTTATCTTCTACAGGAGAATCTTCTTTAGTATTCTGAATCCTAGACAAGAAATCAGCTACTGTATTCTGTTTTCCTGGTCTATCCAACACAGTAACATTGAATTCTTGCAAAAGTAAAAGCCATCTTGTCACTCTGCCATTAGTAACGGGTTTGTTCATTAAATATCTAATTGCAGAATGGTCAGTATGAATAAAAGTTTCATAGCCTGTTATGTAATGTCTAAACTTATTAATTGCATGAACAACAGCTAAGAACTCTTTTTCAGTCACAGTATAATTCAACTCTGTGGGAGACAAATTTTTACTGGTGTAATAAATGGCATAAGGAATTAAATATTTTTGACCCAACACAGCTCCAAGAGCTGTATCTGAAGCATCTGTAGAAATATGGAAAGGAAGTTTCCAATTTGGTCCTCTCAAGATAGGTGCTTCAGATATTCTTGTTTTCAAAGTTTCAAAAGCTGATTGACAATCAGGATCCCATTTAAATTCACGGTCTTTTGTAAGCAATTTGAAGAGTGGAGATGCTATTTTAGTGAAGTTTTCTATAAATCTTCTATAGTAACCGGTAAATCCTAGAAAAATTCTAACATCTCTTTGACAATTTGGAATAGGCAACTTGGAGATGACTTCAACTTTTGATCTATCAACCTTAATCCCATCTCCTGAAATATGATGTCCTAAAACAATCCCTTCATTAAACATCATAAAGCATTTTTCATGGCTTAATGAAAGGTTTGTTTCTTTACATCTTATAAGAACTTTTTCCAAATTTTCTAATGCCTCTTCAAATGAATTACCATAAACTGCAAAATCATCCATATAAACCTCTACACAATCATGGATTAGATCAGAAAAAATTCCTAGTACTGCTCTTTGGAATGTTGCTGGTGCATTACATAACCCAAAAGGAAGCACTTGGTAGGCAAAAGTTCCCCATGGACAAGTAAATGTGGTCTTATCTTGATCTTCAGGTGCTACCTGTATTTGATTATAGCCACTAAAACCATCCAAAAATGAAAATTACTTTTTACCTGCTAATGTATCTAATACCTGATCAATAAAAGGCAAAGGAAAGTGATCCTTCAAAGTTGCTTTGTTCAATTCCCTGTAATCAATGCATACCCTCCATTTATCATTCTTTTTAGGTACTATAACCAAAGGAGAAACCCATCGGCTATCTGAAATTGGATAAATGAAGTTTACATTGAGTAGTTTTTGGAGCTCTTCTTTCACTATCTCCCTAAGATTTGGATTCATCCTTCTTTGAGGTTGTCTGATTGGTCTACTGTTTTCCTCGATATAGATATGATGGATGCAAGTCTTAGGATCAATACCTTTCATGTCAGTATACTCCCATGCAAATGCAGTAGAATGTTTTTGCAAGATTCTGGTTAGTTCTTCTTGTTGTGACTTCTCCAAATGTTTATTGATATTCAATGTTTTTTTTGGAAAAATCTCAATAGCAGAATTACCAAACTCTTCCATAGAGTAAAGAGACATTTGTCTTGATGATAAATATTCTATGTCAGATTCCAACTGAAATTGTGTGGGGTCATATTCTGAAGTTATCTCAAAATTTTCTGATGTGTTCAGAATTTGACTATCCTCACTAATTTCAGAAATGGTAAAGACAGGTTGTATAGTGTTCTCATCATCGACCCATTCATTGTCTCCTATTTCTGTAATTGCTCTTGCAGGAGGATACAAATTGAATTTCTTTGTTGAATTACCATTAGAAATGTACATGTCTCCAGATCTACAACTAATAAAAGCATCAGCTGTGGCCAGCCAAGGTCTTCCTAAGATAATTGGATGTCCTCCTAGATTACTTTTAGGAGTCAAAATCATAAAGTCTACTGGATATTCCCAAGAATCTAAGGAGACTGAAATATCTTCTAATACACCATCTGGTTTAATAACCGATCGATCTGCAAGTTGCAATAAAGTAGGTGTAAAAAGAAGGTTAGGAAGTTTTAACTGTTCCATAGTCTGTCTACTCATAATGTTGATAGCATCCCCTAAGTCAATCAATGTGTTTGGAATTTCTATCCCATTTATATGTGTCTTGACAATTGGACTTCTTGGATCTACATACTTCTGCATGGTAATTTTTCCCATCATAATATCTGCAATCTTTCCTACCAGGTGGATTCTTCTTGTGTCCTTTAGCTTCCTTCCTGGTCTTTTGAAACTCAACTCCTTTATGGTTTTTGCTAGAATAGGAATTTCTCGAATGGCTTGTAGCAGTGGAATCTTGATACAAACATTCTTCAATTCATCTAGAAAGTCATAGTTAGGCAACAAGATTTGTTTTTCCACCCCCTTATCAATTTGTAGTCTTTCCGGAAAAGGAGGTGTAGATGAAGATGTAGGTTGCTCAACTATAGGAGTTGTGGGTGTTAACTTTTCTTTTTCTTTTTGCATGCTTGAATTTTGAAGAGATTCTTCCTCAGAACCCTTATTGGCTTGAAGAGAGTCCTCCTCAGAGGTATCTTTCTCTTGAATATATATAGAAGGTTTTTCTAAAACTCTACCAGATCTGAGTTGTACATCGTTGAGAGGAACAATCATATAGGTAGGAAATTGTTGTCCTTCTACCATATAAGTAGTTTGAGGATTCTTATTGTTAGGATTTGGCAATGGCTGAGCTGGAAGTTGATTTGTCTTGTGTTGGTATGGGAGCATGAGTTGAGGATTTGTATTTTGTTGAGAAGGTTGTTGTTGTGGAAATGGCAATGAAAGTTGTGGATTTTGGCTTGGAAATTGTGGAGCTTGTTGATTTTGAAAATATGGAGGATATTGATAAAATTGAGCAAATCTCCCATAAGGATTTTGCATCCCTTGTACCCATGGCTGATATGAATTTTGATGTTGGGGCCAAGGTTGTTGCCAAGGAGTCCAATTTGGTGGGGTTTGAAGATTCATAGGGTTATTAAACCCTTGAGATTGTTGTCCCTGCCAAGGTCTCCTTGCGACAAAACAGAGAGATTCTCTTGAATTTGGATCTTCTTGAAAAACAGCTTTGAGTCCAGGGATTGAAGGACAATCCTTGATCTCATGATTTTCTGAGCAAATCATACATGTTTCTACAACTTTTGCATCAAAGGGACATTCCCTTAAAGCATGTTTCTTTCTACATTTCGGACAAAAGATGGCTAAAGCATCTGTTTCTGCTTTCTGCTTGTTTTGGATTTTAAGGGTGTCTAGTTGTTCACTAAGGCTCCCTAAGATATCAGTTTTGAACTCATCAAGCATATTTCCAATCTCTGCCCTACTTACTGATCCAGTTGCAGATTTGTTAGCCCTAATAAGAGAAGGATCCCTAGGCCCTTTTCCTGTTTTAGATTTTCCTCTTGAGAGATGGACACATAGTTCTGTTATATCACGAAGTGGAAGTTGAGAAATGTCTCATTTCCCCATCATGTTTAAAATATCTATCCATTCATCTCTAATGGCTTTTAATATGAGGGCTTTCAAGGTTTCATCATTTAAATTGCTCATATTTGCTCTTTTCAAGTTGTATTGAAATATTTCAAGTAAGTCTTCCAAATTTTCATCTTCTTTTTGCATCATTTTGAATACCTCATCCTTGTGATTGGTGGGCATACAATAGTCCAAGTATCTATCCAAAAATGTTTGTTTCATTTCATTCCAAGTCCTAATAGATTGAGTGGCTAATCCCATGAACCATTTAAAAGCAGATCCCTTCAATGTTGAAGGAAACAGTTTGAGTTTTTGAGAATCTTCCATATAGTCATAAGTTCGGCACACAACTTCAAACTCAAACAGAAATGTTTCAGGATCCTTATTTCGCAATCCATAAAAGTTAGGGAGAACAGATGGTGAGATATTTTTCATTGTTGCATGAATTTCCTCATCAACTATAGGGAATCCAAACAAATTGTGTCCTTCCCTATTTCTACCATTATTTCCTTCACCATTGTTGTCTCCATTGTCTCCTCCTCTTCTACCTCCACCTCTATTTATTACTTCCTCTGCCATGATAGTTTCTTTAGAGTCCTTATAGTCCTCTAGTTCTTCTACCAAGGGAGGATGAGAGAAAGTCTCTTTGTTTTCTAAGTGGGTTTTAGTAGGTGGTATAGGAGAATCCTCTAATTCATCTATTCCTTGACTTCCAAAAATCTTAAGGCTAGGGGTAGATGGTGGTGAATCTGGTCTATGCCTTGAAGAAGATGGAGTTGTGAAAATCGAACTCTTGGCTTTAGCTATAAACCTTCCCCTAGAATCTCTTGCTCTATGCATGTCATTTTTTATTTTTTATTTTTAAAAGTTGGGCTAATAATTCTTTTTCTGATCTTCCAGGTCACACTAGGTGCAAGAAGAGAGCATACTTAAGAAATTACTAAACCAATAACTCTCTTTTCTGATCCTCCAGATCACACTAGGTGCAAGAGGAGAGCATACTTCAAGAAGTTATCAAGTTTCCCTTCTTTTATGATTTTATGTTTTTTTTTTTTAAGAAATTGGCTACCTAGTTACACTTCCCCGGCAACGACGCCAAAATGTTTGGTCAATTTAGTGTGTCCTAAATTGCTGCATTTAATTTGTCAATCCGGGAATCGTAAGCTGATGAAGTGCGGGGCACTATATGTGCAAGATAACCTATTTCTTAACTTTTTGTCGTTTTTGGTTTTCTAAGGTGAAATGGAAATTCTAAGATGAAAACAAGTTTGGTTATGTTTGTTCAAGGAAGTGATATCCTCTATAATGATTTACCAACTTGAAACTTTAAAAAGCAATTTTAAATTTACAATGACAAGACTTGAAAGGAAATGAAAATGTGCTGCTGAAATGAAAAGGTGCTGCTAATCTAATAAATCAAAACAATGAACTATTGAGCATGAAAACTAAACTATTCTTGCTGCCAACTAAACATAACAGAAACTATGCTTAAGGAAATTCAAAATTGCAACAAAATAAATCTAAATCTGATTACATCAATTTATCTTCTGATCCTTCATCATTAGTCCAGCTATGATTTTCGGAAGTAATCATAAACAATTTGAGTAACTGATATTTAATTTGCAGAAAGTAAACTAATACTAAACCATACACACATAATTCAATCCCTCATAATAGATCCAATTGCCTTAATTTTAGGAGAACAGCTTGAAGATGTCATGCATGATTTAATATATCTAAATTTGCAGAAAAGAAACTAATACTAAACTACACATTTCATAATACAATCCCTCACCATCAGTCTAGCTGTGGCTTTCTGAGGCAACTGAAGATGCTATGAGCAGCTTAGTATATCTAAATTTGTAGAAAAGAAACTAATACTAGACTACACATTTCATAATACAATCCCTCACCATCAGTCCAGCTGTGGCTTTCGGAGGCAACTGAAGATGCTATGAGCAGATTAGTATATCTAAATTTAACTACTGAAGCAGATAAGCAATACTGAAATTAAACAAAAACTATGAAAATCAAATTAGCAGCAGAACAATGTTAGTTCCATGTCACTAATCAAAAAGCTATGAAAATGCCCGGGCTACCTATCTATAACCTGAAACAAGAACATTGATCAGTGATTATCAACATAAAACATAAAAGACAGAAATGAAATGGAAATTATGGAAGTTTATAAACTGAAATGAAACAAATGCAATATATGAACATATGAATGGATTATGACACAATGAAATGAAATTAAAAATATACACTAATGCACAAAACCTTAGCTGAGTAGGGGCCCTCTACTCCAGCCTTGGCAAAGGTCCTCAAATACGAATTAAGTTGAAAAACAGAGTCTTCTCATATTAAAAAGCAGTCATTACAGAATGGTAATGTTACGGCACAAGTGCAGCGTAATCACTATAGAGCAGACTAATCAAAAGATAACAGAGACTACATTCACTAATATCGACTAACTTCATATGCGTATGCAAACGCATTATATATAACAAAAAACTATAACTGTTTCCTAAAGTTCATGCTAGTGGAGAGCACGTAGACCACTACGTCCACGGATATAGGAGCATGGCCGTGTTGGAAAGTAAATCTACGAGAGGTGGATGCTTGAATTCGACTCTAGAACCCTGTACAGATGTTGATTTATTCTCCGCAGGCTTAGAAACGGCCGTATGGATCTTCATGTGACACGAAACAGAGTCCGGCCGACATGAAACTCCATGGTTGACTTCCATGTGGACGCCTTTGACCGCGGCTTCTTTGGATGAGTTTGCTTGAACCAATAGGACACGAACCATGTCCACGTCATTCCTGACCTGCCCTTGTGGCTCGTTTTCCTTGTAGACACCTGTAGCATAGAGTTTCACAAAATAGCTGCGGAAAGTTGCAGCAGCTGCGGAAAGTGGCAAGATTCCGCAGCTGAATGAACAAAATCTAGATCAAATAGTAAACACAAAAATATAATTAAAAACCATGTTAGATGCTCTTTTGCACATGATATTGACAATTTGGGAGGTTTAGGTGAGTGAAAAAGGTATGGAAAAATGTATGGAAAAGATGCAAATTTGGGACTCAACATGTATTTTCGCCACTATGGAGGCCGACCCAATGCGTCGCGCTAGTCCAATGCGCCACGCCACTCAGTCAATGCGTCGCGCCCCTCAAGCTTGCACGAATTTGTTGCAATTTCACTCTCTTTGTTCAACACGACCCTTTATTGCTCATTCTCTCTTCTTGGAATACAAATGAGCCCTTTAAAACATAAAAGTGACTTATATACCAAAGGATTTAAAATTTTTCATTCCAAAAACCCACTTTTGTAATGTTACCTTTGACACTTTTTTTAAACTCTGTTTTAGGCATTTTGCTTCATTTTGCCTCTGACTAACTGAATGATTTGCTTCTTGTTTGCCTTGCAGGGTTGCTAAAGTTTGAAAAGGTGACCATGGTTGCCATTTAATTTATTTACACATGATAGAACTTGAAATTACATCAAAATTATACAAATGAAGGTAAAATATTCAATTTTTCTCAAAACAGAGTTTTGAGAAAAAAATACATTTTTAAGCATATGATGATGAAAATTTTTAGTACTGGAAATTTATTCAACCTCCTCATGGACCTGCTGACTGTTATTAGAAATTTTGAAGACCTTATTGATGAAACTCTAGACCTAATGGGACTAAAATCCCTAGAAATGACTCTTACAAATTTAAGGACAAAAAGTGAGTGCAGATGATCTGGATGAAAGGAAATAGGCCAGCAAGTAAAGGAAATGAGGGAAAATGCATAAAAAGCCACTACCGTCAGATGATCCATGCTCCTAATGGAATGCAACTGACTAAGTGAGACACCTAATATGCAATGCAACAAGATAATTTTGATCACTGACAGTGAGATGAAGATACTGACACTAACATTGGCTCCAATGGGGATGGTAGCTCCTTGGAGGTGCCAAGAACTACAGATCTCTAGGAAAGTAGGCAGTTCTTTCGTCCATTGGGCTATGGAATCAATAACTTCAACAAACCAAAACCAGACTCTTGACTCAATTTCAGGACTGAAATCTGACTGAAATACTGACTCAATTTTAAGACTGAAATCGACTGAAATACTTTACTCTAACAAACCAAACCAAAACTGAAATCAACCTTCAGCTTTATAGCCTTCACCTCGGGCCCCAAACTGAA
The DNA here is from genome assembly GCA_034641835.2 of Pinus albicaulis. Taxonomy (NCBI): domain Eukaryota; kingdom Viridiplantae; phylum Streptophyta; class Pinopsida; order Pinales; family Pinaceae; genus Pinus; species Pinus albicaulis. The sequence continues at coordinate 329,802,126 of CM076580.1, forward strand.
ATAATGATGTTAGCACACACTTGCAATGAAATTTAAACAAACCGGTATGTACAGTGATACATATGACAACAGAAAACATTTCAAAAATAGTACTGTTTGAGTAGCCGACCATTGACTGACCCACCTGGACAATCTTCTTCATTCATTTCTTTCAAAAGGAAATCATTTTGGCCTCGATATGTAGCAATTCTGAAAGGTCCTTTCCAAATATTCTCAAACTTGCCATGCTTACCTTTATCTTCATTTCTCACATCCCATTTTAGCACCACTTCCTCTATTTGAAACTTGTCAGCCTTTGTCTTTTGATCATATATCTTCTTGATTCTCTCTTGCAGCTTGAAAGTGTTCTGAAAAACCTCCTCTCTAGTCTGTTGTAAATGAATAATTTGATTAATTCTTCGTTTCATATGATCATCTTCGCTGCCAGATTCCTGCAGAAGTTTAACCACTGGAACTGCGAGAGAGGTCAGGAATACAGTGTCAACACCATACACGAGCTCAAAAGGGGACATGCCTATAGATTTATTTTTACTTACTCTGTCTGCCCAAAGTGCATTAACCAGTTTCTTATGCCAACCTTTCTTGTTTATTTCCAGCAACTTTTTAATATATGACCAAGGATTTATTTGAGGACTCGGCCAATCTGTTGCCTTGTGGATGATAAGCGGTTGAGTGCCCCAAAGTTATTTGATACTTATTACAAAAGTCAATAATTCTTTTAGATTTAAAGGATGCTGCATTATCAGTGATCAACTTATTTGGACAGCCAAAACGAGACAAAATATTGTTTTCAAGAAATGAAATTATTACCGAATTCATGGCCTGCCTAGTGGGAATCGCCTCAATCCATTTGGTAAAATAGTCCGTCGCTGTAAGGATCCATTTATGCTGCACTGAAGAAGTAGGATGGATCTCGCCAATGAAATCAAAACCCCAATGTTGAAAAGGAGCACTTACCTCAATGGGCTTGAGCGGTAAAGGCTGCAATTTTCTCCTCCCTTCAAAAATTTGACATTCATGGCAGCTTTTAACAGTTTTATACACATCAGCAAAGAGATTTGGCCAATAATATCCTGATCTAAAAATTTTATTGGCCATTGTCTTCCATAAAAGGTGACCTCCGCAATCTCCCTTTTGAAAGTCTTATATAACCTGTTTTGCCTCTTCTTCAACCAAACAATTGAGCAAGACACCACCAGGATCTTTCCAATAGAGCGCATTATTAATCATACAAAACTTGGCAGCCTTCAATTTCAGTGTCCTACTTTTGTTCTTAGCCATTCCAGGTGGTGGTGACAGATTTTGGAGTACATACACAATGTCTGAATACCAAGGAGAAAGAACAAAAATTTTTGATACCTGAACAAGCGAACTTTCTTCATTTTCCTCGGACATAGCAACAATGAGATTAATGTCCAAGGCATGAAAATTTGATTCAGCCATTAGCTTAGCTAGCCCTTGTCCTTTGATAAGCTTTGTAGGTTTTATCTCCACATCATATTCCAACAATGCTGCAATCCATTTGCCTCGTCTCCCTTCTGGATCTGTTTGCACTTAGACTTCTTTAACATAAGCATTAGGAACATAAGCAATGATGTGATAATGTAGAATGTAAACTCGAAAACATTTCAATGCTTTTAACAAGGAAAGAGCTTGCTTCTCAATAATATTATACTTTAAAGCTATATCTCTTATGGTTCTGCTGAAAAATACTATTTGTTTCTCAAGCTGGTGTCTTTTCTGCATTAAGACTGCTGCCATAGTATGATCTGAAGCAAATGAAAACAAAATGAAATCCTGAGTATAGTCCGGGCTGATCAAAACCGGAGCTAAAGAAAGGGCCAATTTCACCGAATTGAAAGACTTTATTGCTTCCTCAGTCCACTTCACTACACTATATTTCTTGATCATGTTTATGATTTCTCTTAAATGTTCTGCAAGATTGGGCAGAAAGCGACGTAAGAAATTCATCTTACCGTAAAATGATTGGATCTCCTTTTTATTTCGAGGAAGATCAATTTGCTGAATGGCTTCCACTCGGGCTGGATCAATGCAGATGCCATATTTTGATATAATATGACCGAGAATATTTCCTTCATCCATGGAAAACAAACTCTTCTTTGGATTGAGAGATACACCATATTTTCTACACCGCTGAAATACAATCTTCAAATGATAAATATGCTCTTCATCTGAATTAGAAAAAATTGTTAAGTCATCAAGATAAACAACTAGAAAGACATCTTTTTCATTTGCAAATGCCATATCCATTACTCGTTGAAAGGTAACACCAGCATTCTTCAATCCAAAAGGCATTTTAGCATAATGAAAAGTTTCCCACGGAGTGGTGAACGCTGTTTTATCTCTATCATCCTTAGGGACCAGAATTTGGTTATAACCGGAATAACCATTGAGTAGCAACATGCGGGATGCTCCAACTACTCGCTGAAGTATGTGATCCATTTTTGGCAATGGATAGTTGTCTTTCAAAGATACTTTATTCAAATTCCTAAAATCAATGCATAAGCGAATTTCACCTATTTTCTTGCGCACGGGCACCAAATTAGAAATCCAATCTGAAAATCTTATGGGGACAATGATACCATCCTTGTACAATCGATTCACTTCCTTCTCTATTCAGGGCAACAACTTTGGATTTATTCTTCTCAACTTTTGTCGAAAGGGCTTTTGATTTGGCTTGATCGGAATGGTATGCTGAATTATATTTGTGTCATATGTCTTCAAATATGAATAGTCCCAAGCAAATACATCAGCAAAAGAAGATAATAAATTGTTATACTTTGCTTTTACCTGTGGGGGAAATGACTTAGAAAATTTCACCATTTTAGGATTCTCTGTTGATCCAATTTTGACATCCTCAACTCCTTTCTCAGTTGGCAGCAAGCTTGGTTTCCGAGCTACATCATCTTGGTCGAAAAGCTCCTCTAAGGGTATTAGACCTTTAGGAATGAATTTTTCCTTCAGCTGCAAAAATTACATCTGATTTACTTCTACATCCACCTCGCCATCATCATGCTCCCCATCAATAGAAGTGTCTTTGAATTTACCTTCATTTAGCAGAAATTCATCAATTTCTTTATCATCTTGAAACACTTGCCAATACCTTTGATTGTCAGGGACAGTCAGATGATGCTTCACGTGATTTCAAATTTGTTGCTTCAATTCATCAGAATTTTCAAATTACTTGCTGCTGTTGCAAGTGCATCTGCAATGCCATTCTGAATACGAGGGACACATGTCAAAGTATAATATGAAAACCATCTCAAAATATCTAGTACTGCATTTCGATAGGCTTGCATTCGAGGATGCTTAGCTTGGTATTCACCTTTCACTTGCTTGATAACTAACTCAAAGTCACCATACACTGCAATTATTTTGGCATTTAACTTTCTAAGAATTTTCAAACCAGCAATTAAAGCTTAATATTCAGCCTCATTATTTGAACAATCAAAAGCCAGTTTATAAGAACATACCCTTACATTATTTGGCACTTTTTTTGGGGAGGAAACAGGGCTGTGTATCCAAATGGTAATTCCAGCACCGTCCCTTCCTACCGCACCATAAAAATCCATGGTCCACAAACCATCTTCGTCCTCTTCCAAATGCTGAAATTATGTTTTCTCTTTTGCTTCTCCTTACTGTCCATCAACATTTTGCTGTTGTCGGAAGGCTGATTGCTCATCAGTACTATCAAGTCTCTGTCTCTCTTTCTTTAAAACCTCTCTGAAATTTTCAGTGATTTCCGGAATGTCTTCTACTTCAATTAATTGGCTATTTACATCATTAAAGCTATCTGAATATAAAACAAATGATTCTAAATTAGTATGTACATAATTGATTGAATGATTTACCGGTTTCTCCTTTCTAGTAATCATATACTTCATCTTTTTCTCCTGGTATAATTTCCTCATACGACCAAACATGGGAATAGTAGCATAGGAGAAATCAAGCTGCAATGTCCCTTTAAGTTTCGCTCCCCAAGATCTGGAAAGAAGCATGCCAAATCTAGGAGGAATATCCACCACAACCACATCCATCAAAATATTTTTAGTCAGAATCTGATCCAAACTGACCACCAAATATTTAATAAGCCCAATGCATCTTACTCTACTAGAATCGAAAGAGTAAAGGTCATGATACTTTCTGGTGATATCCAATCCCAATTTCTCCATGATTTCCCTAGGCATGAGATTATGAAAGGCTCCGGAATCAAACATAGCATTGTGTAACACATAGTCGTGCAACCTAAGGATGATGTAAAAAGGAGGTACATCACTATCTGGAGACTCACCATCCAATGTTGGACCAAAAATCAACTCAGGTTGATCATCTTCCACGTTTACCATATCAGATAATGGATCTAAACTCAAAATCTTAGACACTTGACCCTTATAGCTGCTATTCTTCATCAATTCAGTCAAAGGAATGGATAATTTTAACTTAGCAATTTCATTTTCTAAGTTAAAAATTGAATTTTTCTCTACCTCTTTAGCTGGGACATCCTTCTTCTCAGTTTTATCCTTTGATATATTTAGCTGATTAGATACTTCATTTTCTGATGATAATTTTCTAGTGGTGGGATTAGTTGTCTCTTTTCCCTTTTTTTGCACAACGAGTGGATCATTCTTTGGTGCTGTAGCTTCCTTTCTTTTTTGAATTGGGTTAATGGGCACATCTCTACTTATGAGTGAATATTGTCGCTGCTGGGCAGTCAAATCATTCATGTATCTCCTCTGATATTCATCAGACTCTTCTTCAAGAGTTGTTTCATTCACCAAGATGAAATTCTCGTCCCTTTGTAAAGCTGAGTTCTCGGAATACTCCTCATCTTCAGTGATAAAAATTGGCATATCATCAGGTGTAAAGAAATTATTCTCTTCTCAAACTACATCCTCCTCATCATCTGATTCCAGACCATGTTCAAAATTCTACTGTAAGGGTGTCTTCACTTGTTGTTGTAATTGCCTCTAGAAACTAGGAAACTGATTCATTCAGTTGCAATTCACCTTTTGATGGATGAATCTACCTCCATGAGTGAAAATTTAGAAAAATTACATCAAGATAAATCAAATTACATCAAATTAAATCATGATTTTGACATTTAGAAGTAAGAAAGTCAAACTGTCAAAAACTAGGCAAAAAACAAAGTTACTGAGTCAAAAATGAGCAAAATCCTCCAATGCGTCGTGCTTGATTTCTCTATGCGTCGCACCAGTTTGCAGCTGATTTTGGAGGCCTTCCTAGTGTCCAAATTTTCTCCAAGTGGGCTTTTTGGAAATTTCTACCTGTCTACTTTCCAACACAAGTGGAATTTCTGATTTTTTCTTTCATTTTCCCCTACAAAACTGATTTCTCCCAACACTGCTTCCTGTGTGTCAAAAAAGGGGCAGAAAGGTCATTTTTGGGGTGTTTTTGACCCTTCTCGAAGCCCAAAACCTGTCAAAATTTATTTTCCATAGGTAGGCATGCATATTTTTCCATAAAAAAACCAAAAATGCTAATTTTTCATCAAAAGGAGCCCCCAATCATAAGCGCGTGCCAAGTGGTGTGACGCATAGAGCTGAAAAGTCTGTTTTTAGGCCCAAAATCTTCAAAAATGCAAAAAGTGTCCCAATTTTTTTGAAATTTGGGCTTAGTGTCCTCCATTATGTGTTATGCTGGGCCAAGGAAGCCTCGGCCAAGATTTGAAGTCTATCATGCCTTTTCCAACGCTTTGAGGCTTTCTTCAACTTGGCCTTCAAAATTTTAATTCTTGCTTTGCAAAAATGATTTCTTGCCCAATAATGATTGGCCATGTGCCTCAACATATTTTTCTCCTTGTTGGCCTTCTCCAACAGATTTTCCAAGTGAATATTTACCCTTTCAAGCCAAGCTTCATGATCAGCCTCAATCTCCTGCTCAAGTGATGTCATCTCGGTTTTGCTCCTTTGGGCAACTTGTCGGTTCTCACGTATGTTTTGCAACTCCATGATGGTTTGTTGATCCTCTAGCTATTTTTTTCTCTGCTCAAGGTAGTTGATTATCCACTGGGCTCTTTGCAATTTGAGGGACAAAGTATCTTTCTATGCCTTCTGCTCCTGAATGATCTCCCTGAACTTTGAGCTTGGTGAGCCCAAATCAGTGTCATCATCCTGAATGAGGATGAAATATGTCTCCTGCTCTCTTGAAGGGCCCTCATCATGTATTGGCCTCTTACCCTTGACCTGTACCTGTACTGTTGATGAAGGAAGTGAGACCCCTTCCACCCCAGGTGGATATAATACTCGCTTGGCTGCTGCAAACAACCTTCTAGTGCCCTTCTGATAAGTGAAAAACACCAGCACACTAGTGGTCTATGTCTCATGACCCTCATTTTGATGTGAAGGTTCACCTACCTCATGAAAAAATTCTAGAGGTACCTAAGGAGATGTGAAGAACTCATGAGAAATGAAATCCTCCCATGAAATATCCTGCAAACCAAGCTGATGCATAACCACAATTTTGATGAGTGCAAAATGATAGATATTGTTATACTGCTGCTTAGGATTTTTCTTTTGCACTAGGGTGGTCATCTTCTCAATATTTTGGCACATGAAGTAGGGGAGGTTGATCATTATAACCCTAGTAAAGTGCATCAGCAATCTGATGTGATAGGCATATAAGCGATAAAAACTGGCCCTCACAGCTGAAATATTTGATAATGAGCTTCATCAAAGGAGCATATGAATCTTTCAGGAACCGAAAGGGAAAAAATCTGCTGAGTTGTCTCAAAAAACAGGGCTTAATGTTTGGCTCATAGTGTTCTCTATCAACTTTCTACCTTTTGTTCCATTGCTCTCCGACATTTGGAATACCGGTTGCTAGAGAGATAGACTCAGGTGTCAAGGTGAATGTCACATTTGCAAGAGTGACTTGGCCATTATGTAAATGAAGCAATAACAATCTAGCAACCATCTCACAAAACTAATAGCAAGACTCCTGTTGAAAACATGTGATAGCAAGGGGGCAGGCCTATAGCTCAGCAAGTGAAGTAGGCTCTTCCCTAACATGTTTACCACTCTTGTGGGGTCTCCTTGGTGCATGCAATTTGGTTGTAGAGTCACTGTCTCGGTCATAAGAGGAATCTATCTCCATGTTTGCCAAAGTCTATGTTGCCTTAGATGAGTATGAGGAATTTTAGGTGTCTTTGATAATTTTTTTCCAAGTGTAGGAAAGTGTATGAGGGACTCTGAAGGGAGAGGGTAAGGGGTGTGTTGGGAATATTGTCAATTGGAATTTGGGGGAATTGAAGGGTTTTAGGGACAGCCGCTAGGCTTTTGGGATAGCATTTGGGGTTTGGGAATTTTGTAGATGGGAATTGGGATAGGGAATCAGTGAATTTAGGGATATGGGGTATAGGAAAATGGGTTGATGGACTAGAAAAACAGTGAAGGAAATAAAAGATGAGGGAGTGATGGGCACAAATAACCAATGTATAAACCCTAAGGAAACATTTCTTGAGCAAGGAAATAGGGTTTGAATTTTTTTATTAAATCCTCATACACATCATAAGACACACATTTTATGGTGTTGGAGGGATTTCTTAACTTACTTTGGACTGGAGGCAGCTGAGCAAATTTTAAGTTTTGATGAAATTGTGGTAAAAATGCTTTGCGGCCCTACGCGCTGTGACACAAACCCAATGCGCCGCATTGGCTCTATGCGTCGCGCTGGTGTATTTTCGCCACTATGGAGGCCGACCCAATGCGTCGCGCCAGTCCAATGCGTCGCGCCACTCACCCAATGCGCCGCGCCCCTCAAACTTGCACGAATTTGCTGAAATTTCACTCTCTTTGTTCAACACGACCCTTTCTTGCTCACTCTCTCTTCTTGGAATACAAATGATCCCTTTGAAACATAAAAATGACTTATATACCAAAGGATTTTAATTTTTCATTACAAAACCCACATTTGTAATGTTACCTTTGACGCTATTTTTAAACTCTGTTTTAGGCAGTTTGCTTCATTTTGCCTCTGACTAACTGAATGATTTGCTTCGTGTTTGCCTTGTAGGGTTGTTGAAGTTTGACAAGGTGACCAGGGTTTCCATTGAATTTATTTACACATGATAGAACTTGAAATTACATCAAAATTATACAAATGAAGGTAAAATACTCAATTTTTCTCAAAACAGAGTTTTGAGAAAAAATACATTTTTAAGCATATGATGATGAAATTTTTTAGTACTGGAACTTTATTCAGCCTCCTCATGGGCCTACTGATTGTTATTGGAAATTTTGAAGACCTTATTGATGAAACCCTAGACCTAATGGGACTAAAAACCCTAGAAATGACTCTTAAAAATTTAAGGACAAAAAGTGAGTGCAGATGATCTGGATGAAAGGAAATAGGCCAGCAGGGAAAGGACATGAGGGGAAATGTATAAAAAGCCACTACCACCAGATGATCCATGCTCCTAATGGAATGCAACTGACCGATTGAGACACGTAATATGCAATGCAACAAGATAATTTTGATCACTGATGGAGGGATGAAGATACCGACACTAACAATGATGACGGAGTCTTTGGCCACTATCCTCTACTTGTCATCATCTATGAGATCCATGGTGGAAGACCCCTCTGGGGAATCCCCTTTTGTTTCGCCTGACCTCCCTTCAACGATCACCTTGGGCTCAACATCAGTAGATTCTTCATCTACTTTTTCTTCTGTCACCCTCCGTGACGATGCACATGTGAACCTAACTTCTCATAATGATGAGTCAAGTAGCTTCACCGCACCACGTGGTATTTCTTCCACCAGTCACCCCATATTCTACTGTGATGATGACATTATAGAAGAAATAACCACCCCTGACTTTATCTATACCCCCTTACACCGAGCCCATTCATTTGAACCACATACACCTTGTGGCCATTACATTGACACCCAATGTTTGGGTAAGGGGGCACCCATATTTGAGAGTCCAGGAGAAGCAATTCTCCAAAACCCTCCTAGTGCATCTAGTAGTGTTGACTCTAGTACCATTATTATTCCCCATTTAGAAGAACCTCTAGAGTTCCATATCACTTTAGATCACTCTAAGGATGATCCACTTCATCATTCCTTCATCTTACATCAACAATCCAGTCCCCTAGACATTGTTGTTGACCAACCTGTGTGTTTTCTAGGTTAGCACTAGTTCATTATATCCAAATCCAATCCTTGGGACAGTCACACCATGTATGAGAACCAAGAAATTTAGTCCATTTTCTTCATATATATAGTACCAAAAGAGATTGGTAATCCTCCATTCCCTTTCTCGAACTGCATCTATCCATTCTTCCCACAGAAGATAACCATAACATAAACAAATGGAAAAACACATCATAAAAATGTGTTTAGATTCCACTCTTCTAAAAAAATTTGGCATGACCATAACATTCTTGGGGGCACCTATGCCCCTATACCTTCTCATCATCCTCTTGAGAATTTAGTGCCTATTATACTGAAGGCTGGAATCCATTATTTCAGCACTTGGAACACCATGGCGCTCCAAAAAATCCTCTAGCTAGGGGAATCATTCCCACCTTTGCATACCAGATCACTCCCCTCCATCAAATATTCTTGGTGGAAATATCCCATGCTTGGGGGAATGATGGCACCCCTGGCCACATTCTCAATTGATTTTCATAATTCTTGACCTAGATCCCATCAATCTAGGTATGGTCAATTTTCCTTCCATTCCTTGTATAGTTGGACCTACCGGCCTCTCCTGTGAGACATATATCATAGATTTTTAATACCCTATCTTCAAACATTCTACTTTGTGTGATACCATACTCACCACTTGGTCCCTATGTTTGACTTGGTGGGCGGGCATGATTCTAGACCTTCTCTAGTAGTTCATTCATGTATTCTTTCCTTCCCTCGATTCTTCATTAGGGACCATCCTTCCGAGAAGCATTAAGGCCATCCTTAGACAAGTAAGGCCGCCTACCTGAAAGTCCCGGATCCTAATTCCAATGGTTGTTTTTTCTGCTACAATTGCCACAAGATTTAGGGAATTTTCCTCCTCTCCACATTCACCATAGCTACACTTTCAAATGAATCAAATTAGAGGGAAATTTCCTTGTTAAAAGAAAACCCCAATTTTTCTTTCACCAATTGTGACCAAACTGTAGCTCAGTTTGATGAACCATCATCACTGCTATAAATTTCTCACTGAGCACACAAATGGTTATCCTTTCTTTTTTGGTGATTTGACACTTCACCTGGAAGCCTTTTTTCCAAGAAGGGTCACTTCACCGCTTCTAAAAATCAAATTTCTTCACTTGATGTTATCACTCATTAGTTTAAAAAATTTCATTGATATGGTTCTACATGTCATTCACCTAGTTTCATGCTGTCACATAAGTCATTTTCATGGAATTTTTGAAAAATTTGCATTTGGTGATGTCTACCTTAAGCTTAAGACCCACCTATAACCATGTCATATCAGTCAAATCAACCTCATCTCATCTAGTTCTCATCCCCATAATTTTTAATCAAATAATACTCCACATGTCAGTTTTTCATAGATTCCTATCGAATGATATGGAAAATCAGTAGACTTCGCTACAAAACTGCCTAAGCGTTCCATAGCGAATATGTCAGCAGTTAAACGATTTTCGCTATGAAAATGGGTTTTTCCTGCAAAGAGTGTCAGAGTGGTGCAAGGTGTCATTTTTAAATAAGAAAAAGATATGGGTGGAGTCATTCAAGTTTTTTATTATGATTCCCAAACGTGCAAATTCATATTTGATGTCATCATTGTCTTTTATGGTCACATGTGTCATCATTAAACCCTGAGTTGTCAAAATTACCTTTAAAACTTTACCCCCAAGCTGCTCTTTGTCATTCAGTGTCCATTTCTTGCATGGGAAGTATCTCACTGTCACTGTTTGAGATTTTTTTCACCATGCAAAGCAGTTTGTTGTTCAAATTTGATTCTGCAGGTGTCATCAACAAGCGAGGCAACAAGAAGTATAAAGCGTCAATGGCATCGAAGAAGAAAACAAATAAGGGTGGTTATTGCATAATGTATGAGCCTATGGATTTGAAGTTGTTAATTGAAGATACCACTGCTATGGAGGCTTTCAGGAAGATGGGTTGTCTACAGTTCTGCCAAAAATTGCAGGGTTTCCATGTCCAGGTATCCAAAGAATTTGCAACGAATTTTACAAGGACAACATCAAAAGTTCGGATTTTGAATTTCACAGTGTCACCAAATATCATCTTCCAAGCTACAAAAATTCCTAGAAGTGGTGAAGAATGGTTCAAAGGCACAAAGTTAAGAATGCAAGACTATGAAGAGTTTCTCAAGCAGGAGCATAGAGGCGATGACATGACAAATGGCATCCCCAGGGGTTATATGAAAGAGAATTATGCAAAGTTGCTGGCGAACTCCTTGATTGAATTCACTGTGAAGGGGGGGGGGAAAATTTTTTGGTAAGAAACCACTTGACCTACCCTTATTTTTATACATAAGTTTGGTAAATATGTCAGAAAAACTTCAGGTGAAGACATAAGGTAATGAAACATCAATATTTCACCATGGTCTAATAAAAATGTTAGTGCTGGAAGAATTAAAAAGGTTAAATAGAGATTGGACCTCTTTTAATTTTATAAGTGGGTATGAAGTAGATGCAGTGACTCCAAAGAAAGTTTCAAAACCTAAAACTACTACATCTCCAGCTATGATAAAAGAGATTGATGAAGAAGGAAGACAATTTCCTGTAGAACCAATGGACATTGAAGTCGAACCTTTGCAAGAAACTAATATCCCTAAGCCAACACCTGCAAAACAGAAACAAAAAATTAGAAAACAAAGCAGTAAGAGGATAACAAGGAGTTAGACATTGGTAAAAGGAAACCTAGAAGACATTCTCCATGCAATATATATTGAGGATTACCCAATAGTGCAGGCAGAAGATATTGAAGGTGATGGAATAAAATTGAAGGAAAGTCTGTCAAGAAGTTGGATTTTGTAGGAGAGGATGTTGGGTTCATGTTTCAGCCAAGGAAGCCAATGACCAGGTCACAAATTGCAAAAACGGCCATGGAAAGAAAAAGAGCAGAAAAAGTCAATGAAGGTAAGCAGCCATAAAACATCATATATTTATCCCCAGAAGCAGAAGAATTTGTCACTATGAAGAGAAAGGGAAAGGTTAAAATACAGAAACAAGCTTGCTACTAAACTACGCTACGAAACTGCCTAAAGATGCTCTGTTTTGCAGCGAGGTGTTTTTGAAGGTTATTTGAAGGTTCAAAAGGAATATGGAAGACCAAAAAGCTACGTGGAGGTATCCAAATAGATAAGGATACATCTCAGAAAATATTCATCACTTGGCATGTGTTTCATTCATACAAAATAGCATGAAGACAAAATTATAGTTAATGTTGATCCTTTCCTATAAAATAGGACAGTTGTTGCTAAATACTTGGAAAGTACATTTTTTTCTTATGTCATGGAGAATGCCATTCAAGCATCTGATATTTATCTATGTAATGGTCCCACTATTAGAGAAGTGAAGGAAATAAATGTAATTAGAGTCTCGTTAGGAGAGAAACTCTTAAATGAATAGGTGTATTTTTATGTTTCAGAAATAGAGTTGTTAGTTATGATTAGTTGTCAAAGTCAAGGTTTGATGATTTAGAATCCTATGTAATGTAAAAAGAGTCTATTTATAGACAGAAGATCAAATATCAAAGGGTTGGAGAGTATTATACTACATTGCTATTTTTGTAAAAAATTCATCTTCAGTAATATACAGTGGATGTTTTGGCCTTCTTCACCTGAGATTCGAATGAAGTTTTCAATGAGTTATATATCTTGTTTCTTTCATGTTTAATATTTTCAGTTAGTTTATATCTAATTACTCAAAACTCATGGAAACATGCTCTGACTTCCTTTAGATGTTAAACTATTGTTTTATCTCTGTATTTTGTATGTGCACCATCTTTTCATTGAAACTCCCATTTGACTCAGTTTCCACTAGAAGGATTATTTCATTGACTTGTCTGATGTTGACTCCATTTTCCCAATGGTAACAGTCCTTTACATTTTCAACCTGCAATCAATCATAATCAATTTACAGTCATAGAGTTAGCCATCTAATTGATTTTTCACTGAAAATCATAAATTACCTTAAGAGAGCCCTCTTAGACTAAAGAGGCTAATCTTCAATTCAAATTTGGTTGAAATAGTTACTCTAAGTTGTCTGGTGGAACATCCCGTCAGTACCAATTTAGAGGTAACACTTACGACACTTGTACTTAGGGAACCATTTCACCTTCATACTTGTCAATGCTCAAGTCGATTTTCGTCGTGAGTAATTGTCTTTTACTCATGTTTTTATGGTCCCCACTGGACCTATTCTGTGTGGCAGCATCATCGAGTTTCCCTTGTTTAGAGCATTTGAGTTGAGTCATAATCGCATCCATGGATTCTGTTTTGAGTTCCTTTTGTCTCCCATCACAGTCTTCCATCCTTCATTGCTTTGTACCTCTCTTGTGTCGCACATTTTCCTTTTAGTCATACTGTCCCCTATCCCCCCCGGAGCCGAGTCAGTCACTGCCAGGTCATCCATGCCCTTTATGCTCCAAGAAGGGAAGTCGTCAGCCCGCTACTCAGTACCCCCCATTCCACCATCATCCCCGGTGTCAGTCTATCAGTCTCTCTACTATTATCCCTCGTGGCTTAGTTGAGGATTCTTATTGCCTCACCTATGTCAGACCTCCTTTTATAGACATTAGCTTATTCATTCCAAAAGATAGGTATAGAGGGTGGTGTACCTCGGTTCTAGCTTCCACTCTTATTTAGTGCCTCAGATCAGGAAAAGGGACCCTTTATTTCCCTTTGACTTGATTGTTTCTCAGGTCTAGCTCCTTATGGCATGATCAAGATCCATATACTTGATGGTTTAGTGATGCAACATATTGTACCAGCAATTCCCAGGTGTGTATGAGATGTTTCAGACCTCATGAGGGGGTGGCCCTTCAGGTAGCCCCCCACATACCCGAATGAAATCTTTTAATACAGCTCTGGATGCAACTCTACCGATTTGATGGTTCCGGCCTTAGCCACTTGCAATGCCTTTTTAGTTTGCATGTATCAATCATATTTTCGTTTTCATGTATCATTCATATTTTCAGAGCCCTCTCCTGTTTTACAGGGCCTCTTTGGTTGTTATTATATCTCATCTACTAAGATATTATTGTATAAGTCCTAGCTGTTTTCCCAGGTACATTATGTATGTGGGATCCATTATGTTTTTTATGTGGTCCATGTTTATGCCAACATGTATTATATAGCACAATTCCATGTTTGTTGGGCGCACCATTATTCTTTGTACTTTTTCATCTCGATGGGCATAGGTATGCCTCCCCCGCCTCATTAGAGAACATGTACTCACTCATAAAAGAGACTTGTCGCACCTGTAAGTCTTGCCTCCTTAGGGTCTTGTCCTCTCTCGCTTCAGTATATCTTATATTTATCTCTCTTTGACTCCCCTTCGGTGTCTAGTGATTGTGTTCTTACAATGTACTTCAGTCATACGATTTGCTCCTAACACTTGCACGTTGGGGGGTAATCTGTTACACCAATTTTTGGTCATATAACCTATTACTATTAGATGGAATAAAGTACACCAAGTAAGACCAATTTTATCATAGTAAAATTTATTTTGCTATGAGAAATAATTTAATAACCCATAGTTTATTAAATTATTTCTGGTCTAAACAGGAAACCACATGAGGAATAATTAAATGAATCCTTATTTGTTTGATTTTCCTCTAGGGATAATTAACTAAACTAGTATTTAATTAATATTCCTAGTCATATTTAATCCAAAACATGAGAATTACTTAGATAAATAATTATTTATCTTATTATTCTCTAGGAATAATTATTTAAATCATTATTTAATAATATTCCTTGTTAAATTTGACTAAATTATTTAAATATAATTAAATAAATCATTATTTATTTAATTATTACTTAACCTCACCCTTGAAATAATAAATAAATCATTTATTTATTTATTTATTTATTATTTATAAATAAAGGGATTTAACCAATTCAAAATTCCTTTTCCCTCCACCAAAAATAATAAAATATTCCAAGTAAGTTGGATCTATATTTGGTTAATAATATTTTAATTATGCACCAATATCTAGACTAACTCAATATTTTGTTATAAATAGAAGGGTTTTCCATCCATTCACTACCTTTTGCTACCATGAGATCACATTTTGATCTGTACTTTTGGTTTGACTTTGATCCTCCATCATTGTCATATTTTTTCTACTTTTTCTTGTGAGCTCCCTTTCAGTTCCATTTTTGTCTGGGTTTTCTGCACCATCAAGAGAGAGAGATATTGGATCTAAAGCACCGAGGACATACAAGAACCCAACCCATTAAGGGGGAATAATAACATCTTTCTATGTTCCCTTCCCAGGTGTCATAATACAAACAAATATTTATAAATTATTGTCTTGTCTATTGGATGTATGTAGCAACTCTCGTTTATTTTTGTTGTTTAATGTCTTTAACTACATAGATCTGGATTTTTGTAGCATTTATTATGATCACCTACTTCATATCTAAGGAAATTGACAGCCACATTTGATGTTAGGGTTGTTTGTTATACACAGCTAAAGTGAGCTTTCTTCGTACACTTTCGATTAGAATTCACATTAACAGTAATGTAGGGTGACGACTTTGAAATGGAAACCACAAAGGAAGATAGAGAGTTTTCTTTCTGTTTCGACTATCAAGCCGTAGTGGAATGTTGTAAAATCTTTGGATAGGTCGCAAGATCCAATATGTATGGTAAGGTAAAATGTTAACCTTTCAATATCTTTGTTTTCATCCATAATTTTAATGACTAACAACTTTTTTTAAATCACGAGAGCAACACTATAAACGAGCCAAATAACCCATTTGTAGAGTAGTGTGTTGATAGTGAAATATTTCCATAACATGGTCCTCGCGTGCAACCCGATCTTTCTAGTGGGGACAAGGCCGACAATACTGTTATCAATGAGGCCCATGACGGTAATTAATTTCTACTTATAATTTTTTCTACTTATACATTTAGGGTTGTGTCCTTATACCATTTTTTTAAATGACAGAGAATTTGGTACTTAAGCATCCTACCACCGGAGAGGAACACGGGGCAATGGTTCCAATGGTGACAACTGGTGCACTAGGTAAATAATATCATTGCAATTTTTTTAATTAATATTATCGAACTACTTCAATGATATTTAAAAACTAGCAATTTAAATTTAATATTATTTTTTTTGTAGGGGATGCCCTGTCACTACATGAGACCAAACATCGTGAGTAACTGACTAGGTTAGCTATGAGGGAAAGACACCAAACACAATTAGAGAACAATTATGTTGATGATGTAGTTAGGGGCTTTAGAAAATAAAAAGAAAATTTGATTATGTAAAATATTGTATTATTACAAGACAAATGATGAATGATGTACCATACTTGGGAAATTTTCTTCGTTATATAAAAACTCATTTATAATACTATTTTTATGCCATGCACTTTCAATGTTTTCTTGTGTACTTTTTATTGCATTTCTTTTTAATTAGTTATTGAATAAGTTTTTTTGTGCTCATGTTCATAAAAAATGAAATATAGATTGGGTATTGGGGAATTGATAATGATGTGTGTGTGGGTGGGGGAGGGGGTAGAGGCCATAAGAGCTTCCACCTTAACGTGGTTGGCCCTATTTATTAGAGAATAATTTATTGGAGCAATTTAATTTTGGAGCAAACCTCCCTCCATACAATGAAGCAGCAAAAAAGTTATTTTTGGCTTAGTTGCTACTCTTTCAGATCGTAGGAGGGTTGTTCCAAGTTCAGGTGACTCGAATAAATTGTTCTTGAAATGAAGAGGAGCTTCTTCAGGTATGTTTTGACATTGTCAACATATGTTCTAACATTATCATAAGAATGCATCTTAGAGTAAAGAATACTTCAAATATTACTTTTATTTATTTTATAGATAACTATAGATGTTGAATGACTTGCCAGTGTAGGTACAAATCCTCTTGCGTCATGAGAAATAACAACTAGCTGCATAGTGGGGTTCCTGAATGTGTTAAAATGGATTGAGGTGGATATTTCACTCTTAGACTTGATTATGAGAAGGAATAATGGGATAGAGAAACTGACCACCTTAAATGAGTTGTGATAAACATCATATGCAATACTTTGGGTCTTCATTTGACATTGTGTGTGTGCATGTGTGTCACTTTCATTGTGTGGTGTGCATGCTCCTTTTCACTGTTTCTCGAAATTTGAAAGTTTCATTTTCAAATTTTGTATTGTTATAAATTTTGTTGTTTATGGTGATGTAGACAAGTAGAAATAATATCTATATCTTGAATGTTAAATAATGATTATGTTTCTGCGGCCTAATGTTTTCTGTTATGGAAAGATATTTGAGACATTCAATTGGTTGAAAATTGTGTCCAAAGATCTATCTGAGCCTGTACGTTCCCACAAAGACCTAGACAAGGATGCAGCTCCACATTATCAAAAAGCTATCAAATTTTATGATAGCCTTGCAAAACAACTTATCAACCAGGGTCATGTCTTGGATATTTTTTCTTGTGCGCTTGACTAGGTTTGTAGTGTCACATTTTGTAAGTTTCTTTACACTTCATAATTCAAGATGAAGCTTGTTCATGATTATGATTTGGTTTTTTTTTTATGTGTTTTTTCCTATATTTGATTGTAAGTTTGAACATAATTTTAAAAATTGAAACCTTTTTTGTTTTTATACTATTAATATATTGAAATATACCACAATTCATGAATTGAAATTTCATGTGAATAAATAACATATTGTTTCAATCATAGTTTAATATTTTAGAAAGTGTAAGGTTTTGGCACCATCTTGGTGTTTTACATCATATTTTGACTTGGAAGCATGCATTCTTCTTGTTTCAACTATGTATAGGAAGAATTATGATAGAATCATGCCCCCATCAAATGTTAGTTTTCCCATTTGAGTTTCAAGGGTAGAATATCTGTCTTTGGTGCAATTAATTTCTCTGTAGCTATTATGTAAATAATGATCATATATGCCATCGTTTTGATTAAGTTGCACGAGTTTTGGATGTAATATTGTATGTTGGAATCGTAGCTACAAAAATTTAACTTTCTTTGTTCCTTTTAGAGTTTCACCACAGCCCCATTACTTCAATCAATTGATTTCCTGGCTATATAATTTTCAACCCACAACACAGGAAATAACCATTTTCTGGCTTGCATTTTTTGACTGGGTCACTAGCTAGGGTCATTGTGGAACTTTGTTCATTCCCATATTCATTTGGTCATGCTACCTTATGCCTTCAAAATATTGTCCATGGGTTAAAAGTAATATGTTGATATTGCTATAAAGTAAGAATGGATCATAATATCACTTGAAACTGTGTAGCTTACCCTGTGTAACAATTTATTGAGCAGAATCAAGTCCCCATAAAATTATTGGTTTTCCCATTTGAGTTTCTTGGGTAAAAATATCTCCATTTGGTGCAATTAATTTCATTATAGTTGTAATGATGGGTTTTTCTATGATGCATAAATAATAATCATATATAACATGATTATGAATAAGTTGCAGGATTGTCGGTTGTAATATAGTATGAATTGTAGCTACAACAATTGAAATTGCTTTATTACTCGGGGTGTTTCACCACAGCTCCATTGCTTCAATTAATTGAATGTTTGGTTATATAATTGTGAAGTTACAACACAAAATTTTGTTGGTTTCCTTTATTTTATTAGGTCATTGGCTAGGGACTTTGCTGGTGAGTACAAATTGATTAGAATCTTAGTTGAAGTTGCATAGCTCACCTTTGTAACACTTTATTGAGTAGAATCTAGTCCCCATAAAATGTTGGTTTTCCAATTTGAGTTTTTAGGGTGAAGATATTTGTCTTTGGTGCAATTAATTTCTCTGTAGTTGTTATGATGGGTTTTTCTATGTTATGTAACTAATAATACATATAAAATCATTATGATTATGTTGTAGCATTGTTGGTTGTAATATTGTATCTTTACATTGCAGTTGCAACAAGTGAAATTCCTTTATTCCTTTGGGAGTTTCACCACAACCCCATTGTACCAACCAATTAAATGCCTCTTCATGTAATTGTGAAGCTACAACACAAAAAAACCATTTGTCGGCTTCCATTATTTGATTCGGTCATCGGATAGGGTCTTTGCAGAACTCTGTGCATTCCTATATTCCTTTGAATAGGCTACCTCATATCCTAAATTCAATATATGGGAAGCATGGTAGCTTGAATGCCCATGTTTTTTGTGATTTGGATAATTACCCACAACATTTTCTTAACTGATTGATGTATTGGAATGACCCCTGACACACACAGATTCTTTTGGTAAATGGGTTGTTGGCTTAAAGCATAATCACCTATTCTTGATTCTTAGCTACTGTCAATGAAATTTTTCTGAAGGCCATCTTTAATTGGAAGACTTATAATTAATTTGAGTTTTGAATTTTGTACATTCAAAACAAAGTTTAAATTCATGACAGGATTTGCTTGGATTGCTTGGTTAATTCCATTTCTTATGCATTGTTTATGAAATTTCTAAGCAACAACAATACCACTTGGAAATTCAAATAGGAGTTCATTTTACTATTTGTAGGCAGTGTTGTCACCTACAACAATGTGAGGAAGTAGCTACCTACAGACATGCTTCTTATTAATTTTTGGGGCTTCACTCTTAATAGATTCCTTGAGATATGTTTGTAACTTTGTATATGATGAAAAATTTCTTCATGTGAATTAGTAGTGTTAGAAATCTTCCAACCCATCTGCACTACAATAGAAATCACTACCCTGATGGATGAGTATCTAGCTACTGGGGTGAAGGTCTCGTCATATTCAATTATCTCCTTCTAATAAAACCCCTTAGCCACAAATATAGATTTAAACTTATCCACACTACAATCAACAATGTGCTTAATATTGTAAACCTATATAAAGCAACCATATATTTTCTCTCTGGCCAAAGTACAACCTCCTAGGCACTGTTCTTCATGATGGAAGAGTACTCTTCCACCATGGCATAAATCCACACCTGATGCTCGGATTTCCTAAAAGCTATGTTGGGTCAAGGAAAAGCTACCAGTAGTACATTTGGTGGAAATTCTGACACTTTAGTTCCAACACTTTTGACGAAATGTCGGAAATTTCCCCAAATTTTATCAATTTTTCAAATCCTGCCACAAAGTGTCGGTATTGCGACACTTAGAGGTAAGTGTCGGTCTTGCGACTTTTGCAAAAAAGCGTCGTAATTGCAACGAATTTCTGAAATATGTCGTTATTGAAATGTTATAGAGACAAGGTGTCGCTATTGCGACGTTATAGAGACAAGGTGTCGCTATTGCGACGTTTAGAGGAAGGTGCCGCTATTGCAACGTTTAGAGGAAGGCGTCGCTATTGCGACGGTTGGTGGCAAAGTGTCACTCTTGCAACGGTTGGTGGCAAATTGTTTCTCTTGCGACGATTGGTGGCAATGTGTTGCTCTTGCGACGGTTGGTGGCAGAGTGTCGCTCTTGCGACGGTTGGTGGCATAGGTGTTCGGTGGGATAATCCCACATTCACCGGGCGTATAAGCGATATTGGTGTTTATATGTGTTGTGGTTTTACATGTTTCGACTACGAGCCAAAGGCTATGCACACTCATACAATCAATTGGGACTCAGCGCATGCGCTCGGCCCCTCCCCTCATGACTTGGATTTGGTTGTGGTTTAGCTTGTGGTTATTGGCCTCGGTCTTGTGGTGATAACTATAGGTTCTTGGGTTGAGCCAGGGGCTCGATGGAGTAAAAAGCCCACAATTTTATTTAAAATAAAAAAAAATTGTAAAAAGCCCATAACTTTATTAAAAATATAAACAATTTGTAAAAAGCCCACAATTTTATTAAAATATAAACAATTTGTAAAAAGCCCACAATTTTATTAAAAATATAAACAATTTTATATTAAATATAAAATTGATATACACTTTTTTATTTGCCCAATAAAATAAGCTAGAATACGATAGGATTAGGGCATTTTGAGATTTTTTACAAAAATGGAAAAAGAGGGAAATAGATAGGACAATCATTAAGGTTGTTTAGGAAAAATAGGATTTCATATATTTTAGCATGAAAATGATTGGGGTAATTTAGGGCTTTTTATAAAAATCGAGGTATATGATAACGACGGAAAATGGTGAATATAGTGAAGGCATAAGGAATCATAGCCAAAAAATGATCATGAAAGACAACTTTTGAGGGTGAAAAAATGAGTGCTAACAAGATGCATGCTCTAATTCTAAGTCAAAACCTGATAAGGGGAATGACAAAGGGAAGCATATGATTGATGCAAAGCCCAGTGCCATTGTTACCACCACCAAGATCCATAAGAATGAGCCTGAATATCCAGAGGAGGGGGATCGCCTCTTCCACTCATAGATGTGCGCGAAGGGTTCTCCGCTGCAGTTCATTGTCGAAAACAAGAGCCAAAAGAACCTCATTTCAGCAAAGGTTGTGAATCAGCTAGGCCTATCCACCACAAAAAACCCGCAGTAATACACCATCAGGTGGCTTCACCCGCAGTCATACACCATAGGCCCATTTTCCATTCTCTCCCTTGTGGCATATTTGTTTAATCAGGCGCGTCGTGTCGCGCTGTGTGAGGTCGCCAAACTGGGCGCGTTCGGGTCGGGCCATTTCATTCGAGGGTGCTCATATCAATTTTGCTAAGTTGTGACCGCCCGGGTGCCTTGTGCACGTTCGGGCAGCCCGTTTTCCATTTTCTCCCATGTGGCATCGTTTGGTCAAGCACGCGGTGTCGCGCCGTGTGAGGTCGCCCGACCGGACGCGTTCGGTTCCAACCGTTTCTTTCAAGGGTGACCATATCATTTTTGCTAGGTTGTGACAGCCAAGGTGCCTTGTGCACGTTCGGGCAGCCCGTTTTTTGTTTTCTCCCTTGTGGCATCGTTCAATCGGGCGCATCGTGTCGCGCCGTGCGAGGTCACTCGATCGGGCGCGTTTGGGTCAGGTTGTTTCATTCGAGGGCGCCCGTATCAGTTTTGATAAGTTGTGACCGCCCAAGTGCTATGTGCACGTTCAGGCGGCCCATTTTCCATTTACTCCCTTGTGGCATCGTTCAGTCGGGAGCGTCGTGTCGCTCCATGTGAAGTCACCCAACCAGGCACGTTCGGGTCGGGCCGTTTTGTTCGAGGGCACCTGTATCAGTCTTGCTAAGTTGTGACCGCCTGGGTGCCTTGTGCACATTCGGGTGGCCCGTTTGTTGTTTTCTCCCTTGTGGCATATTTGTTCAGTCAAGCGCATCGTGTCACGCCGTGTGAGGTCGCCCGACCGAGCGCGTTTGGGTCAGGCCATTTTGTTCGAGGTTGCCCGTATCATTTTTATTAAGTTGTGACCACCTGGGTGCCTTGTGCATGTTCAGGCAGCCCGTTTTCCGTTTTCTCCCTTATGGCATCATTCGGTCGGGCGAGTCATGTCACGCCGTGTCAGGTCGCCCGACCGAGCGCATTTGGGTCGGGTCGAGCCGTTTCGTTCAAGGGTGCCCGTATCAGTTTTGCTAAGTTGTGACCACCCGAGTGGCTTGTGCACCTTTGGGAGGCCCATTTTTTGTTTGCTCCCTTGTGGCATCGTTTGGTCAGGCGCATCCTGTCGCATTGTGTGAGGTCGCCCGATCGGGCTCGTTCGGGTCGGTTCATTTCGTTTTAGGGCACCTGTATCAGTTTTGATAAGTTTTGACCGCTTGGGTGCCTTGTGCACATTTGAGTGGCCTGTTTTCTGTTTTCTCCCTTGTGGCATTGTTCAATACGGCACGTCGTGTCGCACTGTGTGAGGTCGCCTAACCGAGCGCGTTCGGGTCGGGTCAGGACGTTTCGTTCGAGGGCGCCCATATCATTTTTGCTAAGTTGTGACTGCCCTGGTGCCTTATGCATGTTCCAGTGGCCCGTTTTCTATTTTCTCCCTTGTGGCATCGCTCGGTCGGGCACGTTGTGTCGAGTCATGTGAGGTCGCCTGACCGGGTGCGTTCGAGTCAAGTCAGGTCGTTTCGTTCGAGGGCACCCGTATTAGTTTTGCTCAGTTGTGACCACCCAGGTGCCTTGTGCAAGTTCTGGTGGCCCGTTTGCCATTTTCTCCCTTGTGCCATCATTCGTTCAGGCGCGTCGTGTCACGCCTTGTGAGGTCGCTTGACCGGGCGTGTTCGGGTCGGGTCGGGCCGTTTCGATCGAGGGTAACTGTATCAGTTTTTCTAAGTTGTGATCGCCCGGGTGCCTTGTGCACATTCGGGTGGCCCATTTTCCATTTTCTCCCTTGTGGCATCATTCGGTCAGGCGCACTGTGTCGCGACGTGTGACGTCGCCCGACCGGGTGTGTTCGGGTCGGGTCGAGCCATTTCATTCGAGGGTGCCCATATCAGTTTTACTAAGTTGTGACCGCTCGGGTGCCTTGTGCACGTTCGGGTGGCCCGTTTTCCATTTTCTCCCTTGTGGCATCATTCATTTGGGCGCGTCGTGTCGTGCCGTGTGAGGTCGCCTAACCGAGCGCGTTCAGGTCGGGTCAGGCCAT
This sequence comes from Pinus albicaulis, assembly GCA_034641835.2. Lineage (NCBI taxonomy): Eukaryota > Viridiplantae > Streptophyta > Pinopsida > Pinales > Pinaceae > Pinus > Pinus albicaulis. The sequence continues at coordinate 329,825,803 of CM076580.1, forward strand.
TTCGTTCGAGGGCGTCCGTATCAGTTTTTCTAAGTTGTGACCGCCCAGGTGTCTTGTTCATGTTCAGGTGGGCTATTTTCTATTTTCTCCCTTGTGGCATCGTTCGTTTGGGCGCATTGTGTCGCGCCGTGTGAGGTCACTCAACCAGGCATATTCGGGTCGGGCCATTTCGTTCGAGGGCGCCCAGGGCGCCCATATTAGTTTTGCTAAGTTGTGACCACCTAGGTGCCTTGTGCATGTTCGGGTGGCCCGTTTTCCATTTTATCCCTTGTGGCATCGTTCATTCGGGCGCAGTGTCATGTCGGGCCATGTGAGGTCACCCGACCGGGAGCGTTCGGGTCGAGTCGGGTGGTTTCATTCGAGGGCGCCCATATCAGTTTTTCTAAGTTGTGATCGCCCGGGTGCCTTGTGCATGTTCGGGCGACCCGTTTTCCATTTTCTCCCTTGTGGCATCGTTTGGTCGGGCACGCCGTGTCGCACCGTGTGAGGTTGCCTGACTGAGCGTGTTTGGGTTGGGTCAGGCCGTTTCGTTCGAGGGCACCCGTATCCGTTTTTCTAAGTTGTGACTGCCCGAGTGTCTTGTGCATGTTGGGTGGTCTATTGGCCATTTTCTCCCTTATGGCAACGTTTTTTCAGGCGCGTTGTGTCGCGCCATGTGAGGTCGCCTGACCGGGCACGTTCGGGTCGGACAGTTTCGTTTGAGGGTGCCCGTATCAGTTTTGCTAAGTTGTGACCACCCGGGTGCCTTGTGCATGTTTAGGTGGCCTCTTTTCCATTTTCTCCCTTGTGGCATCATTCGTTCGGGCACGTTGTGTCGCGCCGTGTGACGTCGCCCGACCGGGCGCATTCGAGTCGGGTCATTTCGTTCGAGGGCACCCGTATCAGTTTTGCTAAGTTGTGACCATCGGGGTGCCTTGTACACGTTTCAGTGGCCTATTTTCCATTTTCTCCCTTGTGGCATCGTTTGTTCGGCCACATCATGTCGCACCGAGTGAGGTCACCCAATCGGGCGCGTTCGGGTCAGAACAGACCGTTTCGTTCGAGGGCACCCGTATCAGTTTTGAGAAGTTTTGACCGCCCGAGTGCCTTGTGCATGTTCAGGTGGCCCATTTTCCATTTTCTCCCTTGTGGCATCGTTTGATCAGGCGCGTCGTGTCACGCCGTGTGAGGTCGCCCGACTGGGCGCGTTCGGGTTGAGTCGAGTTGTTTCGTTCCAGGGCGCCCATATCAGTTTTGCTAAGTTGTGACTACCCGGGTGCCTTAGGCCCTTTGCCATTTGCTCCCTAATTGTGGCATCACTCCTTCGGGCATGTCGTGTCAGGCCGTGTGAGGTCACCCAACTGGGCGCGTTCGGGTTGGGTCGGGTCGTTTCGTTCGAGGGTGCCCGTATCAGTTTTGCTAAGTTGTGACTGCCCAGGTGTCTTGTGCATGTTCGGGTGGCCTGTTTTTCGTTTGCTCCCTTGTGGCACCGTTGGTTCGGGTGCGCCGTGTCGTGCCGTGTGAGGTCGCCCGACCGAGCGCGTTCGGGTCGATTCATTTCGTTAGAGGGCAGCCATATCAGTTTTGCTAAGTTGTGACTGCCCGGGTCCCTTGTGCACGTTCGGGCGGCCTGTTTGCCATTTTCTCCCTTATGGCATCATTCGGTTGCGTGCGTCGTGTCGCGCCGTGTGAGGTCACCTGACCGGGTGCGTTCGGGTCAGGTCGGGCCATTTCGTTCGAGGGCACCTATATCAATTTTTCTAAGTTGTGACTGCCCGGGTACCTTGTGCACGTTCAAGTGGCCCTTTTGTCTTTTTCTACCTTGTGGCATCGTTCGGTCAGGTGCGTCGAGTCGCGCTGTGTGAGGTCGCCTGACTGGGCACGTTCGAGTCAGACTATTTCGTTCGAGGGTGCCCGTTTCAATTTTTCTAAGTTGTGACCGCCCAGGTTCCTTGTGCACATTTGGGTGCCTTGTGCATGTCTAGTCAAGTGTGTCGTGTCATGAGGCCACCCAAGGAAACACGTTCGGGCCTCCTTCTCTCTTCCCCAATCTCCCTCTCTCTCTCTCTATCTCTCTCTCTACCCTCCAATCCTCTCACTATATCATTCCCTCTATCCTTCTTTCTGCCCCCCTTCCATCTTTGTGTCACTATCTCCCTCTCTTACCCTTCTGATCTACCTCTCTCGCTCATCTCCCTCTCTCTCTCTCTCTCCATTCCTTCTCTCCCCTCTCCTTCAGTTTATCTCCATCTCTCCCTTGTGACTCCCCTTGTCTGCCTTGTTGGCAAGGTTAAAATGGTTAATCTTCGATAGACAAAATGTAGATCAAATATTTCATCAAAAAGAGGGAACCATACCCTATCTTCTAGGCTATGCCTATCAGTCGCTTGGCCTCTTCTTGCTCTCACATGAATGTAGTCTTTCTTGACTCGTACAGAAGAAGGTTTCACATTATCAACTATTTGTTTGGGACAACTTTTAGTTGTTTCAACACTACTAGATTCTTCAAGCTTATCTTTTAAACCATCTTAGTCTTTTGCACTCTCTTCAACTTTGTAGTGCTTTCCATTCCTCTCAGTCACATGTGTTTCCTTAGTCTGTTAAGGGACAAGGTCGACAAAATTAGGATGTTATTGCAATAAACAAGGGTATTTCTAGGACACAGTCAGGTGGAGCAAGAGATAATTAGAGCCAAATTTCTCATTAATGTGGGACACTCGAACTTAAGATTTTCTGGAATAGTCATGAGGTGCAGTCTGGTTATTAAGACTTCATCAGATGGCCATTCTCTGGACTTAAATTGTGTGACAACACTATGGCTGAGTTTGAAACTGGATATTGAACATACATTTGGTTTGATTGCAATAGAAATTTTCATCAATAAATGTAAAGCAACGCCTAACAAATACTATAAATTAATAAATAAAGAAGACATGGCAACAAGCAACAATACATACAAAATTGTTACTTTGAGACGCAAAGAATAAGCAACTAATGTGAACAAACAGAGACTAATGAAACTATCATCTTAACCCCTAACCCATTTAACCCCTAAACCATAAACCTCTAAACCCGTAACCCCTAACCCCTAACCCATTTAACCCCCTAAACCCTAAACCTATAAACCCTTAACCCATTAAACCCTAAACCATTAAACCAGCCTTAACCCTAACCCCTTAAACCCTAATTCCCGACCCCTAACCCATCTAACCCCCTAAAACCTAATCCCATTAGCCCCTAACTTCTAACCCCTAAAATCCTTAACTGCTAAATCCCCTAACCCACTTAACCCCCTAAACCCTAAACCTATTAACCCTTAACCCCTAACCCCTTAAACCATAAACCATTAAAACGTTAACCCTAACTCCTTAAACCCTAATTCCTAACCCCTTACCCATCTAACCCCCTAAAACATAACCCCATTAGCCCCTAACTTCTTACCCCTAAAATCCTTAACTACTAAATCCCCTAACCCCCTAAGCCCTAAACCTATAACCCCTTAACCCCTAACCCATTTAACCCCCTAAACCATAAACCTCTAAACCCCTAACCCATTTAACCCCTAAACCTTAAACCTCTAAACCCTTAACCACTAACCCTTAAACCCTTAACCCCTAACCCATTTAACCTCATAAACCCCTAAACCCCTAACCCATTTAACCCCCTAAAACCTAAACCTCTAAACCCTTAACCCCTAACCCCTTAAACCCTATTTCTCAACCCTAACCCATTTAACCCCCTACCCTAACCCATTTTCTAATTTGTGACCGCATGGGTGCCTTGTGCACGTTCGTGCGGCCCGTTTACCGTTTCTTTTGAGGGCGCCCCCCCAAACCCGTTCGGGTCGGGTCATTTCAGTTGAGGGCGCCTGCCCAAATGCGTTCGAGTCGGGTCGTCTCAATTGAGGGTGCCTGCTAGCCCAAATGCGTTTGGGTCTGGTCGTTTCGGTTGAGGGCAGTACTCATATCAAGAATGCTAAGTTGTGACCGCACGAGTTCCCTGTACACATTCGTGCGGCTCATTTACCTGTTGCTCCCTTGTGCCTTCATTCAGTCGTGCATGTCGTGTCGAGACGTGTGAGGGTGCCCAACCAAACATGTTCGGGTTGGGTCGTTTTGTTTAAGGGCAGCTGTAGCAAAATTGCTAAGTTGTGATTGCACGGTTTCCTTGTGCACGTTCGTCCAGCGCATTGTCGTTTTCCCCCTTGTGCCTTTTTTCGGTCGGGCCATTTTGTTCGAGGGCGCTCGTATTAGTTTTACTAAGTTGTGACCGCCTGGGTGCCTTGTGCACGTTCAAGCAACCCATTTTCCATTTTCTCCCTTGTGGCATCATTCGGCCAGGTGCGTCGTGTCACGTCGTGCGAGGTCGCCCGACCGGGGGCGTTCGGGTCGGGTCGTTTCGCTCGAGGGCGCTAGTATTAGTTTTTCTAAGTTGTGACTTCCTGGGTGCCTTGTGCATGCTCAGGCAACCCATTTTCTGATTACTCACTTGTGGCATTGTTTGTTCGGGCGCGCCGTGTGAGGTCGCCCGACCGGGCGCGCCGTGTGAGGTCGCCCGACCGGGCGCGCTCGGGTCAGGTCGGGTTGTTTCGTTCAAGGCCGCCCGTATCAGTTTTTCTAAGTTGTGACCTCCCGGGTGCCAACTTGTGCACATTCCAGTGGCCCATTTTCCATTTTCTTCCTTGTGGCATCGTTCGGTCGGGCGCACTGTGTCAAGTTGTGTGAGGTCACCCGACTAGGCGCGTTTGGGTCGGGTCATTTCGTTCGATGGTGCCCGTATCAGGTTTGCTAAGTTGTGACCACTCGAGTTCCTTGTGCACGTTTGAGTAGCCCCTTTACCGTTTGCTCCCCTGTGGCATCATTCGTCGTGTCACGCCGTGTGATCTCGTCATGTCGCGCCGTGGTCGGGTCTTATCATGTGAGGCCACCCAAGGAAACACATTCTTACGGGTCGAGTCGAGTCTTGTGATGGCGCCCAATTAGCTAGAAATGAGTTCGGGTTAAGTCAGGTTGGTTTGTGCTATATTGTAATTAAGGGCGCCCAAGGAAACATGTTTGGGCAGGTCGGGTTAGGTCGTGCCGTGTGAGGCTACCCAAGGAAACGTGTAGGTAGGTAGGTAGGTAGGGTGCCCCTATCTCCCATCTCCATATAGAGTAATTTGGTCACATATTATTTCTTCTATGATAATGGTTCCATCTCTCTCTTAAGTCCTATCTCTTGTCCTTCTTCTCTCTCCCTTTCTCTCCTTATACCTCCCTCTCTCTTCCACAATCTCCCTCTCTCTCTCTCTCTCTCTCTACCCTCCAATCCTCTCACTATATTCTTGTTACATTGAGATGCAAAGAATAAATGTATACAAACAGAGACCAATGAAACTATCATCTTAACCCCTAACCCCTTAAACACTAATTCCCAACCCCTAACCCATTTAACCCCCTAAACCTCTAAAAACCTAACCCATTTAACCCCCTAAACCTCTCAAAAACCTAACCCATTTAACCCCTAAACCATTAACCTCTAAACCCTTAAACCCTAACCCCTAAACCCTTAACCCCTAACCCATTTAACCCCATAAACCCCTAGTAAACCCATAACCCATTTAACCCCCTAAACTGGCCTAAACCTATAAACTCTTAACCCCTAACCCCTTAAACCCTAAACCATTAAACACTTAACCCTAACCCCTTAAACCCTAATTCCCGACCCCTAACCCATCTAACCCCCTGAAACCTAATCCCATTAGCCCCTAACTTCTAACCCCTAAAATCCTTAATTGCTAAATACCCTAACCCCTAAACCCCTAACCCATTTAACCCCCTAAACCCTAAACATATAACCCCTTAACCCCTAACCCATTAAACCCTAATTCCCAACCCCTAACCCATTTAACCCCCTAAACCATAAACCTCTAAACCCCTAACCTCTTTACGAGCTCGCTTTAGAGCCTCCACAGTCTTGAATGTCACAAATGCAAATCCCCTGGATTTGTTGGTATTCTTATCATATGCAACCGAACCTTCTTCTATCTCTCCATATTTGGAAAAAACTTCTAAAAGCTTATCATTGGCCGTGTCATATGAAAGACCACCAATGTAAATTTTCCTTTGAGCCTGATCTGTACTTTGACCAAGACCTGTGCTTGCCACGTCTGCCAAATTGCTTACAGTAATCCTCCCATCAATAGTCTTGCTAGGCTCTTTCAATTCCCGTTGAGAAGAATCCATATGATTAAATGTGACAAAGCCAAATCCTCGTGACTTTCCTGATGTCTTATCCATAATAACAGTGCCTTCTTCAATCTCCCCATACTGTTCAAATGCATCACATAGGGTCTATGAAGAAATCTCCCAAGCCAATCCATGCACAAACAACTTCCGATGAGCCGGGTCCTTGCTTGCAACATCTTTAATTTCTTCCACAATTGCAGGGTATGAATAACCTGCATTGACCATCAAAGAGATCAACTGCTCTTTGCTCAGTGGCTCCAACAACGAGTGTAGATCATCCTTATCTATTATATAAAATGTATCTAATTTGAATGAATGAATACATATATTACTATCATTAAAGAAAAAAAATGTAAATTTCAATTTTAAAGTAATACTTAAAAATAAGGAAAAAATAATACATAAATTATAAAAAAAAACGAGATTAAAACTCCAAATATTTAAAATACAACATAATTTAATAGTGTAAAGTTTAAAACTCCTTTTAATAAAGCATGATGATTTAGTAGGGTAGAAGGATTACTATATGCAAAAATCAGTCCATTATTTACTGATATAATTTTAATTGCTTCTCAAAAAGATATGTTTTATTTTTTTTATTGTAAATATTTTTAAACAATCGAAATAAACAAACATTTAATTATTTAGAAATTATTATAATTATTAAAACATATATATTTTTAAATTAATTTGAGTGGCCTTAAAAAAACACACGTGTTTCATTTCAAAATGTCAAAAATTTTGAAATATCAAAAGTTTTAATTTCCCTCGTTCATTTCCCTCCAGTTGCATGGTTTGTCCAGGGAAGGAGGGAGAATGCGGCCATACTGTACTCGCTGGTTTTGAGGAAGGATGCAGCCATACTATTGCAGGTTTGGAGGAAGGATGCGGGAGATTTGTGCCTGGAGCCATGCTCATGGATCTGGCACCATGGACAGTGTGAAGATCTCTGCATTGCTCTCAACTCCACAACTCCAAAAACAGGTACTCTTATTCTTCAATACAACAAGAATTTTGGTTGGTGTTTTAGTTTCTTTTTTCAGGATCTTGTCTCATGGGTCTGCTTGTAATTTGTTCTGCTTGCAATTTTTTCTATTGGGACTGCAACCCGTTACCAACCCGATCTGATGAAACAAATTCACAGTGGCCTTTGTGGGAGCTTATAAGCCTGATCCAAAGGTGTCTTTTCCTTGGATCTACCTCTCCAGGGAAACAATACCCAACTGCGATCTCGATCTGGGTTTTGATCCCTAGTTGGAACTTATATTACCTGCACTATTTTGATCCCTAGCTGGAACATCCTGTACTTGCATCATGAAGATCTTGAAAGTTTGGAAATTTCAGTAAACAATCCGTATTGGAAATATGGAAATACTGACTTGCCACTACATAAACAGTTAATATGGAAATCATTTTTGGTTGCATTTGTAAAGAGAGTGCAACAAAATACTTTGAGCCTTCCATTTCGTATGGACGTTCCAAATTCTTTGTTTTCCTGTGACTGCCTCACTTTTTTGGAGCTCAAAGATTTTGATTTCAAACTACCTTCAGAATTTTCTGGTTTCAGATACCTTAGAACCTGTTTTCTATCATATGTCTATATTATTGATGATATGCTGGAGCAGCTTGCAGCAAAATGCCCTCTTCTTGAAAATTTGAGAGTTGGATTGTGGACTATGGGCCTGAACACTTTGAAAATTTCTTCTCAGAGTCTCAAGTATTTTAATTTTTTGGGAAATCACCATAAAGTCCCACTGACATTAACAGTGAATTGCTCAAATTTGGTGAATGTTACAATACACAACTCAATGTTGAGTTTGGAGCTAAATTCTTGCGGGGATCTTCATTTTTCCACAACAGGGCTTAATGTACTAGAAGGTCTTTCTAATAGGAACTCTTTGAGAAAAATTACCCTTTGTGGGTGGAGTATTCACGTGCCTTCGCTCACAGTACTTGGCCATTTTTCCAATCTCGAAGAACTCTCAAGGGAAAGCAATTATTTTGAGGCAGCAAGTCCAGCTACAGGAAGCTTGACCCTTCCACTATTGGCAAATCTCAAGAAAGTGCGTATAATGGTTTCAGGGTTGGATGAGGAGGAAATTTCTCTGATCGGATTCCTTTTCATAAATTCTCCTTCTCTGTAGAGCAATAGGAGCATTATTGAAATGCAATCATGGTCTAGAATGTAAATAACTTCACTTGTTAATGTCAGATGCATTTTTTCAAAAAGAAAAATCTTGGTTTCAAAATTATCAATAAACCAAGGTGCAACAAGACCCCAATTCTATTTCAATGTTTTGGTCTATCTTTTTGTTTGATTTTAGGGCTGGAAAATTAGAGCTGCACAAGCAATTTCACGTGGGACATTCATTTGTGAATACCTTGGAGAGGTCTTAAATGATCAAGAAGCAAATAAAAGAGGAGAAAGGTAAATTTTTATCTTGTATTAAATTCTGTTTTCCTATTCCTTCATCATAAATGGTTCTCTCACTGAATGCGCCTATTGCTTACTGCCACTGTCTTTCTTGTTTGTTATAAATTACTACTATTTAGGTATGACAATGAAGGTTGTAGCTACTTATATGATATTGACGCCCATATTGATACAAGTGATTTGATTGATGGTGTACAACCATATGTTATTGATGCTACCAAGTATGGGAATGTTTCACGCTTTATATATCACAGGTAACACACATCGTTCTTCTTTCTTAGTTATTTTATAACTTTTAAGAATAAGTTTGCATACTGAACATAATATTCCTAAAATCATTTTTTCAGGGGCTGAATGTCACTTTTGTATTGGGTTTTTCTTTTCAGTGGCACCAGATTCTTTCCGCTTCAACCATGGGACTAATATCTTTTATGTTCGTCTTGGATCTCTTGTAAAGTTCAGATTACTTACATAGGTAATAATTTCTATTTCCATGGAGTGGTTTGGAACAAACAGTATTCTTGTATACAAGGGAAATGTGATGCATCATACTTGTGTTTCCATTGTGGGTGGAAACCATACCTCTCTAAGGTTTTGTACTTGTTAATCTCTTCTCTGATCCTTGCTTGGCTCAATCTATCCTTTATAATCTCATTTTTCAAGAAGAATAGAGACTCTTGTCATCTGATGGAAGCAGAATGCCTCAAAATATGTACTTTGTATATTGTGTGTAGTACCAAACAAAGTGAATAAATATCCATTTCCATTCTTTTATGGCCATAAATGCCACAAGAAGCTCTAGTAATCCCATTTCCACTTTGCATATTTGTTTGAATGTTCAGTTAAAATTTCTGGAAGCTTTCAAGGTCAAGGATGCAACTTCTTTGATACCTTATGATCCATAAATGAGGGACTTATAGCCCACCCACTTTCTTGACCAACATGGCTCCTCTGCAAAATTTTGTATATGATGAACCTCATACTTGTACAGAGCACTCTATCTGCAGAATGGCCACTAGGCCTCTGTTCCTCTACCTTGTGCTACAAGTATTAGCATATAAATATCACATAATATATTTAGAAGGTAGAGGTAGGCCTGTTCCTCTACCTTGTGCTTCATTGCTTCCAAAGCTTAAGTCATATATCAGGTTTCAGAAGAAGATCCGGTTAACCCTTGTAAGTGTATCCTTCCCTGGACATGATGTAACTAATGAGGATATATGCTGGTCCTTGGAAGTGCATGAAAGAGTCTATTTACTTGTGAAATGATGATGTATGTATGTTTTTTTGGTTGTTTTTTTTTATATGTATATATAACTGTACTTTTTATTTATTATATTTATATGCTAATACAAGAAGGGTGAAGGTCGCTATATCTGAATTTGTAGATGAAAATATCCCAGTTTTCCAACCACATGTTTTGACTGTTCTAGTTGTTACTTATTCTCAAAGAGTCATAAGAGAATAATAAGATGCATAAATCATAGCTGCTTCCTCAATAATACTCACAAGATCCTTAGGGAACTACATCAGCCTTTAAAGGTTGGTGCAAAATTGAGTAGTTGGAGATCCAGTGCAACATTAATGCTTGAGAACATAATAGTTTCTCTCTCCCATATGCTAGACTTACATATGCTGCTGAGATGGTGATCATACCAAATGAGGTCGGAGTAAAAAGTGTTGAATCATAAGGCGAGAAATAAAAGTGTTAAATCATGAGGCAAGAAATGCAACAAGGCTCTGTGGATGAATTTCAGACAGGAAGTGATGTTTTCACCTTTAGGTTTTTTATTTGATTTCATGTTTATATAAGTTAACCAGTGTCCACAAACAACACTATATTTTTTGCAGATTAAAATTATAGTTACCTAATTTAGCAAAACCTGACCAACTAAGACAGAAATTTAGAAGCTTGAGTCATCTGGTGAATTATTAAGTTTAGTTCATTCACAAAATTCATCCTATTTCAAATTCAGGGCTTTGTAAATAAGTCATTTCATATGCAAGAATAACATCAGATTATCCCACAACAGAGGTATTGAAACTTTGTATGCCCCTCCATTCTCTTTGAAACTTTGTATGGGAACGTAAATTAAAGAGGTGGCCACCCTCGACCATTAATTCAATTAAACCAAAAACATGCTTTAACGCTCGGTATATAATCACGTCAACTCCAATAAGTTAAATAGCCACCATGTCTCCACCATGACCAAATCTAGATTACTATTTCATTTTTTTTTAAATTTAACCCACCATCGGTATACTGACACTTTATAATCGTCGGTCTTCCGATGGCTTGAAATTTTTTCCCTTTTCATCGGTCTTGTGATGCTCCATTTCTTTTATATAATTTTAAATGTTCGTCGCTATTACGACACTTCTTCCTGGTGTCGGTCTTGCGACGCTTTTGTAAAGCATCGATATTGCGACACTTCGACAAAGCGTTGATCTTGCAACACTTTTGCAAAGCATCGGTATTGCAACACTTTAATAAGCGTCGGAAGAGCGACATTCAAAACTTCGAACCACATATCATTGGAATTGCGATAGTTTACAAAATTCAGAAGAGAGACAGTTTACAAATGTCGAAAGAGCGACGTTCAAAATGTCGGACCACATATCGTCGAAATTGCGACAGTTTACAAACGTCGGAAGAGCGACAGTTTTCAAAATGTCGGAAGAGCGACGGTTCTTTGGAAACGTCGGAAAAAGTGTCGATATTGCGACACTTTGGCAAAGCGTCGGAATTGCGATGTAATGGCTAACCATGTTTTGTCCAGCCTTGAACTGTCGCTCTTGCGATGACTATGTGTCAAAATAGCGATGAAGTGGCTGTCGGAAATTGGGCCAAATTGTCTAGTGTACATTTTACCCGTGTTGGCTTGAGGGGTCCTGACCCAAGTTCAGTGTGCAAGGTTTTCCAACAAACCCCTATACTACTGGCCCTTTTGTCAGTGACCTGCTTGCGCAGGCCAAAGTCTCACCCGAAGTAGTATGGGTGGGTTCTAGAACCAGGTTTTTGCACCCTAAGAAAGGATGGGTAAGGAAAGCAGAGCTGCGCTAGATCCAGTGATTCCCATATTACCTTGTTCTGCGCAAAGTTACTTAAGTCTCTATTCGCATCCACGTGCACTGGATCTATAGTTATATGATTTTTATAACATTAACACAACAGCACATAAACAGAACATAACATATCTAGATCCAAGAACGTAGTACATAGATCTTTAGTAGCTTAAAGACAGAAAACGCGCAACACAAAAATTATCAGTAGTTCACACAAAAGTACTCACAGATTCATTTCTCTAACAATCTTCTGCATTCATTCATTCATCAATTATTCCTTACAATTCTCTTCCCAACCTGCGCACACAGCAGCAGGGTCCACACACAGCTAGACTTGGATCTTTGTGCACATAGCCAGCAGGAGTCCTTTCCCCAAAACCCAAACAGATATCTTAAACCACTATCTGCATCAATAGCTCATCATTTCTTATCCTTTACAATACAAAATGCATCTCTATTTATAACAATCTAGCTTAGAGTTTCCTATGGTCCGCAACCCATGGTTTTTGGATCCCTAGTTTACCCTTTCTCCCATTACAATGCTTTTGGGGCTTTGACCCACCCCAAAACCCCTACGCTAGACTAAATATAATCAAAAATTCAAAATGGACCAGTTTCGCAGCTTGTTAGGAGACCCCATTCCAACAGTCCCCAAACACAATCTTGTGACTCGTCCCGAGTCACTACGGTGGTGTAGCCTCTATTTGTGCGCGCAAGGTAGCCAGAGTGTGGACGATCAGAGGGAGCACATCCTGACTCTAGGCCACATCTCGTTGCACAATGTTGACAAGTGTCAGGGAGGCAGGGCCATCCGGAGCCGCGGTAATCCTTTTTAACAGCTAGTGGAGGCACGCAATGGTGGACTGAGCATCTTCGAAGAGCTGGAAGGCGGTGTCGGCCCATGGTTTCAACCATTTTCAGATGACATGCTTGTTATGGTGAAGGTTCTCAAGCTTATCCAAGATGGCCAGATGCTGCACAGAGATGGTGGAGGCTCTGACTTGACCGAGAGTAGCTTCTGCCTACTGTAATTCCTTCTGGATATGCTGAAATGTAGAATGGTGTTGGATGACCATCCATAGTTGGGTAGCTATTTCAACCAATTTTGTACGTCGTGTCAGCTGCTCCTGAATGATATGCGTTGCGTTTGTGACCACTGCAATCCGCTGGTCTCGTACTTTCGAAGGTATGTCATACTATTGTTGCATGGCTCGGTCACGGTGGTGAACCTCTTGTAACACTTTGGTGTATAGTCCTTGTAGCTCTGTGCGAGATAGCTGCGCTAAATCTATTTGAATGGCCTCAATAGTTGGATCCTTATTGTTAACTAAGGAAGTGCGAGGGAGTGAACATACATTGCTTCTATTGGGCAATACGCTGGAGTTACGGAGAAGTTGTAGCATGTCCCTGTATCTCAGCGTTCCTCCTTGGTGCAAAACCAGTTGTGACCTTATTGTGATGCTGGGTGCGGTGGACTGTGGTTTGAGTAGACCTTCCTCTGCTATATCTTCTAAGGCCCTCCGACTGGGTCCCGCGGATGTCCCTAGAGTTCGAAGATCAGTTATTCCTATTGTGCAGTACTAGTGCCTCTCTCTGCGTGGCTCGTAGAAAATTCTTTCTACAGGAAGCCAGTGCACACTCCTTTGACTGCACTCAGCCTTCCCATGGCCTCTCGAGATGATACCTGGGGGTACCAAGCAGCCCCAAACCGTATCATTCGACAAGTTAGGGTCCATCGTAGCAACAAGAAAACAGACATCCCAGAGAATGTTGATGAGTGCAAAAACTCAGTACGTAGATAGCAGGAGCATGTTGTAGAGTGAATAAATAGCCTGATGTGATGTCATGCAGCCACCCGCACATCGTCCGGATCTATTTAATGGTGGAGTAGCCCGTTCGTGAGACTGACCTTCGCTCATGCGGATCAATCTTACCATAAATGGCTGCATTGATGATCTTCCGCCTATTTTGCACACCTGTAAGGTTCTTTTTGTATCACATCGAGAGGTGCTGACAGACGTCCCTCATGTCTGAAGTCGTTTCCATGAAATTTCAGACTGCAGGTGACGCCTACGTGCCATTTTCGTTCCTTGAATTAAGGTCGATGTTAGGTGTTTCAGGACATGGTGCAGGTACCAGATTTGCAAGTTGGCCACTAATCTGATCAAGCTATGTTCCTCGCCCTTTTTTGGAACATTTCTGTATGATAGGGCTGCGTTACGCATTGTCAGGCCATCTATCATTTGAGATGTCCGCAAATTCCCCCAATTTCACTTGGGTTCAGGTAGGTCTGTAATCGAGCGCACGCCTAGGTTAGTGGTACCCAGGCGAGCCTGTCTAGGCAAGGTTCGCTCACACCCTTGAATGTTGTATGTCAGCAAGCATCTGCATAGCTTAATGGACCTTGGAGCCCATCTGGCAACTAGGGTCTCTAAGCACAAGATAACTCTGCTCTAATACTTCTCCTGAGTGAAGAAAACTGACTCTTGCGTAGGTGCTCTATGTAGTGTTAGTGGCAGTGCTCCTGGCCTGCGTTTCGTAGGAATTTTAGGTTCAACAGTCTTCTTATTATCACCTGCGTTCGTATGGAAAGGCAAGTCTCTTTCCGTGTTAGAGATGCGACGGAAATTCCTGGTGGTCCAAAGATATCGTAGCGCCGAAACCTCGTGCACTCGACCTTGCCAATTTTCCAACTCCTCATTAGAGTCGGAAAAACATTCATTGTCCTTTTCCCAGCAGAGAACTCCTTCATCCGTGGGGTTAACCCAATCTTCATCCCGCGCAGTTAATTTATAAATGTGATCTATTTCTTCCTCCTCATAGGCTGGCTCTGTATACCGTGCACCTTCTGTTGGACCAAGTGATACTATGACGCACGTACCTTTGTTTTCAAACACCATGATGCGCTTTTTTAGATTAATGACACCCCCTATGTTTATTTCCCATTCTATTTCACAATTTCTATTACTTCAAAGTCAGCTAGGACCCTTACCCCTGCAATGTCAACCATGAATTTTGGTAACCTCCCTAGAGGGATGATTTTTTGTTGATTGGCCAATCGCAGATGGATTGTGGACCATTCTAATTTAGGCTCTCCCATTCGTTGCCATGTCTGTTTTGGTAATACATTCGCATCTGACCCAAGATCTAAGATAACCTTATCCATCTTGTAGTCACCGATCTGAGTATTCAATCGCATCTCTCTTTCGGTGTGCTTCTTATAGCTATAGAGTTTGTGTACATCCTTGGTTTCTAGGTTCAAATTTGGCTGAGCTACACAGGTATTCAGTAGTGCTTGGAGATTTCCTACAGCCTGCGGATTTTGTAGCAGCTTCAAACATGCCTTTAAAAAGGGCTCCACTCATTCCTCTATCTGAGGTTTCTTTGGTAGCTATGGGGGGCTGCCAGTGGTGTTTGTTCTTTGAAAGTCACTCCTTCCCAGGATGCAAGCTCCTCTTTTTCTCCCTGGGTGACCAACCCACTGCATGTCATGAATTCTACACAGGGATCTTCCTTTCTTAACTCGGTTTTAACTCTTTGTACGTTCGGTGTAGGGGTAGGCTGCTTTTCCTGCATCTTTGTGATTAAAATTGGGTAATCCTCCACCATATGGTCCAAATACCTACAATATTTTCATGATGGCCTGGTGGGATTTGGGCATTCTCTAGAAAAGTGCCCTATTTCTCCACAGTTATAGCAGATAAGTTGCCCACATCCTCGGCCTGCGCTTCCTCCCCGACCTCCTCTACCTCTAGCTGGTGATCCTCCAAAGTGCACAGAAAATATTGGCGATGCAGGGTCCGATTGTACCCTATATAAGTTTTTGTGATCCATCATTAAGTCATAGGTTCGACAGTTCTTCTCGTCGTATCCCACTGATCGATAGAATCTGCACCATTGTTGCTTTAGTTCTTGTACATATGCATCTAGCAGAGGGAAATGGTTTGTATCATGTAGTCCTGCTACTCGATAATCGTCGCACCATAGCGCAGGTCCACTTGACCCAGGTCATGACAGAATAGGTTCCCTATTTTCCCCTGGGCACACCGGGCTAGGTCCTCCTACTTGCATGTAATCTGTTAGTAGAGGGCATTGATCCTTTTTATGGCCAGACACCTGACATCGTATGCACCAAAGAATTGCGCAACCATCCTTTCCTCATTCTTTTCACAGGTTTTATATTTCCATATGCATAGCCCCAAGTTGTTCCTGAATTTGTTGTACCGCTGCCAACGTATCCTCTTAGGGGGCAGCCTCTAGTTTCATAACGACTTCCACAGCCTTCTCCTGCAACTCAAAGGTTTGATGACTCATTGGCGTGCGCAGGTGAGGTAACAACATAGTGATGAACCATTCTATATGCTATCTATCATCATATTCAAATCCTCCTTCCCTGATTGCTTTCTTCAATCACTGATCAGCCTCCCATACTGACTCAAACGCACCTTGTTTGAAGTCCTTCACTTCTGCTACCAGCTGGGAATAAGAGTTCGGCTTCCTGAAATGGTGCTTCAAATCGTCCTTGAAATTTTGGATGTATGCACTCCCATTCTGGGAAATATACCAAATATACCAGTCCAGGGTCGTGTCCTCGAAAGCCAATGACAACTCTGCCCTTTTTACCATATCACTTGACACATTCTGCGCAGTCCACATAGAGTCTGCAACGAACCAAAATCGGTCCATATCCTCATATCCTACCCCCTTGAAGGTAGGTCATTTCAGATGCGTAGCCATATCACTGTCTAGGGGGGTTGGTGGTATAGGTGAATTCTTACCTTTGCGTGGTCTAGGTGGCGATGTAGCTGGGGGATCTTGCGCAGCTAGTTCCTGCAACAGATTATAGGTGGATCTCCCTCCATCAAGGTTGGTCCGATAGTACTTACCACTACACGTCGCGCTCCTATATAGATCCGAGGTCATTCAGCTAGTATGACTACACAGAACAATATTTTTGCGTAGTAATATCTTAATCAGCAATGGTAACGTTCTCAGAAATTTGCCTCGGAACCCTTTGAAGAATCGTCGCTCGGCCTCAGAGTATGAGACAAACTGATCAATGGAAAATTATGTCACAAATCCTCCTAGTACACTATCCACCCAGAAATCCACCATGCGCATGATAGTATTATCAGTCTTTTCCAGCTGCTCGAGCAGCTCTGGGGTCCAATGAGTGACTCGCTCATCCTTCCAGCGCTTCTGGAATTCCACAAGTCTAGCCAGCCACTCCTGGAGTTCAATCGCAAGGGTCACAAAGAATATTTCATAGCTTTCAGTAAGGATGTACCTATTTTTCCATCTTTCCGCCATTAACTTCTCACTGTGATTTTATTTTACTGCGAATTCTTGGATCTGCCTCTCAAACCAATCTTTGATTTCTTTTCTTTTAGGCTTCCAGTATTATCTTGTCATTACCCGATCCCTCTCTCAAACTTCTTTCTGGTCCCAGCAATGGAACCATTTTTTGGCTTGAGGGGTCTTGACCTAGGTTCGGTGTGCAAGGTTTGCCAACAAACCCCTATACTACTGGCCCTTTCGGCAATGACCTGCTTGCGCAGGCCAATGTCCCACCCGAAGTAGTATGGGTGGGTGTTGGAACCAGGTTTTTGCACCCTGAGAAAGGATGGGTAAGGCAAGCAGAGCTGCACTAGATCCAGTGATTCCCAGATTACCTTGTTCTGCGTAGAGTTACTTAAGTCTCTATTCGCATCCACGTGCACTAGATCTATAGTTATATTTTTTTTCTAACATTAACACAGCAGTACATAAACATAACATAACAGATCTAGATCCAAGAACATAGTACACAGATCTTTCGTAGCTTAAAGAAATAAAATACACAACACATCAATTATCAATAGTTCACACAAAAGTACTCACAGATTCAGTTCTCTAACAATCTTCCGCATTCATTCATTCATCAATTTTTCCTTACAATTCCCTTCCCAACCTGGACACACAGTAGTAGGGTCCGCACACATCCGGACTTGGATCTCCACGCACACAACCAACAAGAGTCCTTTCCCCAAAACCCAAACATATATCTTAAACCACTATCCACATATTTATCTCATCATTTCTTATCCTTTACAATACAAAATGCATCTCTATTTATAACAATCTAGCCTAGAATTTCCTATGGTCCGCAACCCATGGTTTTCGGACCCTTTCACCCATTACAATGCTTTCGGGGCTTTGACCCACCCCAAAACCCCTACGCTAGACTAAATATAATCGAAAATATCAAAATGGATGAGTTTCGCAGCTTGTTAGGAGACCCCGTTCCAACAACCCCTATATTTAGCGTGATTTATTATTAACTTTTACATTTTTTCCTTCATTTTAGAAATAATTCAAAGGAGAATAATGTAAAAGTAGGGTAAAATGAATTATTAATAAATAATGTATTTAATAGTATAAAAAATAACTTTTTTTGTCTTTATTGATAGGGAATCTGAGAAAACTAACTATTGACCAAATGACCAAACGATAACAGTCAAGAAAAGAAAATGCAATTGCATCTGGTTCCTGAAAATCAGCAAGAGATGAAATGACATGACTATCTTTGAAGCATTTGGGTGATGACTACGAAGCCTCAGGATATCCTGATCATGAGGGTTCATTATTCTCTATTTTATTTCTCCTTTAAGTAATAAAAGGTTGTAGGTGAAAGAGGATAGAGATTTTTTTCCCGTGTATTGTAATTTCTCTCATAAACATTTTTATTCAGACAGATTTTGTGAACTCATGATGATGTACCCATTCCATTGATTAATGAAAGCGTTAGTGTTTTTATTATAAGCAGATTCTGAGTATTTCTTGGTAGAAGACTTCTGGAGGCTACAGGCCCAGTCCCTAGGATTTATCCTGCTATTTTTTGTTATATGTTTACTTACTGATTCTTGCAATTTAATTATTCTTTACGCTTTGTATAATTACCATTCAATTCAGTAATCAAAAGTGTTGTGTGTTACAATTCCATTTTCAATTAGGTAGAATTTATCATTAATATTCCTTTACTTTAGAGTGATGTTTTTACATTCATTAGATTGATTTCAGCATGGTTAAGTAGTTGTTGTTCAATTCTGCACATTGATTATTTCTTGATTTTTTCCATTGCAAGTGTGAATGTATGGTTTGATGTTCAATTCTGAGGATTTTTATTAATTGAATTGTAGAGAATTCGATTGAAAAATGTTAATAGATTATTTTTGTTAAATTTATTAAGTAATATTTTCTATTGTTTTTCAAATCATTAAGCTTGATATTCATTTGCAAAAGATCTTTAATTCCTGCATTGTGTGTTTACTTTCTACATCAGATTAGACTAGATTTTCATCCTTTAATTAGTGTGAAGTATTTTAAAGTTTACTTTTGAATTGATTAATTGAACTTTGAGAATTAGATAGAATTTCTTGCAACGATCTAGAGTAGTTGACCTCTAAACTTCACTCACATAAAATTTTCTTGCACTCTTGAAATAAACAGACTTGCCCTGGGTTGATGATTAATGTGAAGCATTAAGGTTACCTTCAGCAGTCATCTTTTTGAACCAACATTTTGGCGTCATTTCCAAGGAGTTAGGAGTGATGTCATTTTGTTTTTCCTTTTGCTGTGAAAGAATTGGGTATTGAAAACGAGAGGTAAGAACATGTGTATTAGCAAGAAAAATGCTTACTCCCCAGCCCACTTATCAACAATTGTGCAGAGGTTAAATAGGATAGGTATTTGTTTTTTTATGAATGACTAGAAAGAAAAAGATAGAATTAGATCGAAACCCCCCATCTAAATCCACAAAACCCAAGGGATCGGTGGTCCTTTGTAGAACAACATTCATAGACAAAATCATCAAGAAAGCTGAATCTTAGGCATCTGTAGGACCCAAAATCATTTCTAAAAAGAGTCATGCTATAATCCCTCAGGCAACAGCCTCACCATATGCAGCCCACATCGAGATTCATAGTGAAACCGAAGGGTCTTAACGAAGCTTTCAACTATAGAACATTTGAGTCCCGACCCTTCACGAGAGGGAAATTATTGAAATTTTCAAGAAGGAGAAGGAGAAACTAGTAGTGTTGTAAGGATAAAAAATCTAGAGCCTGAATCTCCTGAAATAGTGGTTGAGACAAAGACACCTAATATTCCAGATCGAGGTAGTGCTGCAAGGCCTCCTCCAAATCCACCTCCTGATTCCACTAAAATTATTCTCCCATAACAGGAAATTCCTAAAGGTTATTGGCACGTCTTTGATCAGATGGTGCATAATCAAAACTAGAGACAGACATCAACATTGGAGTATCCTATTGTTGACTCGGCTGCAAATTCCCCTATGAAATTTATCCTGTTATAAAACATCCCCACCTTCCATGGATTGACCTCAGAAGATCTGGATGCATTTTTATTTGAATTTGATGTTTTGTGCAGGGGATATGACTACACCACTGACCCTAAAAAACTGAAACTATTCCCATCTACATTGAAGGGGGTAGATCTATGCTGGTTTATGGGTCTCGGTGGGGGAACCATTAATAGTTGGGATCAAATGAAAAACTCTTTTCTTAATAAATATCAATATTACTACCGGACTCGAGAACTAAAAGATGAGATCTTCAACATGACTACGAAAGACAATGAGACATTGGAAGAATATGTTGAACAATTTCAATATAACTTGCAAAGATCCCCATATACTACACTATCTAAAGATATCCTAAAAGCAACAATTATTAAATGAATGAAATAATAATGAGTATAAAAACTTAATATAATGGAAAAAGGAGACATATATCAAGAATATTATGATGGAATTATTGCATTGTGTAGTAGGTGCTCTCGAGGTAGTACAGGGAATAGACCAACTGGACGGGATTCAGTTACTAGGAATTACAAACAATCAGGTGGCAGCATAACCAAAGAAGAATTGAGTAATCTCTTGGAATATTTCAAACCTGATATCTTGGGCACCCTCACAACATAGCTAGATGTCCTGCAAGCCAAGCAGAAGCAAGCTTTAGCAGAACAGAACTTGGCTTTTTTTTTTCCACGCTGCCGGAAGAAGCACAAATAGTGGGAGTTTCCATTAGACATGGTCCAAACATGTGCTATCGTTACCAAGGACCATGCCACTGAACAGTGCCCTTCACTTCCAGGGTTGAAATCAGTCTTAAAAGAAGAAGAAGAAGAAACATAACCGGTGTATCTAATGACTCAACGTCGACAGTGGAAATCTCTACCAGGTATTTCACAAGACCCATCTCAGTTCTTTCCTTATACACAATTTAATCAACATAACTCTGGAACAACATGTAAAATCCAATCACCTTTCTCTGCTTGGCCATCCCAATCATTTTCCATGCCCCCTTGGCCAACTCAATCCTCTCCAAGTAATGGTTAGCCGAGTTTTCCTTTCACTCCTCCATACTGGAAAAATAATCCATATGAGTCCCAATAACCTGCCTCCACCTCATAAAATACAAATTGGTCTCAAAATTGGCAACGACCCCTGGTAATGACCAATTTACCTATGGGATCAAGGGCTCAAACTCAACCCACATTACCAGCTCCATGCCTAGTACAACAAAATCCTCAACCTATTATACTCCCTCAAATTCCATCTCAACCAAGCCCTAATCCTAACAACATACTGGTTCAGCTAATCCAGACTCGAAAATTGAACAGAAGGAATGCAATGAACTTAGGCTGAGGTCAGGGTGCGTTATTTCACCTAAAGAAGATATTGGCCTGCCACATATTGAGTATTAAATTCCAATAGTACCTAAACAATAGACTGTGACTGAAACATATATAGAACAAGGGAGGGACACAGTTGACCAAAAATATCCTGAAAATATTATTATTTCCTCTCCTCCATTCCTTGAGAAATTAGCATTACCAAAGCCAATTGTCTCTTCAGATTTTGATCTTATAGGGAAATTAAAAAAAATTTATTTAAAATTCCTCTCCTACAGGCCATATAAGACATCCCTATTTATGTTAAAACAATTAAAGAATTGTGTGTAAAAAAACCTATGAGGAAAGAAAAGACCTTACCAATTTTTCATGTATTAGGGACACTGTTAGATTTAATTTCGGGTAAATACACATTAATAAAATATGAGGATCTAGGAAACCCCATAGTCACAGTCCAGAGTTATGGCTCCTCCTTTTCAAACACATTAGTTGATTTGGGGGCAGCTATTAATATTTTAACTATAGAAACCTGTGAAATACTAGCTATAACAACCTTGGAACCCACCTCTACCTTGCTGGAACTTGCTGACCTACTTTTTGTTAAACCAGAAGGTACGTTACAGGATATCTTGGTTTCTGTGGACTCATGGGAATACCCAACAAATTTTTTAGTTATTAACCCAAAAAGTAGATTACACGGGCATCCCCTGATATTGAGATGACCTTGGTTAGTGACGGATGATGGTTACATAGGTTGTCGAATAGGCAGCATGACCATTTCTAAAGGAGATTCCATAAATAATATTGTTATATACCCCCTTTCCAAACCAATTCTTCCCACTATAAATATTCCCAAACAACCACACACATACTGGGAACAAAACATTCGTTCACCATTGAAAATAGTTGAAGCACTCAAATTCAAAGATCAAACTGAAGATGATGTGATCAATAGCTTTATAAATCAACCTTATACTTTAGAGAATTTAAAGTGCCAAATTTTTAAATAAATTCTTGATAACGAAGCACAAGAATACCCTCTAGCAGATATTGATGACCAGCACATACCCACGACTGTTGTTCGTAACAACATGCCAATTGAAATCGAACCAGGTAAAATTTTAAATATCAATGGCAGTTTGGATAGTGACCAACAGAAAAATCTCGTTAAAGCCTTGCAAAAATATAAAGGAGCATTTGCTTGGGACTACCTAGACATGAAGGGTATAGATCCCAACTATGCACACATCATATTTACACTAAACAGGATGCTCGCCCCATCCGGAAGCCTTAGCAAATATTAAACCCACATCTAAAAGAAATTGTAAAAGACTAATTACAGAAGCTGCTAGATGTAAACTTCATTTATCCTATTTCAAATAGAAAATGGGTCTCTCCATTAATGGTCATCCCTAAAAAGAATGGTAAGTGGTGAGTCTGTGTGGATTACAGAGAGCTAAACAAAGCCACACCGAAAGGCCACTTCCCCCTTCCATTTATTGATCAAGTTCTTGATACATTGGCAGGAAAGCATTTTTTTTTTCTTGATGGTTTCAGTGGTTATAACCAAATTCAGATAGCCCCTGAAGACCAAGATAAAACAACCTTTACCTGCCCCTAAGGTACATTTTCCTATAGATTATTTCCATTCAGTTTATGCAATGCCCCAGCAACATTTCAAAGGGCCATAATTAGTATTTTTTCTGATTTAATAAATGAAAGGCTCGAGTTCTACATGGATGACTACACTCCATATGGAGATGACTTTGATCAGGCACTGTAAACACTAGAAAAAGTGTTTTAACAATGTATTTCTACCAGATTATGCTTGAGAAACTAAAAGTGTCACATGATGATGACCGAAGGTGTGATCATAGTACACTACATCTCTGCAGCAAGAATACAGGTAGATCTGAAAAAGATAGAAGTAATTCTCTTATTAGCCACACCTTTTACTCAGACAGAGGTATGTATTTTCCTTGGATATGCAGGGTACTATCGTAGGTTTATAAATATTTTTTCACAAATTTTTTCACCTTTTTATGCATTAATTGTAAATATTGAATTCCATTGGTCTGAAAAATGTGATACTGCTTTTTCATATGTGAAGAAACTGGTCTTGACTACACCAGTCTTGCATGGCCCCAACTGGGAGTTTCCCTTTCATATTTCTTTGGATGCATCAGATACAACGATATGAGTTGTTCTTGGTAAAGAGGATGACAAGAAACCCTATGCCATTTATTATATCAACAAGAATCTCACTCCTGCTGCATTAAATTATACAGTGACCGAAAATGAATTCTTGGCTGTCATTTATGCTATAAATAAACTTATACATTACATAACTGGATATCAAGTATTTATGTATACTAATAATTCTTCCATTAGATATTTAGCTAATAAGCCTATTACAAATGGGAGAGTGACTCGTTGGTTGTTTCTTTTACAAGCTTTTGATATAACTATTAAGGATTGTCTAGGAAAGGAGAACGTAGTTGCAAATTTCCTGTCTTGAGTCCCAAAGAAAAATGACCCACTGGCCGTAGATGATCAATCCCCTGATGAGCATTTGTTTGTTGTAGCAGTAAAATCACCATGGTATGTGTTAGCGCTCAAATCTACCTTAGGCTAAAATGAGGTAAAACTCAAGGCTACATCAAACCACGCTCAGCCTCGTAGCTAGCCCTACGAGGACAGGAGAGGGCTCTCTCCGGGTCTATCTCGGCAAAGGATCTTCAAAGGGGCTGATATGACTTATAATGAACAATGAATACTGATTTCAGGCTAGTAAAGAGATAGGAATGTTTTTTTTTTATTTTTTTGATTTTTTTTTGGAGAAATGGGAAAAAACAATTTTGGGTCCGGGGATAAGGGCAGATCTTTGCAGAATTCGAGTTGGGGCGAGGTAGGAAATAGTCTTGATGCTTTTGATCGAGTATATGGATGGATCAGAATGACAAGGAGCTGGAAAGGGCAAGGATGAACATGGATCCTTTTCAAACAGGCGAAAACATGCAAAACTAAACGAATTCAAAGGCAGAGCACTGTAAACAATGGATTCAACCTCATCTACTCATTCATTTTAGTTTCAGAAGCATAAGAAGGGATGGCATACATCAAACATGAAATAAATTACAATAAAATGAGAGAAAACACCATCAATAATTGAAATCCACAAGAATCCCAACAGGTGCTGCAAAACCTCTGATCTTTCCTTAGCCAAAATATGAAAAATATGTACAATAGTGTGCCAAAAGTTTCCCAAGAGTCCAACCTGTAGAATGTCTCAAAAATTACAATATATAGATCACTCTAACCCCTTACCATGCCTCTAGGGGTAGAATTCCTTCTTCAGGGATCAGTTTCAACCAAATTCTAATCAAGGAGCTAAAATTTAGGCAGCTAACAACTTGCCTCTAAAAGAGTGGAAACTGATTCATTTACATGATTTTCACTTTTTTGAGAGTGAATCTTCTAGAATAGGTAAAATTAAGCCAAAGTTACATTCCAACCATCAATTTACATCATGAAAACCCAAAAATTTCATCCACAAACAAAACTGGTCCCAACTGGCCGAAATTTTGAGCTGGAAGTTGAAAATTTGACCAAAAATCTATATGAGTAGCGCGCCTGAGCTATATGGGTAGCGCACCTTTCAGCCTGATTTTGAGGCACTTCCTGGCATGAAAATTGATCTCATGATAGCTCGTTGGAAAGCCCTGGATGTTGGCTATCCAATCCAAGTGGAATTTCCCAATTTGGAGCTCATTTGCCCCTCCACAACTTCATTCTCCCAGAAGTACTTCCTGTTGGTGCAAAAGGTGGCAGCAAGGTGGTTTTCATGGTGTTTTTGGGCCTTTTGATCATCCAGAACCTGATGAAATGCTTCAGAAATACCTGAGCATGCATAAATTACCATGACAAACCCAAAAATACAAATATTTCCTTCAGCAAGTGTCCCAAACAAAAGTGAGCATGTGGACGCGCTACTCGTATAGCTGAAAAATCTGTTTTTGGACCAAAATATTTCAAAATAAAAAAAATTTCTCCAAATTTGCTCAAATTCGGAGTGAAGACCCTCCATCATGTATCATGCCCATCCAATGAAGCCTCAGCCAAAATCTGGAGTGGATCAGGCTTTTTCCGCCGTTTTAGTGCTTCGCTCAACCTCCTCTTCAGAATCTTCATTCTTGCTTTGCAGACGTGTATGTGGGCCCAATAATGACCTTTCATGTGATGAAGCATGTCTTTATCTCTATTTGCCTTTGCCAACAACTTCTCCAGATGAATGTTAACATGCGTGAGTTCAGTCTCTCGCTCAACTGGTGTCATGTCACCTGGTCTCTTCCGGGCCAATTTTCGATCCTCACGGATTCGCCGCAGCTCATAAAGTGTGTGCTCATCCTCTAGCTGTTTGTTACGCTGCTCCAGGTAGTTTATCACCCACTGAGCCTTCTACAATTTATCTTTCAGTGTGTCATTCTCGGCCGTTTTCTCCTGGATGATCTCTTTCAGTTTCGAGCTACGAGAGCTCGCATCAACATCAATGATCGTGAAATCCGTGTCCCGGCCTCCTGATGGGCCCTCATCATGCATGGGCTTCTTGCCCCTGTCCTGGATCTGTACCTGTGTTGAAGAAAAAAGCAAGACCCCTTCCACATCATGTGGAGATAATACTCGCTCTGCTGATGGAGTCGGCGAGACCCCTTCCACCCCGGGTGGAGATAATACTCGCTTTGTTGATGGAGTCGACGAGACCCCTTCCACCCCGGGTGGAGATAATACTCGCCGTGTAGCTGCAAATAAGGCCCTGTGGCCTCGCTGGTATGTCACATACAATGGAGCACTGATATTCTCAATCTTAGGAATGTCAGGCTGGTGTGAAGGCTCTCCCGCATCATGAACTATCTCAAGAGGCGGTTGTGGCGCTGTGAAGAAGTCACGGGAGATGAAATCCTCCCAAGTAATGCCCTGCTGTGTCAACTGATGTACCACTACGATCTTGATCAGAGCGTAATGATATATACTTCTATGCTGCTGTGCTGGGGTCTTCTTCTGTACAAAAATCACCATCCTCTCTATGTTGCGATACATGAAGTACGGAATGTTCATCATACGTACCCTCGTGAAGTGCATCAACAAACGGACATGGTACGCAAAGAGACGCGAGAATCTACCCTCGCAACTGAAATACCGAATGATGAGTTTCATCAGTGGTGCAAACTCATCCTTCAGGAATCTGAAAGGAAAAACCCTGCTCAAGTGCCTCATATACCCAGGTTTGATGTATGGCTCATAGTGGAATTTCTCCAACTGCTGACGTTTGTTCCATTCCTCTCCTATATTTGGTATGACGGTGGCCTGAGCAATAGTCACTGGTGACAGAATGAAATCTACTCCAGCGAGGTTTACACGGCCATCATGTAAATGTAGAACAAATAGACGAGCTATTTCACGATGAAGCTGGGTTTGTGAAATCATCTCACAAAATCGAAAACATGACTGATACCGAAAACAATCCATTGCAAGCGGACATGCCTGCAATTGAGCCAAAGAAGTAGGCTCCTCCCTGAGATGTTTACCACCTTTGCCACCTTTGTGAGGCCTCCGTGGCACATTACCCTCTGCTGTGGAATCACTGTCAGACTCCTGCTCATAAACTGAATCTGTCTCTGACATAGCTTTGAAAACAAGTTGTCTGCAATATGTGTGTTGATATAGGTGTAGTGAAGTCAAAGGCTTCAATGCATTCTCAAAACCCAAATATATTGCATATGTACCAAAACATCATAACCAAACAAGTTACAGTGGTAATAGCTCTGTTTTAGTGGCCTAGAAACAGTCTCGGTTTCTGGATCACAAGTGATTTTGACAAATGAATAGATAGTGTAATGTATGGTACAGCCTTTGCAATACTGGCCAAGGATTTTTCAAAGGACTGTGTTTGTCAATAGGAGACAGTGGCAATGAAATAATAGCAATGACAACAGTGGTAGAATGGCAAAAAACTATGTGAAAACATGAGACTATATGGACAAGTCAACATGAGACTATGTGAAAACATGGAAGGATGTGATAGCAGTGGTAGAATGGCAAAAAAGGCGTGAGGATGATGTACATAATGTGCCAGGGCGCCACAAGCAATATAGGTATGAGCACATATACCAATCATGAAAGTTTACAAACCCTTCAATAGACTGTCACTGTATCTTTTAAAACCCTGAGAATTGAATTTTCTATGAACATAGGGTTTATAGATTTCTCCTCAAGCAATGCTTGTTTCCCAACTTCAAAAAATACCAAAACCTCTTTCAAAAATCACTGAGCAATGATTAAAAACCTGTTTGCAAGTGGATGGAGGCGTTTGAGCTCGAAATCGGACGCAAAGACAAAAAATTTTGACTCTGTTGCTGTATGGGTAGCGTGCCTACCCAATGGGTAGCGCGCCTTATATGGGTAGCGCCCGTGTTCTCTGCAAAGGGCTGGGGAAGGTTAAGTGGGTAGCGCACCTTATATGGGTAGCGCGCCTCCTGTATGGGTAGCGCGCTACATAGTGCATTTTGCAGGAGGCTTTTGGAGGCCTTCCCGGTGTCCAAATTGGGCGTGTGATAGCTCGTTGGAAATCTCTTGGAGTTTAATTTCGAACCCAATTTGAATTTTTCAATTTGGACTTCATTTTCCTTGTCAGAAATCAAATCTCCCAAAACTTGTCAAAATGAGCAGAATGAGGCTACCTCAAGGCAGAGCGCTGTTGCAGTCAACTTTTGAAGGTCTTCCTCAACTCCAAATTGAGCTCATGATAGCTCATTGGAAATATATTTGTGTCTAGTTATCCTTTGACTCATCAAGCAAGTCATTTAGCCAACCATGCTAGGAGAAATCTTGATTTTCCCAAGGTCACTTCAGAGGTGCATTCAATTCTCCTGAGGCAACGGTATTTTTGACATTTCTCTAAAACCATGATACCTGTGTAAAAATTCAGGGATTTTTTTCTTATTTGGTATGTTTTTGACAAAAACCTCTCTCATTTTTCCAAAATTCATCTTTTATTGCTCTGAAACATCTTTTGAGTGAAACTTATCCCGATGCGTGAAACAAGGAATTTTGTCGAAATGAAGCGAAATGAAGGGGATAAGGGGCTTCTAAATTCTTGGGGAAATTTTTGGAAGTAGGGAGGGATGTTAGGAAGCAGGGGAAAGTGGAATATCAGAGATTGAGTGAGGGGAAGGGGTCCAAAAGGGCAAAACACGGGCCTAGCCTAGAAAATTGCCAAGTTGTGGCAAGAAACTAGGGTTTGTGGAAAAATGAGGAATTTGGGGGATCTCAGTGATGGGAAGTGTTTAATAAGGTACATTAATGATAGGGGAAGGTGTATGAACATCAGGATACAAGTTTTTCGATGATTTGACCATCCAAGAGAAATTACCTCCAAAACCCTAGGAGAGGGAAATGGACCTTACCTAGGCACAACTGAAGCATGAACAAGCTGTAAAATGACCCAATGGAACTTGAAATGATGATGAAAACCCTCTGAATGATGGCACACTCAGTTGAATGGTGACATGGACCGACATTTGGACAACTTTGACAGGAGTAAAAGCAACCCCTAGACCTAATGCCTAGTGACCAAATTTTGCTTGAAGACTCATTAAAATGACAAAATTTGACCTTGACACCTTAAAATCACTTTGTAAGAGCATGTTTGATCACTGAAGGAAGGCTGCAAAGGCTGACTCTAACATTGGCTCCAATGGGGATGGTAGCTCCTTGGAGGTGCCAAGAACGGCAGATCTTTGGGAGAGCAGACCAGTGCCTTCATCCATTGGGCGATGGAATCATTATTTGAACGGATAACACAAAACCTTTGACACATTTATTGAATGAAAAATTGACTGAAAACTGACTGAAACTTGACTCAAACCGACTCGATGGAAAACTAAAATAACTTGAAAAAACTGACTCAACAGACCAAACACAAATGACTCATGACTGACTTAAAACAAGACTTTACAAAGATTTTGGAAAAAAGGCATCAATCCATCAAGATTTGGAATCATGATGACAACCACCTGCATACTAATGAAATATGTACAATCATGTATAATTGGATTTCCAATGTAACCAGTCAAGCAGATGGCTTCTTGACTGATTCTCCCGATCAGATCTCCTGGTCAACAGCAAATACTGGTAACTGGGCATCCAAAAACATAGCTGACCATGATCTCCTTCATCACTGAACACTGCAATACTCACCTTTACTACTGATTGTAACAATTTTTCCAATGGATCATGAAAAACATGAAGATTTACCTCCTGCTAAAAGAACAAGGTGTCTTTTTCTCCTGCTTCTAATTCTGATATTCCTTCATCATGTACTTTAGTAACAATATGTTCCTGGGCTTCAAAAAATTCTGAACAGGTAGGTGAGCAAATCTCTTCTTGAGAAAACATTTCAACACATGAGACATATGAAGAAGAATCTGAATGGAAATCCTGAATGTTCTGATCTTCTACAGTCTGAAAATATGGTAGGTCATCTTCATATGATAGGATAGCCGGATTTTCATTACAGTCATCAATCATGAGAAAAGAAACTTCAGCTGATTCTTGATGCTCAAACATGATATCTCTATCATCTACCATAAATTCATCCAAAGGAACTGTTTCACTTACTTGAATGAAGATCCCATCCTGTTTTTCATTAACTGACTGAATGGCTTCTTTCTGAAGGCTGTGTTCTAATGAACTGAAAACATTTGAATCCATACCTTTGTTTTCTTCTTTCCAGATGATCTCAACAGCAGAATTCTCCTTGATGAGTTTCAGCACAAGATATGCTTGGTCATCACAATTTGAATCTGGATCTGAAGTAGCTGACTGGACATTATCAAAATCTGCAATCTGCATGTTGTCTTCTTCTGTGGGCAGATCTGAAACAAGCTCTTCTCTTTCATCACTTTCAGCCATATAGACATCTTCAACCTGTTGTTCTATAAAGCTGCTTACAGGATTGTCATCCTTTTCAGAAAAGGAAGAAGGTCCACCATCACCTTCTTGACCATGTGCACACTACAAATCTGCGTTAAGATGAGCTGGAACAGGACCGTTCAAGAGTTGATCTATCTCGTCTTCAGATAGAGGAGATAATACCCTTTGTTTTCTTTGCCTTATGCAGTGATTGTCTTCATTGATTTTAAGTGAAGGAGTATACATATTTTCTTCATACTGCTGATCCATTTCATGTAATTCCTGTTGACTGTCAAGATGCAAAATTCCTTCATCTTCCACCACACTAAAATCTTGATTCTGCTGCAAATTTTCATGATCGTCTTTATGTTGCTGAAATGGATTTTCATACAGGGCTTCCCTGATCTCATCATCCATGAAATTATCATCTTCATAATATTTCTCAAGGCTTTCAATAAAAGTAGAAGCATGTTTGCAACAGTCATGAACTAAATTTAATGATGGATAAGATACTTGATATCTTTCAATGAACAGGGCATGAAAATCCTTTAAACAATAAATACAGGCCAGCGGCAAATTTTCATACCAAGATTGGGCTTCACCTTCCAGAGTGGCCAAGAATATCTTCATCAAGCAATCTTCAGGAAAATCCACCTTCAACTTGCGAATATGCATGTGAAATCTAACCAGATGTAAAGCAGCATCCTTCTTACCATCATCGTTAAACGTAGGCAGATTCCTTAACCAATCTACCTTGGGCATCTTATTCGGAAAACCTGGAATGTGATCTCGGCTCATGGGAGCATATCTTCTCGTGATTCGGTCCATCTTGACAATTCTGAAGCTACTGATCTGCCTACAGTGAAATCACCATGAAGCATTGATTTTTGGATTGTTCAGTGAATGAAGTCGCCAGGTGAAATTTTTCAGCCTTCTGATGTGTCTGACTGCTGTCCACCATCAGCATCAGATCTGAACTTGATACATATACTGGGGGAATTTACAAGTTAAATGCTACGATTACAAGTTAAACCGGAGATCGACTGAAGCAGCTTTTATCTACTATGCACTCGCAGAGCAAGAGCAGTTCGAAGGCTACCTGGCGTGACTTCAGACTCCGTCTATAGCAAATGACAGTAATAAGAAAATTTCTCCCCAGTATGGTCGCCACTATGTTAGCGCTCAAATCTACCTTAGGCTGAAATAAGGTAAAACTCAAGGCTACATGAAACCATGCTCAGCCTCATAGCTAGCCCTACGAGGACAGGAGAGGGCTCTCTCCGGGTCTATCTCGGCAAAGGATCTTAAAAGGGGTTGAGATGACTTATAATGAACAATGAATACTGATTTTAGGCTAGTAAAGAGATAGGAATGTTTGATTTTGATTTTTTTGATTTTTGTTGGAGAAATGGGAAAAAACAATTTTGGGTCCGGGGATAAGGCCAAATCTTTGCAGAATTCGAGTTGGGGCGAGGTAGGCAATAGTCTTGATGCTTTTGATCGAGTATATGGATGGATCAGAATGACAAGGAGCTAAAAAGGGCAAGGATGAACATGGATCCTTTTCAAACAGGCGAAAACATGCAAAACTAAACGAATTCAAAGGCAGAGCACTGTAAACAATGGATTCAACCTCATCTACTCATTAATTTTAGTTTCAGAAGCATAAGAAGGGATGGCATACATTAAACATGAAATAACTTACAATAAACTAAGAGAAAACACCATCAAGAATTGAAAGCCACAAGAATCCCAATAGGTGCTGCAAAACCTCTGATCTTTCCTTAGCCAAAATATGAAAAATATGTACAATAGTGTGCCAAAAGTTTCCCAAGAGTCCAACCTATAGAATGTCTCAAAAATTACAATATATAGATCACTATAACCCCTTACCATGCCTCTAGGGGTATAATTCCTTCTTCAAGGATCAGTTTCAACCAAATTCTAATCAAGGAGCTAAAATCTAGGCAGCTAACAACTTGCCTCTAAAAGAGTGGAAACTGATTCATTTACATGATTTTCACTTTTTTGAGAGTGAATATTCTAGAATAGGTAAAAGTAAGCCAAAGTTACATGCCAACCATCAATTTACATCATGAAAACCCAAAAATTTCATCCACAAACAAAACTGGTCCCAACTGGCCGAAATTTTGAGCTGGAAGTTGAAAATTTGACCAAAAATCTATATGAGTAGCGCGCCTGAGCTATATGGGTAGCGCGCCTGTCAGCCTGATTTTGAGGCACTTCCCGGCATCCAAATTGAGCTCATGATAGCTCTTTGGAAAGCCCTAGATGTTGGCTATCCAACCCAAGTGGCATTTCCCATTTTGGAGCTCATTTGCCCCTCCAAAACTTCATTCTCCCAGAAGTACTTCCTGCTGGTGCAAAAGGTGGCAGCAAGGTGGTTTTCATGGTGTTTTTGGGCCTTTTGATCATCCATAACCTGATGAAATGCTTCGGCAATACCTGAGCATGCATAAATTACCATGAAAAACCCAAAAATACAAATATTTTCTTCAGCAAGTGTCCCAAACAAAAGTGAGCATGTGGACGCGCTACTCGTATAGCTGAAAAATCTGTTTTTGGACCAAAATATTTCAAAATAACAAAAATTTCTCCGAATTTGCTCAAATTTGGAGAGAAGACCCTCCATCATGTATCATGCCCAGCCAACGAAGCCTCGACAAAAATCCGGAGTGGATCAGGCTTTTTCCGCCGTTTTAGTGCTTCACTCAACCTCCTCTTCAGAATCTTCATTCTTGCTTTGCAGACGTGCATGCGGGCCCAATAATGACCTTTCATGTGAAGAAGCATGTCTTTCTCTCTATTGGCCTTTGCCAACAACTTCTCCAGATGAATGTTAACATGCGTGAGTTCAGTCTCTCGCTCAACTGGTGTCATGTCACCTGGTCTCTTCCAGGCCAATTGTCGATCCTCACGGATTCGCCGCAGCTCATAAAGTGTGTGCTCATCCTCTAGCTATTTGTTACGCTGCTCCAGGTAGTTTATCACCCACTGAGCCTTCTGCAATTTATCTTTCAGCGTGTCATTCTCAGCCCTTTGCTCCTAGATGATCTCTTTCAGTTTCGAGCTAGGAGAGCTCGCATCAACATCAATGATCGTGAAATCCGTGTCCCAGCCTCCTGATGGGCCCTCATCATGCATGGGCTTCTTGCCCCTGTCCTGGATCTGTACCTGTGCTGAAGAAAAAGGCGAGACCCCTTCCACATCATGTGGAGATAATACTCGCTCTGCTGATGGAGTCGGCGAGACCCCTTCCACCCCGGGTGGAGATAATCCTCGCTCTGCTGATGGAGTCGGCAAGACCCCTTCCACCCCGGGTGGAGATAATACTCGTCATGTAGCTGCAAATAAGGCCCTGTGGCCTCGCTGGTATGTCACATACAATGGAGCACTGATATGCTTAATCTCAGGAATGTCAGGCTGGTGTGAAGGCCCTCCCGCATCATGAACTATCTCAAGAGGCGGTTGTGGCGCTGTGAAGAAGTCACGGGAGATGAAATCCTCCCAAGTAATGCCCTGTTGTGTCAACTGATGTACCACTACGAT
The DNA here is from genome assembly GCA_034641835.2 of Pinus albicaulis. Taxonomy (NCBI): domain Eukaryota; kingdom Viridiplantae; phylum Streptophyta; class Pinopsida; order Pinales; family Pinaceae; genus Pinus; species Pinus albicaulis. The sequence continues at coordinate 329,859,739 of CM076580.1, forward strand.
CTTGATCAGAGCGTAATGATATATACTTCTATGTTGTTGTGTTGGGGTCTTCTTCTATACAAAAATCACCATCCTCTCTATGTTGCGATACATGAAGTACGGAATGTTCATCATACGTACCCTTGTGAAGTGCATCAACAAACGGACATGGTACGCAAAAAGACGCGAGAATCTGCCCTCGCAACTGAAATACCGAATGATGAGTTTCATCAGTGGTGCAAACTCATCCTTCAGGAATCTGAAAGGAAAAACCCTGCTCAAGTGCCTCATATACCTAGGTTTGATGTATGGCTCATAGTGGAATTTCTCCAACTGCTGACGTTTGTTCCATTCCTCTCCTATATTTGGTATGCCGGTGGCCTGAGCAATAGTCACTCGTGACAGAATGAAATCTACTCCAGCGAGGTTTACACGGCCATCATGTAAATGTAGAACAAATAGATGAGCTAGTTCACGATGAAGCTGGGTTTGTGAAATCATCTCACAGAATCGAAAACATGACTGATACCGAAAACAATCCATTGCAAGCGGACATGCCTGCAATTGAGCCAAAGAAGTAGGCTCCTCCCTGAGATGTTTACCACATTTGCCACCTTTGTGAGGCCTTCGTGGCACATTACCTTCTGCTGTGGAATCACTGTCAGACTCCTGCTCATAAACTGAATCTATCTCTGACATGGCTTTGAAAACAAGTTGTCTGCAATATGTGTGTCGATATAGGTGTAGTGAAGTCAAAGGCTTCAATGCATTCTCAAAACCAAAATATATTGCATATGTACCAAAACATCATAAGCAAACAAGTGACAGTGGTACTAGCTCTCTTTTAGTGGCATAAAATAGTCTCTGTTTTGATCACAAGAAAATTTTGACAAATGAGTAGACAGTGTAATGTATGGTACTGTCTTTGCAATGCTGGCCAAGGATTTGTCAAAGGACTGTGTTTGTCAATAGGAGATAGTGGCAATGAAATAATAGCAATGACAACAGTGGTAGAATGGCAAAAAACTATGTGAAAACATGAGACTATATGGACAAGTCAACATGAGACTATGTGAAAACATGGAAGGATGTGATAGCAGTGGTAGAATGGCAAAAAGGCGTGAGGATGATGTACATAATGTGCCAGGGCGCCACAAGCAATATAGGTATGAGCACATATACCAATCACGAAAATTTACAAACCCTTCACTAGACTGTCACTATATCTTTTAAAACCCTGAAAATTGAATTTGGCATGAACATATGGTTTATAGATTTCTCCTCAAGCAATGCTTGTTTCCCAACTTCAAAAAATACCAAAACCTCTTTCAAAAATCACTGAGCAATGATTAAAAACCTGTTTGCAAGTGGATGGAGGCGTTTGAGCTCGAAATCGGACGCAAAGACAAAATTGTTTGACTCTGTCGTTGTATGGGTAGCGTGCCTACCCAATTGGTAGCGCGCCTTATATGGGTAGCGCCCGTGTTCTCTGCAAAGGGCTGGGGAAGGTTAAGTGGGTAGCGCACCTTATATGGGTAGCGCACCTCCTATATGGGTAGCGCGCTACATAGTGCATTTTGCAGGAGGCTTTTGGAGGCCTTCCCAGTGTCAAAATTGGGCGTGTGATAGCTCGTTGGAAATATCTTGGAGTTTAATTTCGAACCCAATTTGAATTTTTCAATTTGGACTTCATTTTCCTTGTCAGAAATCAAATCTCCCAAAACTTGTCAAAATGAGCAGAATGAGGCTGCCTCAAGGCAGAGCGTTGTTGCAGTCAACTTTTGAAGGTCTTCCTCAATTCCAAATTGAGCTCATGATAGCTCATTGGAAATATATTTGTGTCTAGTTATCCTTTGACTCATCAAGCAAGTCATTTAGCCAACCATGCTAGGAGAAATCTTGATTTTCCCAAGGTCACTTCAAAGGTGCATTCAATTCTCCTGAGGCAACGGTATTTTTGACATTTCTCTAAAACCATGATACCTGTGTAAAAAGTGAGGGATTGTTTTCTTATTTGGTATGTTTTGGACAAAAACCTCTCTCATTTTTCCAAAATTCATCTTTTATTGCTCTGAAACATCTTTTGAGTGAAACTTATCCCGATGTGTGAAACAAGGAATTTTGTCGAAATGAAGCGAAATGAAGGGGATAAGGGGCTTCTAAATTCTTGGGGAAATTTTGGGAAGTAGGGAGGGATGTTAGGAAGCAGGGAAAAGTGGAATCTCATAGATTGAGTGAGGGGAAGGGGTCCAAAAGGGCAAAACACAGGCCTAGCCTAGAAAATTGCCAAGTTGTGGCAAGAAACTAGGGTTTGTGCAAAAATGAGGAATTTGGGGGATCTCAGTGATGGGAAGTGTTTAATAAAGTATATTAAGGATAGGGGAAGGTGTTTGAACATCAGGATACAAGTTTTTTCGATGATTTGACAATCCAAGAGAAATTACCTCCAAAACCCTAGGAGAGGGAAATGGACCTTACCTAGGCACAACTGAAGCATGAACCAGGTGTAAAATGACTCAATGGAACTTGACATGATGATGAAAACCCTCTGAATGATGGTACACTCAGCTGAATGGTGACATGGACCGACATTTGGACAACTTTGAAAAGAGTGAAAACAAACCCTAGACCTAATGCCTAGTGACCAAATTTTGCTTGAAGACTCATTGAAATGAAAAAATTTGACTTTGACACTTTAAAATCACTTTGTAAGATCATGTTTGATCACTGAAGGAAGGCTACAAAGGTTGACACTAACAGTACGTAGATGTAGTAAATCATCTGGCAATAGGAAAGCTACCAAGACACTTGAAAATAAAGGAAAGGAAGTTGATTGTTCAACGCAATGCTAGATTCTCCTAGATTGGTAGATACCTTTTTCACACAGGAGCTGATATGCATATACGCAGATGCATTTGAGAAGACAAGATCCATGACATCTTGAAGGCCCGCCATGATGAACCATGCAACGGACATTTTGTAGATCACATGACTGGGCACAAAGTATTACAAATGGACTACTATTGGCCCAAAAATTTTAGAGATCCAAAGAAGTATGTGCAAGCCTAAATAGTTGCTAAAGAATGGGTCGCCCTAGCCAATCCGATGAGATGCCACTGCAACCACTATTGGTAGTATAACCTTTCAAACAATGGGCATTGGACTTTGTTGTTCCATTCAATCCGCCATCAAACCAGAAGGTCTACATACTAGTTTCCATAGACTACATGATGAAGTGGGTAGAAACAGTGGATTTGCCAAGAGATACATTAGAGTTTGTGATTAATTTTATTTTTGAGCTATTTGTGCGGTATGACTTACCTAGGGAAGTGATAACTGATGGAGGGGCATAGTTTTTAGGACATAAAATTATGGCCACTCTATGGAACCACTGTGTCACTCATAGAGTCACCTCTCCCTAACACCCATAGGTGAACAGGTAGGTCAAAAGCATCAATAAAGTCATTGAGGTAGTTCTCACTAAAACAGTCTCAACACATTATTGGGATTGGGCTAGTAGACTGCTAGAGGCCTTGTGGGTTTATCACACAACTTGGCAAAACACTACTAGATATTCTTCGTACCATCTGGTATTTGGAAAGGAACCAATGTTCCCCATTGAATTTGAGATAAATACTCTTAGAAAATCCTAGGAAGTGGGGTTGTATTTGACAAAGGCCGAAGTTAATATACTTCAACAGATAAATGAATTAGATGAGGCATGGTTACTTTCTCTACAGTGTACATCAATTATTCAGCAAAAATGAGCTAAGTGGCACGACAACCTCATAAAAAATAAGACATTCCAGAAAGGAGATTGGGCACTCCTCTACGACTCTAGATTCCAAGACTTCCCGAGTAAGTTACAAACAAGGTGGCTCGGGCCATATGAAATTCAAGAAGTGCACAGCAACAATACCATTACCTTGACCACCGTAGATGGATCCAACTCTGCCTTTCGAGTCAATGGACATCAGGTGTGCCTCTTGTTAGCACTCAAATCTACCTCAGGCTGAAATGAAGTAAAACTCAAGGCTACATCAAACCACGCTCAGCCTCGTAGCTAGCCCTACGAGGACAGGAGAGGGCTCTCTCCGTCAATCTCGAGAAAATAAGCAATAGAATGCGAGATGACTTACAATAAGAACTGATTTTAGGCTAGTAAAGAGATAAGTATGTTTGATTTTTGGTTTTTTTTGTTTTTTCGCTGGAGTAATGGGAAAACAAATTTTGGGTCCGGGATAAGGTCGACCTTTGCAAAGTTCAAGTCAGGGCGAGGTAGGTGATGATCTTGATGCTTTAGATTGGATATATGGATAGATTAGACCGACGAGGAGCTGAAGAGGGCAAAGAAGAACTTGGATCCTCTCCAAACAAATTTGAAAACATATAGAACTAACCGAATTCAAAGGCCAAGCACCGTAAACAATGGATTCAACCTTATTTCACTCATTCAACTTAGTTCGAAGCATAATGAAAGGATGGCATACATTAAACATGAAGAAACTTACAAGTAAACAAAGAAGAAACACCATCAAGAACAGAACACCACAAGGATCCCAACAAGTGCCGCAAAACCCCCCGATCTTTCCTTAGCCAAAATATGAAAAGTATGTACAATGATATCAAAAGTATCCCAAGAGTCCAACCCTGTAGAATGCCTCAGAAATTACAATATATAGATCACTCTAACACCTTTCCCCACCTCTAGGGGTCGAATTCCCTCTTCAGGGATCAGTTTCAACCAATTCTAATCATGGAACTACAATCTAGGGCAAACTAACAACTTGCCTCTAAAAGAGTGGAAACTGATCCATTACATGATTTTTTTACTCATTTGAGAGTGAATCTTCTAGAAGAGATAAAAAATAAGCCAAAGTTACATTCCAAACATGAATTTACATCATAAAAACCCAAAAATTCTATCCATAAGCAAAACTGGTCCATACTAGGCGAAAAACTGAGCTGGCAGCTGAAAATTCAAGAAAAATTTTCAAGTGGGTCGCTCCTGAGCCGTGTGGGTCGCTCATGTTCCAGGCTGAATTTTAGGTACTTCCCGGCATCCAAATTGAGCTCATGATAGCTCGTTGGAAAGCCCTGGATGTCTACTTTCCAACCCAAGTGGAATTTCTGAATTTGGAGCTCATTTGACCCTCCAAAACCTCATTCTCCCAGAGGTACTCCCTGCTGGTGCAAAAGGTGGCAGCAAGGTGGTTTTCATGGTGTTTTTGAGCTTTTTTGACCATCCAGATTTTGATGAAATGCTAAATTGACTTCAGAGGATGCATAATTAACCATGAAAAATCCAAAAATGTAAAAAATTTCTTCCAAAGCAAGTGTCCCAAAAAAAAGTGAGCGCATGAGCGTGCGACCCACGTGAATCGCAAAACTCCGTTTTTTTTACCCAAAAATTTGAAAATGACAAAATTTTCTCCGAATTTGCCCAAATTCGGAGTTGAGGTCCTCCATCATGTGTCCTCGCCCAAATCAATGAAGCCTCGGCCAAAAATCCGAAGTGGATTAGGCCTTTTCTCGCCGTCTAAGTGCCTTGCGCAACCTCCTCTTCATGATCTTCATTCTCACTTTGCACACATGCATGCGAGCCCAATAATGGCCTTTCATGTGGCGAAGCATGTCTTTGTCTCGATTGGCCTTCGCCAACAACTTCTCCAGATGGATATTCACACGCGTGAGTACAGCATCTCCCCGTCACGGTGTCATGTCACCGGGTCTCTTTCGATTCCACTCGTTTGTCCTCACGGATTTGGCGCACCTCATAAAATGTGAGCTCATCCTCAAGCCGTTTGTTGCGCCGCTCCAAATAGTTAATCACCCACCGAGCCTTCGCAATTGGTCTTTCAGCTGGTCATTCTCGGCCCTTTTCTCCTAGATGACTTCCCTCGCCCTTCGAGCTAGGGGAGCTCGTGATCAACATCAATGACTCATCAAATCCGTGTCCCGCCTCCCGATGGGCCCTCATCATGCATGGGCCTCTTGCCCCCTGTCTTGTACTCCCGAACTCAGTATCGAAGTAGAAGGCGAGACCCCTTCCACATCATGTGGAGATAATACTCACCGTGTCGCTGCAAATAAGGCCCTCGTGGCCTCGCCGATATGTCTGAACCAAAGGAGGCCGATATGCTCGACCTCAAGTATGTCCCTACCGGTGTGAAGGCTCTCCCGCATCATGAACTCGTCTCGAGAAGCGGTTGTGGCACTCTGAAAAAGTCTCTAGAAATGAAATCCTCCCATGTGATGCCCCGCTCTACCAACCGATGTGACACCATGATCTTGATCAAAGCGAAATGATATATACTCTCGTACCGCCGCACCGGGCTCGTCTTCTTCTCGCACAAACATCACCATCCTCTCTATGTTGCGGTATATGAAATACGGGATATTCATCATACGTACCCTTGTGGAGTGCATCAACAAACGAATATGGTACGCGAAAAGACGAGCATACCCGCCCTCACAACTAAAATATCGAATGATGAGCTTCATCGCCGGTGCATACTCATCTCTCAAGAATCTAAATGGAAAAACTCGCTTCAAGTAACCCATATATCCAGCTTTAATATATGGCTCATAGTGAAATTTCTCTAAATGCCGACCCTTGTTCCATTCCTCGCCCATATTTGGTATACCAAAGTGGCTTGAGCAATAGTCAAGGGTGACACAATGAAATCAACCCTCAAAGCAAGACTTACCCAGCCCATCCCGTAAATGTAGAACAAACAAACGGGCCAATTCACGATGAGGCCGGGTTTGTGCAACCATCTCACAAAATCTGAAACATGACAAGTATCGAAAACAATCCATAGCTAATGGACATGCTCGCAACCGAGCCAAAGAAGTAGGCTCCTCTCTCGCGATGATTACCACTTCGTGATCTCCGTGGGACCCCCGTGGCACATTACCTTCGACTACCGAATCACCGCTCGACCCTAGCTCATATTCTCGACTGCGTCTCCGACATGGCTCGACCAAGCTATTGGCACTATGTATACCGATATGAAAGCAAGCAAACAAAGTTATGATGTGTGTTTCAACACCCAACAAATATCCCCACCGTCAAAACACCATAAGGAAACAAACCATGATAATATCTCTCGTTTTAAATGGATTGGAAAAGAGGCACAATCTCTGTTTTAAATGCAAGTGAAACTTTGACCAAAGGGAGCAAAGTAACCTTCGTAATTTTGAGCAAATCTTGTCAAAGGGAGCATGGCATCATATGAATGTGTTTGTCTATGAACAATTACAACAGAGTTATAAGTGTCAATGGGCAATGAAACAGTAGTTATGAGAGTGTTTTTATCATTGGGCGATGAGACACAATACAACCATAGTCACCATTGGAACGAAAGTCTTAAACATGGTAAAGTAATAGCAATGGTCACAATGATATAATGGGTATGAGAATAACATGGTTTTGATAATATATGCAAGGCCGGGATATATCACTCGACATAAAATAGGAGACAAACTCATGCAACCATCCATATTCATTTTAAAACCCCCGAAAAAACGATATTGCCATGACTCGTGGGGGTTTAAATCCTCCATTTGAAGTGTTTGAAATCATCAATGATGCCACCAACGCATTTAAAAACATCAAGCAATTTCTAAAAACCCGTTTGAAGGCCGATGGGGGCGATCCCAAACAAGATCGGGCGCTCAAAACGAATTTTCGAACCTCCGTTGATGCGTGGGTCGCTCACCTCTGCGTGGGTCGCTCAGCCCAAGTGGGTCGCTCCCTCGTAAGTTCACACCGCGGAAATAACCCAAGTGGGTCGCTCCGCCTGTGGGTCGCTCGCGCCCCGTGTGGGTCGCTCGAGCTCCAAGACCCCGTCAACGCAGCTTTAAAACGTGAATTCGGCCCTCCAACTCCAAATCTCGACTTGGGTGTCGTAGATTGGTGCAAATGAAATTGGTTTGGCTTTTATATATGCTGCAAATATCTTCCACAATCAGATTTGTTTCAAATCTAATTGAAAACCCATATTACAATGTTTTTGTAATTTCACATTTGGCTTTTTAAATACAATCTTCTTTTGGCTTTTCTCGAGCTCGATTTTGATGATTTTGCTTGTCTTCTTGCAGGATATGGCTATTCAGGGGCTAAGGAAAAGACCAGGGGTCTCGCTTTTGACATTTTCTTCTTGGTGGAATAAGTACAATTTATTACAACAATAATAATAATCAATTTCTAGTTCCAAAACGGAGTTTTGGACTAGAAATGTAAATGTTGATGATAATAAAACAAAAAAATCACAATATGCGGAACCTTCCTCACCTTGCAGGCTTTATGACTCGGTATACAAATGACTCAAAAACCCTAGACACTAGGACCAAAGATACTTATTGACATTTTAATGACCAAAAAATGAAATGACAATGAATTTGAGTGATTTTTTTGAGGAAAATTTTTAAAATAGCACCGCAGTGTACACATGAGGAAACATAAGACTACTGCACCCTTTCGTCGATCCCATTGCATGCTCCTAGTGAAATGCAACGAAGTGGAACAAGCGAGACACCTAAAAATGAATATGCAAAAGACGAAATGATCACTGACGGAGGGCTGTAAGGGCCGACTCTAACACCTCTATCATAAACCACTCACAAAAGAGTCTTTCTTCCAGCAGGTGCGTGACGATCCCACTATCCAAATTTTAATTGCAGGGAGTAATGACCCGACAGCTTCAAGTTCATAGAAATTTGTTACTTCCTCTTGTATATATTGTATATATGCTTCCTACATTTGATTGTAATTTACAGTTTTTTTCATCATTGTATAAAATAATTCCATTATCTTTTGATTTTGATTTTTTTTTTTGTTCAAATCAATTGAACAATTTTTTTTAAATCAACTGAACAACTATTGCTCAAAGAGAAGGAAAAACCACATTCTTTTTCTTTTGTGTTCGATTATTTTTGTTGTCCAAACAAATGAACAATTGTTGTTCAATTGATTGAACATCTGTTGTTCGAACCAAATGAACAGTTGTTTTCAGCATATTTTTTATTTTTGTTGTTCAATCCATTGAAAATTTGTTGTTCAATTGATTGAACAGCTGACGTTCAATCCAATTGAACGACTGCTTTTTTTAGCGTGTTCTTTTAAAAAAAAAATATTCTTTATTGTTCATTGAATAGTTTTTATTCAATTGATTGAACAGTTGTTGTTCAATTCAATTGAAAAACTATTTTTCAACGTGTTTTTTTAAATATATATATATGTGTGTGTGTGTGTGTGTGTGTGTGTGTGTGTGTTTGTGTGTGTGTGTGTGTGTGTTCAATTAATTGAATAGCTGTTATTCGAACCCATTGAACAGCTGCATTTCTATGGTTGTGTGTTTTTACAAATTTACTATTCAAAGTAGCAAATTTTTGTCTTTTGTCTTTTTATGATTTCGATTTAATATCCACTCTTCCTTTAAATATTCTTGCCATAAAAACCATATTATTTCATGAGGAATTTGCACCTAAAGAAGGGAAAATAAGTGATATTACTAATATTATGTTTTTTTGAAATTTTGATGGATATATTTACTTCGAAGGCTGACATGGTTTATTTATATAATGAATGGTTGGATATATCTTGTTCAGATATATTATCACACAATTATTTGTGATAGTTTTCTATTGGTTTATCTTTTTACACTCTCAAGTGGTAATTCTTTTTGGCATGAGGATATAGGAATAAGGGCATCATTTGTATTGGCATTCTTTTTACTTCTTACACCATCCCTAACTCTTAAGGAGTTAATGAGCCTCCCTCCATTTATAATAAATGGAAAATATATTTCCATGTGCAAATTTTTGAAAAATAAGAGAGGATAGGTCTCATTACGAGCCAGCCTACCATGATAATAAGGATCTAACATGTGACATACCCATAATGGCCACCACACCAGGGTAGTGACCTTCTCGACAAATAAAATTGCTTGAAGGATAGGAGGCCTCATCACGAGCTGGCTTGATCACTCTATTAAATCCTTGTGAATGGCACTATGACTATCTGGCCACCACACCAGCATAATGGTCTCTTCATAAAACATGCAAAGTTTCTACTTTTAAATAGAGGATTCCGGCTCATTTTTCTGGGTTATAAAATCAACCCTGTCAAGGCTATGGATGCTTGCAGGCAGGAGTGGCTCTGCTTGTGGTATCAAAGTATTTTTTACAATATCCAATTGTTTTACATGCCTTATCTCCTATTTATTCATTCTTGAAGTGGAATTCACTTTTTGATTGAGCGTTATCATTATAATAACCTATATGCATAATCAACTTTTATTTTAGACGAGTTATCTTGATTATGTTGAATTGAGTGACAACAACATCAATCATAATCTATCACATGTCATGCTTCCGTCATATTATGCCGTCAAAAGAGGAAATATTTCTCATAATAATTTCTCCTCTGCTTTTCTCCCTTTTTGTTCATTTCCACCTGATGTGAATTTGCGATGATTTCCAACCTCTGAATTCTATTTCGTGTGCATTCATTATTTCTACCACCTTTCCTCTTTTCTTGTGTTTAAAGTCCGTGGATGCCCTTTTCTCATTGGAGGGGGTGAAAATATCTATAATAAACAGGCATGTGAATTACTGATGAGGCTTCATTCAGATATGCTGATTAGACAATATAATCATTGCATTAACATCATGCAGTCACATTTCTAATAATATATTTTATAAGAACCGCATGCATTGTTTGTATTTTTTTTAACTAACAAAGCCGAGATAAGCACATGTAGAAGAGTGAAGAAACCAGTTCCGAAAACACAGTAACTATGGGTGGAAATTCTCTTCGTAATGAACCCACAAAATTTCAAGCCACATAATTGGCTTGCACTGTTCTCCAACAATATTGTTGGATTTCATACCTGAACAAGCTACAAGGGTTCAATACAGAGATAGAAATTAAATTCCTACAAAATATGTGACAAGGGCACACTATAGTTAAAGGACAAATTATACCAGTCTCCGAAGAAGTAATTTCTGAGGTATTCGAACTTCCAATGGCATGGAAAAAGTGGAATGTTAAACATGTCCTCATCCAAGAAGCAGTTGCAATATATCAGGAACGAGATGAGCAATTGGTATGAAAAGGAAAAGGTATGGACCCTGCATCCTTGAAGAAGCCTTGGAAAGAACTGGCAGTTATCATCCAAAGATATATCACATGTGATGGATGCCAGGACGTGGTAAAGTCTCATCAACTCAAATTGTTAGTTGTGCTCAAACAAAATATTTCATTTAATTTACCTTTTTTCTTAAATTCTATATTGCATGACACTGTTGTTCATATTAGGAAAGCTAAAAACCCTCAGGCAGTTGTCAGCCATCATGGTGTGATAAAATTTATTATTGTTCATGAGTTAAACAAACATCAGTTAGCATGGGATAGCTCTGTCAATCCAGTCCAACTTGCCCCTAAAGAAAACATTGATAGAGCAGAAATTGAGTATCCAAGAACAAACGTATCAGTCCCTAAGAAAGCTAGAGGGAAGAGAACCTATGTCTCAACCTCAGGTATAGTAAAATGGAGACGGTTCGAAAGAATAAAACAACAGAAAAATATCTCATCATTTACAGAAGAAGCAAGGCCTTCCTATACACCCCCTCTGAGCCCTCAAAATGCATCTTTACAGGGTTATGAGGAGGAAATGACTCAAGTATTAAAACATATGAGAGAATATTGTGAAGCTATGATCCCATTTGAAAAAAATTGAGGAGAACCAAGATTTTTCGAACCAGACCACCTTTGTTGGTAGTTCTAGTCACACTGAAATCTTACCTTCCACTAATGAATTGTAGGATTTGATGGATTTATCTTCCTCTGATAATGAATGTTTGGATCAGGAAAACTAGATAGAGAGAGCATATGAGTCTGGAAACTAGTTAGGGGATGCGGTTTTATTAGAACATGACACAAATGTTGATACAACTCCTCTGAAACCTGAAGAAAATATTGCTCCACCCAGCCAAGATATCAATGCTGGCACAACCTCTTTAGCGCTTGAAGAAAAAATTATTTCATTAAATGATAACACTAATACTGGCACAACCCTTCCTAAACTCGAAGCTACTACTTCATCTTCCCCTGCTAGAATCCCTTTGAAGGAAAAATCATTTTGGGCTAAGTTGAGAAAAATGTGCAGGAAATGCAGAAAATTGAGAAAAATAGTGAAACAATTAAGGGAATGGTTGAAAGAGGCGGACAAGGCCTGGAAACCTAAGAAGGAATTAGATACCGTGGAAACCCAAATAGATTTTGTCACACAAATGATAGATGATGTTGAAGTCTCTGTGTAGACTGATTTGATACCTACAGAAGACAAAGAAACTCAAATAGAGGAAACACCTACCTATACTCCTTTGGTACAGAGAGCTGCCAATCAGAAGCTTCGCAATGAATTGATTCAAATGTAGCAAGAATGGGTCTGATATCCGAAATAATTAGTTCCTTTAAAAGAACATCAGGCATTAATAAAATGATTTAATGACCTTACTACAACTGAAGATGAGACCTTTTCCCAACCTAGGGAAGAAAGAGTAAAAGTGAAAAAAGGCACAGGATCAACTGGAACAGGCTAAGAAACAAACCAGTGTTGTTTTTTCTCTTTATTCAGATGTGTTGTCTTGCAAATCACCAGCCACCAATTATGCCTTATTTCTAGTATAAAGGTATCTGTTGTTGAAGATCAAAGCTGTCAGAGCAGGGAAGCCTACTACATTTAAATCCACTGAAGAATTTTTCCAATGTTGTAATGATCAGGATGAACAGGTCCAACATCTTCTGTACGAATTTTACTTGCACAATTTATTTTTAGAAGAGGAAAGAGATAGTAACCCCAATCCTTTCATTGGGATGATTCAGTTCCAAGATTTTCTGTATTTTGCTAAAAACTAGATTAGATGGGCTAAAGCATACAATATATTCTAGAAAAGAGAACATGGGTTAGATCTATGGGTTAGAGGGGAACCTACAAAACCCCTACACTTATTTACTCAACATAAGAGGTTTATGCAACGAGAAGGAGTGATAGCCAAGATAGGGCCAATTCACAAAGATATTGTACATAATGGGAAAGCATACTTCCCGAATATTCAGGAAGAAGATTTATTAGAAACTAAACAAAGATGGCAAGCCTCTACCAATAAGGTTAAGAAAAGAGATCTATTTGGTTACATGAATTCTAAAGATGCTCCTTCTCATTTTCATCTGTATAATAATCTAATTTTAAACATGGATAATACATGGATAGGATGAAGATATAGATGCCCCATCATATGGTACCCTCCTGAAGACTGCCACCATGATTATGAATTACCAGAGGGACATACAAACTTAGCATTTGAAAAAGTGAAACAAAATCATGGCTTTAGAATTTACAAAGAAGAAGTGAAATCATATATTTTCACGAGGACATGCAAAAAGGTAAGCAGGGGAGTATTTTGGGCCGAGGAAAAGGTACATTTTACCCCTATCTTTAGCGTGATTTATTATTAACTTTTATATGTTTTCCTTCATTTTAGAAATATTTCAAAGGAGAATAATGTATAAGTAGGGTAAAATGAATTATTAATAAATAATGTATTTAATAGTATACAAACTAACTTTTTTTGTCTTTATTGATAGGGAATCCAAACAAACTAACTGCTGACCAAACAACCAAACGGTTGCAGTCAAGAAAAGCAAATGCAGTCGCATCTGGTTCCTGAAAATCAGCAAAAGATGAAAAGACACGATTATCTTTGAAGCATTCAGCTGATGACTACGAAGCCTCATGATGTCCTAATCCTGAGGGTTCGTTATTCTCTATTTTATTTCTCCTTTAAGTTATAAAAGTTTTTAGGTGAAAGAGGACAGAGAGCTTTTTCCCGTGTATTGTAATTTCTGTAATAAACATTTTTATTCCGACAAATTTTGTGAACTCGTGAGGATGTACCCATTCTATTGATTAATGAAAGAGTTAGCATTTTTATTATAAGCGGATTATGATTTTTTCTTGGCATAAGACTTCTGGAGGCTACGGTCCAGTCCCTGGGAGTTCTCCTACTATTTTGTGTTATATGTTTACTTACCGATTCTTGCAATTTAATTATTCTTTACACCTTGTAGAATTTCCTTTCAATTCAATAATCACAAGTGTGTTGTGTTACAATTCCATTTTTAATTAGGTAAAATTTCTCATTAATATTCCTTTACTTGTGAGTGATGTTTTTACATTCATTAGATTGATTTCAGCTTGGTTAAGTAGTTGTTGTTCAATTTTGTACATTGATTATTTCTTGACTTTAACCATTGCAAGTGTGAATGTATGGTTTGTTGTTAAATTCTAAAGATTGTCATTAATTCAATTGTAGAGAATTCCATTGAAAAATGTTAATAGATGATTGTTGTTAAATTTATTAATTAATCATTTCTATTGATGTTCAATTCATTAAACTAGTCGTTCAATTGCAAAATATCTTTAATTCCAGCATTGTGTGTTTACTTTCTGCATCAGATTAGACTAGAGTTTCATCCTTCGATCAGTGTAAAGTATTTTATAGTTTAATTTTGAATTGATTTATTGAATTTTAAGAATTATATAGCATTTCTTGCAACGATCTAGAGTAGTTGACCTCTGAACTTCACTCGCATATGCTTTTCTTTCACTCTTGAAATAAACATACTTGCCCTGGGTTGATGATTAATGTGAAGCATTAAGGTTACCTTTTACAATCATATTTTTGAACCAACAAGCTCGAAGGCTTAGCTTCAATTAGCTCACTCATCAACACCATATAGCCGTAATATCGTTGTGGTTCCCTACTCTATTTTACTGAATATATAGAAGTACCCACATACTCCTGATCATATGTTAGTTTCTTCTCTACCCACTTGGCCCTCTTCCTCCCTGTGCTAGGAGTCTGAGCCTAAGTGAGAGAGGCTTGGATTGAAGGGTGTGCCATAATCACTCTTGAGTCTTGGAGGGAATATTGGGACTCTAAAGGGATACCTAACATGATAACTGAAGTTTTCAACACTAGGGTTTTCACCATCACGTGACATGTCTGCTTCCACTTCTCCATATCCCTTGTTGTATTTGTTCTTATATATATATATATATATATATATATATATATATATATATATATATATATATATATATATATATATATTAGAAACTAGATATATATGCAGATTCAGAATTGTCAAAAGCATTGTTACTAATATCAGAATGCACAAATCGTTGTAATTGTAAAGCCCATTTCTGATGTTGGTAGTGAATAAATATTGAACTGTATTATGAGACACACTAATATTTTTCTATTTTCTGAGGCTGAATTTATTAGATTTTTTATCACTCCACCAGATCTCTGAGGCTGAGAAGAGACTAGGAAAGGTAACCACAGACCAATATTTTTCCAAGTAGCTAGCCCTACTAGGCAGGAGAGGGATCTCTCCACAATATCTCAGCAAAGATGACTGGATCAATGAAATATTAGGCTAGGTATAGTAGCACAGGGGTTTTATTGATTGAATTTTGAGGTGCAGGATGGTGGAAAGGTCAAGGAAGGAATTAGGTCAGGGAAAACAAGGATCTGAATTGCAGGGATCTAATGGAGCAAGGTAGGTAAGGAATTCAACACAAGAGGATATCTGATGAAATGGTTTAGACTGATAGGTTTGGGAAAAGAGTATAAGAGATATGAAATATTTCCTACTAAGAAGAAGATTAAACAAATTGTAAATATCCCTCCAAAAAAGAGCATAAAAATAATGAATTATGTCTTTCTGACTTAGGAAACATTTACATTTAGAAATGAGATGAATATGAATCACAATACATTCATATATTAAGCAAAACAGAAGAAGAAACACGGTAAAATAATTTACCACATGAATTCTCAGTCTGTTATTATTAGCCAAAATTATGATTACAAAGAGTGTTCCAATATCAATCCAACAACATCCAACCTTTGCTATGAGAAAATAAGTGAATAATATAGACGAAACATGATTCTCCTTAGCTCTGGGGTCGAATCCCTGACTTGTGGATCTAATCCACAAAGTTCTCAACTAAAAACCCAAAGACTAGGGATTTCAACAAACTCATCCCTAAATTTGGTGAAACTGATTCATTTATCCAGAAATACACTTTTACCCAATGTATCTACCTTGTACTAACTATTCAGGTAATAATTACATTTAAAAGCATGAATTACATTAGTAAAACCTCATAAATTCTATCAGCAGAAAAATTCAAAAAATGGAAAAATTCAGGCAAGTAGGAAAAGTGCAGCATGTGAAGTAGAAGCGCAGCGCCAACTTCAAGGTGAGTTTTGGAGGTCTTCCTGAAGTCCAAATTGAGCTTATGATATATCATTGGAAATATGCTCTAGACTAGTTTCCAGAAATTCCCTTAAGTTCTGAAAATGATGATATTAAGGCCCTCAAAAGTAAAATATCCCAAGACTGGTCAAAAGCACAGTGCCAACTTGAAAAATGAGGCAGAAAGGTGATTGTTTTGGTGATTTTAGCCATTTCTCCGTGTCATAATGTCCAATTTTGGTGTGAAAATAGTCAAAATTTGATGTATATTTCATTATTAATCCACTAGTGGTGTCCAATTTTCATTTGGAGGCTGATAGGGTGTTGCGCTTTTGATAGGTGGACTATGCTGAAAACTAGTCAAAAATTGTCAAAATTCCCAAAATTGCAAAAAATTATCCAAAAACCTTAAAAATTGGTAGATAGGGTGCTAATGATGTTCCTTAAGAAATAATGGAAGCATCAGCAAGGATCTCAAGTTTATCTTCCTCCTTTTGCTTGATTAGGGTTTTCTTGTATTTCTCCTTCAACTGCTTGAGCTTGATGTTGCAGATCTTGTTCCTAGTGATGTACCTGTTGTACATGTGTCTAAGCATCTAATTGTCTTTGTTTGCCTTATGGAAGAGCGTCTCAAGGTGGAAATTTACCTTTTCTACCCATACCTCTCTATCATCTTCAAATTCCTTCTCAATCCTTTCTTCAAAACTAAGTTTCTCTGCCTCATGTTTTTGCTTCTCTGGAGCTCTCTTAAGAGCTCTTGGTTTTGGTCTTTACTTGATGTTTTAAGTATCATCATTGTCTGAGTAATTAGGTGTCATCATTGCCTTGCCCTTGATGAATTGTATTTTTTCCTTTAGCAGCTCCAACTCCATGATTATTTACTTGTCTTTCAACTACTTGTTCTTATTTTCAAGGAATGATATGACAAATTGAACTCTTGCCATGTTGTCCTCCAATTATTTGATCATGGCATCCTTCTCTTTGATGATTAGCTTTGAGGCCTCTTGATCATCTTGATCATCCAAATACCTCAACTCAAAGTCTCTTTCTTCCTCATGAAGGTTTTCCTTTTCAAGGACAGTTGTCTCTTCCTGGTGCTCATCCTGGTGTACCTTCGTTTCTGATGAAGAAGGCAAGGCCCCTTCCCCAATTTGTGGAGAAAACACTTTCCTAGGTCCTCTCTGGTAGGTTTTGAAATTTTTGAATTCTTTGACTGTAGCCTTTCTAGATGACCCTATTTTTTTTTGAGACACTGATCCTGGTGGTGGAATTGGTCCAGCAGGTTGAGGTGGTGGAGTATTGAAGGAATCATTCTCAATAAAGGTCTCCCTGTTGGCTTGATGGGTCTTGACCCAGGTTCGGTGTGCAAGGTTTGCCAACAAACCCCTATACTACTGGCCCTTTCGGAAGTGGCATACTTTCGCAAGTCACAGTCTCACCCGAAGTAGTATGGGCGGGTGCTGGAACTAGGTTTCCGCACCCTGAGAAAGGAGGGGTAAGGCAAGCAGAGTTGTGTTTTGTTTTGTAATTCCAAAATTACCTAGTTCTTCACAGGGTTAAGTATGTATCTATTTGCATCCACGTGCACTAGATCTATAATTATATGCTTTCTATAACATCAACACAGTATTATATAAACAGAGCGAAACAGATCTAGATCCAAGCATTCAGTACACAGATCTTCACAGCGAAAGATAGAAATACATAACACAGCAATTATCAGCAATTCATACAACAATACTCATAGATTCAGATCTCTAGCAATCCTTCGCATTCATTCATTCATCAACCTTTCCTTACAATTCCCTTCCCAACCTGCGCACACAGCAGCAGGGTCCGCACACAGCTGGACTAGGATCTCCACGCACATAGCTAGCAGGAGTCCGTTCCCCAAAACCCAAACAGACAGCTTAAGCAACAGATCGCATCAATATATCACTAATTCTTATCCTTTTTGATACAAAATACATCTCTATTTATAACAATCTAGCTCCGAATTTCCTATGGTCCGCAACCCATGGTTTTCAGACCCCTAGTTTACCCTTTGACCCATTACAATGTGTTTGGGGCTTTGACCCACCCCAAAACCCCTATGCTATACTAAATATAATCAAAATTAATCAAAATGGACCAGTTTCACAGTTTTTTAGGAGACCCCGTTCCAACCGTCCCCCAACAAAATCTTGTGACTCATCCCGAGTCACTACAGTGGTGTAGCTTCGATTTGCGTGCACAAAGTGTCTAGAGTGCGGACAAGCGGAGGGAGTACGTCTAAACTTTGGGCCACAGCTTGCTGCACAATGTTGACCAACGTTAGGGAGGTAGGCCCATCTGTACTCGTAGTGACCCATTCTAACAGCCGATGGAGGCATGCAACGGTGGACTGAGCATCGTGTGCGAGCTAGAGTGCGGTATCAGACCATGGCTTCAACCATTTTTGAACAAATTTCTTGGAGTGCCGAAGGTCCTAAATCCTGTCCATGGTGGCTAGTCACTGCGTGGAAACGGGGGAAGGTGTGGAGGCTCGGACTCGATCCAGAACAACTTTTACCTGCTGTAATTCTTGCTGGATATGTTAAATCGTGGAATGGTATTGCACTGTCGTCCATAACGCTGTAGCTGTTTTGACCAATTTTTCTCCCTGCGTCAACTGCTCCTCGATGATACGCATTGCGTTTGTGACCACGACAATCCATTGGGCCTCGAATCCTAGAGGTATGTTGTACTGCTACTGCCTATCCTAGTCACGGCGGCAAACCTCCCGCATCACTCTGGAGGATAATCTTTGTAGCTCTGAACTAGATAGTTGTGCTAAGTCTAGTTGGACGTCCCCAATAGTTAGGTCAGGAGTGAAAACTATGCCAGCGCGAGGGAGCGAACATACATTGCTTCTGGTGGGTGGCACTCGGGAACTGCGGAGACGTCGTAGCATGTCCCTGTACCTCAGTGTTCCTTCTGTGCAGGGGCCGTAGACAATCCTCGCTGGCGAAAGCCCGTGCTCAGTCCTATAACTGCACTCAGCAGTCTCAGGTCCCCTTACCAATTCTTTCGGCAGTTCCGGGTCCATATTTTGAACAGACAGGCGAATGTTACAGAGAATATGGGTGAAAACAAAAACCTGGAACGCGAATAGCCAGAGCCTATTGAACGGTGAATAAATATCCCGACGTGAAGTTTTCCAACCATCCGCGGTCCCTCCAGGGCTATTTAATGACGAAGTAGATCGTTCATGGTACGTACCCTCAATCCTTCGGACCGTTCTTACCAAAAATTGTTGCATTGATGATCTGCCACTTGTTTTTCGTACTTGCGGGGGTCTTTTCTTATTAAATCAAGATGCTGACGGTTATCCCTCATGCCATAGGTCGTTTCCATGAAATTTCAAACCATAGATGATGCTTGTATGTTGTTTGCGTATCTGGGATGAGGGTCGAGGCGAGGTGTATCTGCAAGTTGGTCAACAGTCTTGTCGAGACCTTTATTTTGCTTGCGGGCGGGACGTCCTTGTGTGAGATGGCTTTGGCATACGTCCTTATGTCATTTATTACTTGATATGTTGGCAGATTTTCAGACAAGTCCGTAATCCTGTGCGTACTTAGGTCTGTGGTACCCCGACAATTATGTTCGGGCAAGGTTTGATCACACTCTTGAGTGTTGCACATCAGTAGGTATCCGCGTAGGTCAACTGACCTCAGAGCCCACCAAGCCACAAGGGTCCCTATGCGCAGGATCACCCTACTCCAGTACTTACCCTGAGTAAAGAATATCGGTCCTTGCGTAGGTGTTTCACATAGTGTTAGTGGTAGTTCTTCTGGCCTATGGTCCGTGGCACTCTTCAGTTTATCAGGCTGTTGATCTTCACCTGCGTCCTCCCGACAGGGCGGGGTTCTTTTTGTGGCAAAGATGCGACGGAAATTCCTGATGATATGAAGGCTTCGAAGTGCTGAAACCTCATGCAACCGACCTTGCCAATTCTCCAGCTCCTCATTGGAGTCAGAAAAACATTCATTGTCCTTTTCCCAACAAAGCATTCCTTCATTTGTGGGGTTAACCCGATCTTTGTCCTGCATAGTTATCTTATAAATGTGATCCAATTCCTCCTTTTCATAGGCTAGCTCTATGTACCGCGCACCTTCTGCTGGGTCTAGTGGTACTATAATGCGCGTACCTTTTTTTTCGAACACCGTGCTACGTTTCTTAAGATTGATGACACCTCCCATGTCTATTGCCCAGTCCAATCCAAGGAGCGTAGGGTAGGGGTCCGCATCTTCTACTATTTCTATTACTTCAAAATCAGCTAGGACCCGTACCCCTGCATTGTCCACCATGACTTTCGGTAACCTACCCAGAGGGATGATCTTTTGTTGATTTTCCATTCATAGTTGAATAGTGGACCATTCCAACTTAGGCTCTCCCATTCGTTGCCATGTTTGTTTTGGTAAGACGTTCGCATCCGATCCAAGATCTAAGATAACCTGATCCATCTCATAGTCTCTAATATGTGTAGTCAATCACATCTCTCTTCTGGTGCATTTCTTATGGTTGTACAGCTTGTGTAAATCCTTGGTCTCAGGGATCAAATTGGGCCGAGCTGCGCAAGTATTCAGTAACGCTAGGAGGTTTTCTATGGCTTGGGGATTCCATAGTAACTTCATACATGCCTTTAAAAAGGGCTCAACTCCTTCTTCTATCTGAGGCTGCGTGGAGGTTGCCAATGGTGCTTGTTCATTGAATGACACTCCTTCCCGAGAGGCAAGTCCTCCCTCAGCTCCCTGGGTGACCAGCCCATTACATGTCATGACTTTTACACTCGAATCCGCCTTTCTTAACTCGGTTTTAACCCTTTGTACATTATACGTCGGGGTGGGTTGCTTTTCCTGCATCTTGGCTATTAAAATTGGGCATTCTTCTACCTCATGATCTAGCTGCCTACAATACTTGCATGATGGCCTGGTGGGATTAGGGCATTCTCTGGTAAAGTGCCCTTTTTCCCCATAGTTATAAAAGATTAGCTACCCATGTCCTTGACCTATGCTTCCTCCCTAACATCCTCTGCCTCGGGCTGGTGATCCTTGAAAGTGCACAGCAAGTCTTGGTGACGCAGGGTCCGATTTCACCCTATATAAGTTGCCATGATCCATCATTAAGTCATATTTGCGACAATTCTACTCATCATGTCCCATTGATCGGCAGAATCGGCAACATTGTTGCTTTAGTTCTGGGACATATGCACCTAGCCAAGGGCAATGGTTCATATCATGTATTCCTGCTACCCGACAATCATCACACCAAAGCACAGATCTGCTTGATCCTGGTCACAACAGGACAGGTTCTCTACTTGCCCCTAGGTGTATCAGACTAGGTCCTCCTGCTTGCATATAATCGGTCAGCAGAGGACACTGATCCTTCGTATGGCCAAACACCCGGCATCATATGCACCAGAGGTCTGTGCAAATGTCCTTTCCTCGTTCTTTTTAGAGTTTCTGTATCTCCATATGCATAACCCCAAGTTGTTCCTGGATTTTTTGTACCCCTGCCGATGTATCCTCCCGAGGTGCAGCTTCCAACTTCATAGCAACTTCCACAGCTTTCTCCTATGATTCAAAGGTCTTATGACTCATCGGTGTGCACAGGTGAGGTAACAACATAGCGATGAACCACTCCGTATGTTGTTTATCATCATATTCGAACCCTCCTTCCCTAATCGCCTTCTTGAATTGTTGATTAGCCTCACATACTGGCTCAGACGCACCTTGTTTGAAGTCCTTTACTTCTGCTACCAACTAGGAATAAGATTTCGGTTTTCAAAATTGTTTCTTCAGAGCATCTTTGATATCTTGAATGGAGGCGGTCCCATTTTGGGAAACGTATCGCATATACCATTCCTTAGCTCTATCTTTGAATGCTAAAGACAGTTGCGCCCTCTTTTTCATGTTGCTTGCCACATTTTGCGTAGTCCACATAGAGTCTGCCACAAACCAAAATCGGTCCATATCCTCATCTCCTACCCCCTTAAAGGTAGGCAGTTTCAGGTGCGCAACCATATCACTGTCTAGGGAGGTTGGTGGTATAGGCGAATTCTTACCATTGTGCGGCCTAGGTGGCGATGTCCCTGGGGGATCTTGCGCAGCTAGTTCCTGCAATGGATTGTAGGTGGATCTCCCTCCATCAAGGTTGGTCCAATAGTATTTACCACTACATGTTGCACTTCCGTCTAGATCCGAGGTCATTCAGTCTGTATGACTACAGAGGATGCTCTTTTCGCACGGTAATTTCTTGATCAGCAACGGTAATGTCCTCAGAAACTTGCCTCGGAATCCCTTGAAGAATCATCGTTCGGCCTCAAAGTATGACACAAACTAATCAATGGAAAATTCTGTCACAAATCCTCCCAGCACACTATCCACCCAGTGATCTACCGTGCGTGTGATAGTATTATCAGTTTTTTCAAGTTGTTCGAGCAATTCTGGGGTTCACAGAGTGACCCGCTCATCCTTCTAGCACTTCTGGAATTCCACCAGTCTAGCCAGCCACTCCTGCAGTTCAATTGCAAAGGTCACAAAGAATATTTCATAGCTTTCAGTAAGGACGTACCTATTTTTCCACCTTTCTGTCGTTAACTTCTCACTGCGATTTTCTTTTACTGCAAATTCTTGGATCTGTCTTTCAAACCAGTCTTCAATCTCATTTATTTCAAGTTTCCGTTATTCTCTTGTCATTACCTGATTCCTCTCTCAGACTTCTTCCGGTCCTAGCAACGGAACCATTTTTTGGCTTGAGGGGTCCTGACCCAGGTTCAATGTGCAAGGTTTGCCAACAAACCCCTATACTACTAGCCCTTTTGGCAGTGACCTGCTTTCGCAGGTCACAGTATCACCCGAAGTAGTATGGGTAGGTGCTGGAACCAGGTTTCCCCACCCTGAGAAAGGAGGGTTAAGGCAACCAGAGCTGCATTCTATTCTATAATGCCTAGATTACCTCGTTTTTCATAGGGTTAAGTATGTATCTATTTGCATCCACGTGCACTAGATATATAATTATATGCTTTCTATAACATCATCACAGTAGTATATAAACAGAGCAGAACAGATGTAGATCCAAGCATTCAGTACACAGATCTTCGCAGCAAAAAACAGAAAATACATAACACGACAATTATCAGCAATTCATACAACAGTACTCACAGATTCAGATCTCTAGTAATCCTTCGCATTCATTCATTCATCAACCTTTCCTTACAATTCCCTTCCCAACCTACGCACATAGCATCAGGGTCCGCACACAGCTAGACTAGGATCTCTGCGCACACAGCCAGCAGGAATCTGTTCCCCAAAACCCAAACACACAACTTAAGCAACAGATCACATCAATATCTCATTAATTCTTATCCTTTTCGATACAAAATACATCTCTATTTATAACAATCTAGCTCTGAATTTCCTATGGTCTGCAACCCATGGTTTTCGGACCCCTAGTTTACCCTTTGACCCATTAAAATACGTTTGGGGATTTGACCTGCCCCAAAACCCTTGCGCTATACTAAATATAATCAAAAGTAATCAAAATGGACCAGTTTCACAGTTTTTTAGGAGACCCCGTTCCAACACTCCCATGCAATGTTTAGCTGACTGAGATGATGAAGGACAATTATTTTGATTAGAGAGTGATGAAAGAGGGTGTTCATCTGACGTTCATACTCTCAGTTCTACACTATGTATGCCATTTTATAAATAATCTTGTACAAATAGTGAGGGATGTTGAGCAATTTCACCCTTTTGAAATGCATGAGCAGTCTAATGTGATAGTTATATAGTCTGGAGAATCTTCCCTCACAAGTGAAATAATTCATGATGATCTTCATCATGGAAGAAAATCTGGCAAGTAGGTCGCTGAAAGGAAAGACTTTCTTTTTATCATTTTTGCACCTTGGCTTGATAAATGGTTCATAATGCTGGGCATCTATATCTTTTGCCTTAAACCATATTCCACCCACATTGGGTATCCATGTGGCTACAGCAATAGTATCTGTGGAGATGTTGAAGGTTACTCCTGTAATGGTCACTTGGTTTTCTTTGCAGTTATAGATGAAAACTTTTGAGGGTGATGTTGTACTCTTTGGACCATTTCACAGATGTCAAAACAACCCACATGTTTGAAGCAATTGACTATCATGGGTGACGCCAAAAATTCTCTAGTGTTGGATTTTTCAAGCCTAAAAATCCTCCCTCATTTTTGTTGTCTCCTCTCCTCTTCTATTTTCATCTCCTCCTCCAAAGTATTTGTCTTGTTTTGAAACTATAGGGAAGGGGAAGGGAAAGGGGTGGGATAGTAGGTTTATGGATTTGGGTTTAATGTATGAAAATTTAGGGAATTGGGGAAGGGATTTATGGAGCTTAGGGAAATGGTGGGGGATAGAAAAAATTAGGGAGATAGTATAGGGAATTTGATTACAGGGATATGTAGGGACTTTCTAGGAAAATGCAGTCTAGGATTAGGGTTTTAGGAAATGGGACTTGGGGATAAAGGAAAAGGTAATGTATATATAAGGGGAGTGATTTTAGAGTGAGGGAAGGGAAAATAGGGTCTAGGGGAAACCACCTTGGCTTGCAGTGGTGAAAACTAGGGTTTCTTAGCTCAAAACATGAAATAGTAAATGAGGAGGGTTTACACCATGAATTTACAATCATAAACTGAAAGGAGGAATTTAATAAGTATTACCTACTTGTAATTGAATGAATAAAACCTTGTTCAATGGTTGGATCAGTTGCAAAGAATATTTGGAGTTGTTGGAGAAAGTTGGAAAAAGTGCAGCGCCTCCCTGGTAAAAGTGCAACGCCTTAAGGAGAAGCACATCACATTGTTTGTCAAAAGCACAACTTCTTAAGGAGAAGTGCAACGCCTTCCAAAAAATTCGACTTTCTCTCTCAAAATTCGATTTTTGACTTGGGATTTTGAGAGCTCAATGCATGAGGATGAAAATGAGTATCTTGTTGGTCTTTGATGGCCCTTTATACTTGGTGAATCTTCATAATTTGGCTTTGGGACCCACATTTCATTTTAAACTCAACTTTGACATCGCACTTTACCTTTTGAATCTGATCTTTGGATTTGAACTTTTGATGGATTTTGAACACTATGGATTTTTAGAACATTGACTTATTTGGATGATTGGAACCTTCAGTATGCAAATTTTTGGAACCATGAGAAATTATTACATATTAGGAAACATAAAATTACATAGTCAATTGAAATTAAATTTACAAATCAAACTTTCATAATGAAATGTTTTTATTATCACTCTCTTACTTGCTGGTCTTTTGTGCAGGCAAATGGTGATTTGATGGACCTTGAAAACCCTAAATCCTAATGAAGACTCTGACTGAATAAACTTCATGATGAAAGGACTGAAATGATGATGAAAACTCATGACTAATGTACACTCAACAATGTGGTGAATTGAGATAGAAAGTAATGAAATTTCTGAAAAGACTAAAGCTTGACCTATATTTGCACCAAATGACCAAAGTTTTGCATGATGACGTAAAGGAATGAAAAAAATTTCAGAATGGGACCCTTAACATGACATGAAAGAGTTTATTTGATACAAATACTTACACTAACATTGGCTCCAGCTGGGGATGGTAGCTCCTTGGAGGTGCCAAGAACACCATAGACCAAGTTCATATCCATTGGGCATGGGGTCAAAAAGTAAAAGACAAACTGAAAACTGAAATCTTAAAATGATTTTGAAATAAACTAAAAATGACTGAAAAATGACTAAAAATTGACTCAAAACTTACTTGAATTTGATTGAATTAATTTTGAAAACAACAGAAAACCAATGAAACTTTATGGCCTTCACCTCCGGCTCCAAGCTTCAGTGATTCTCTGCTTCACACTTTGCAGAAATTTAAACTAATATTTACAATGGTTTTGAGAAATTTAAAATCTGCATCAGAAAATATAATGCTTAAGGAGCCTACCATTGACTGGTCCTCCTAAGCTTTCTTCTCCATTCATCTCCTTCAGTATAAAATCATGCTACCCATGGAATGTTGAGATCTTGTATGGCCCTTTCCATAAGTTTTCAAATTTTCCCTGATTTCCTTTTTCCTCATTCCTTGCATCCACCGGAGGACTACATATTAAAGCTTAAAATCATCCACATTGGTTTTGCGGTCACACACATTCTTTATCTTCTCATGAAGCTTTGCATTGGTTTGAAATACATCGTCTCTTATCTATTGAAGGTGCATCATCTGATTTTTTCGGTGTTGTACATCATTATCCTCACTTCCTTCTTCTTGCAACAATTTCATGACCAGGACTGCAAGTGATGTAGGAAAAACAATGTCTACACCATAAACTAACTGAAAAGGGGACATTCCTATAGATTTCGTACTACTCACCTTGTCCGCCCATAAGGAATTCACAAGATTTTTGTGACAATTATTCTTGTTGCCTCTAGCATCTTCTTTATGATATTAACCAGAGACTTATTAGAGGATTCTGATAAGCCATTACCTTGCAGATAATAGGTAGTTGAGTGCACCATCTTGATGTTATATTTGTCGCAAAACTCAACCATCCTTTTTTATTTGAATGATGTCGCATTGTTGGTAATAATATTATGAAGACAACCAAAATGAGACAATATGTTAGTCTGCAAAAACTGAATAATTACTAGGTCTATTGCTTGCCTTGTTGGGATCGCCTCGATCCATTTGGTGAAGTATTCGGTGGCTGTTAATATCCAATTGTGTTGTGCAGATGATGTAGGGTGAATCTCTCTGATGAATTCAATTCCCCACTGCTGAAAAGGTGCATGTACTGAAATAGGCTGCAAGGGTAAAGGAAGAAGTTTTCTTTTACCTTGAAACACTTAACACTCATGGAAACTCGCCATTGTTTTGTATGAGTCTGCAAAAGGAGTTGGCTAGTAGTATCCCACTCTCAGCACTTTATTAGTCACAGTTTTCTAGAATAGATGTCCCCCACACTCTTCTCTATGAAAATCATTCATAAGTTCTTGGGCTTCATTTTCAGCTAAACAATTCAACAAAGTACCTCCTGGATTTTGCAATAAAGGGCGCTGTCCAAAATGCAGTATTTGGAAGCTTTTAACTTTAAATACCTACCCTTACTCTTATTCATTGCTGGAGGAGGGTTCAAATGCTGAAGAACATGTATGATATCAGAATACCAAGGAGACGAAAAAAATATATCAGATACCTGTATAAGAGTGACATCCTCTTCTTCACCGGAAAATGTTGTAATAAGTTTGATGTCTAGAACATGAAAATTTGACTCCACCTTCATTAATTGCTAGACCTTATGTAGCTGCATATTCCAATTCTTTCCATTCCAATGGGAGGTGTTGATACTAGGAGTTCAATGGAGTTGATAATCTTTGAAGTGTCTAATTTTCAAGAACTTTTCTTGAAATTTTTTTCAGAAGGAAAGGAAGTCGAATCACGAGGTATAGCAAGGAAGCCGGGAAAGATAATAAGCTCTAATGTTATGACAAAGCTTCTAAAGAAAGAACAACGAGGCGTAATTGCACAATTATGCTCACTAGAAGTTCCAACATTAAAATCATCTATTTCTGCAGATCTCCAAAAAGTCTTGGACAATCATTCCAAGGTGTTTGAAACTCCCAAAGGACTCCCACCTATTCGTGATCATGATCATGCTATTCATTTGATTCCAGGAAGTGTTCCTCCAAACATCAGGCCTTATAGATATCCTTACTTCCAAAAGAGCGAAATTGAATGTATGATTACAGAAATGTTAGAGGCGGGTATAATTCAACCTAGTCAAAGTTCTTTCTCTGCTCCTGTAGTATTGGTACACAAGAAGGATGGATCATGGCGAATGTGTCCAGATTATATGGAGCTCAATAAGCTCACCATTAAAGATAAATTTCCCATTCCTGTGATTGATGAATTATTGGATGAATTACATGGAGCAATTTATCTTACCAAGTTGGATCTTCGTTCAGGATATCATCAAATTAGAATGAAGACTGAAGATATTCCAAAAATAGCATTTCGAACTCATGAGGGTCATTATGAATTCTTGGTCATGCCTTTTGGCCTTACCAATGCACCTTCTACATTTCAAGGGTTGATGAATTCCATTTTCAAACCCTTCCTTAGAAAATTTGTGCTAGTATTTTTTGATGATATACTAATCTACAGCAGGTCTTGGAAGGATAATGTTCAACATGTTGACAGGGTGCTCAAACTATTGCAGGAGAAACAATTATATGCAAAAACATCCAAATGTTTCTTTGGAGTACAAGAGGTGGAATATCTGGGTCATTGTATCTCACGAGGGTGTTAAAGTAGACCCTAACAAAATTAAAGCCATTAAGGAATGGAAAGTCCCCACAACCATAAAGAAGTTGCGAGGATTTCTCGGGTTAACAGGGTATTATCGCAAGTTTGTTAAGAATTATGGGAGAATAGCAGCACCTCTGACAACATTATTGAAGAAAGATGCATTTTCATGGACTCCTGAAGCAACTAAGGCCTTTGAACATCTTAAAGAGGCAATGTGCCTAGCACCGGTCTTAGCTACGCCAGACTTCACAAAAACCTTTATTGTGGAATGTGATGCCTCAGTAAATGGAATTGGTGTTGTTTTAATGCAGGAAGGAAGACCCATTGCTTTTGAAAGTCGTCCAATCAAAGGAAAGTATTTACAGAAACCTATTTATGAGAAGGAAATGTTAGCAATACTGCATGCACTAAAGAAATGGCGAACTTACCTAATTGGAAGACACTTCAAGGTAAAAACTGATCATGATAGTCTTAAACACTTTTTGGAAAAAAGACTATCGTCAGAAGAGCAACAAAAATGGGTCACAAAGATGTTGGGTTATGACTTTGAAATAATCTACAAAAAAGGGAAGCTAAATGTTGTTGCAGATGCACTCTCAAGAAAGAATTAAGAGGTGGAAGCATTGCTTTGTGCCGTTTCTATTATCCAACCAGATTGGATAACTAAAGCAAGGGATGAATGGAAGAAGGACGAAGAAGTGTGGACACTCATTCAAAAGTTGCAGCAAGATCCTAGTACATCTGATACATTTAGTTGGAAAAATGATTCCTTATGGTACAAAGATCGCTTATATCTTTGTAAGAATTCCCAACTAAAACAAAAGATTCTTTTAGAATTGCACACTTCTCCTTTAGGAGGACACTCAGGATTTTTAAAAACTTACCACAGGGTGAAGAAAGAATTTTTTTGGGATGGCCTTAAATCTGATATTCAAAATTTTGTGGCAGAATGTTTGGTTTGCCAACAGAATAAAGTGGAGAAAATTAAGACCCCGGGACTTCTACAACCTTTATCCATTCCAAGTCAACGTTGGGAGGAGATTTCAATGGATTTTATCACAGGTTTACCGAAGTCCGAAGGCAAGAATGTCATCATGGTGGTAGTTGATAGACTTATCAAGTATGCACACTTTTGTGCATTATCTCATCCATTTAAAGCAAGTACAGTTGCTACTACATTTTTGGACACAATTAAAAAGCTACATGGATACCCAAATATTATTGTGAGTGACAGAGATCCCATTTTTACAGGAAATTTTTGGATGGATTTCTTTTCTTGTTTGGTCACTCAATTAGCTCATAGCTCATCTTATCATCCTCAATCTAATGGTCAAACTGAGATAGTGAATAAATGTTTGGAAGGATATCTTCGTTGTTTTGTATGTGATAAACAAACACAATGGGTCAAGTGGTTACCTCTCGTTGAATGGTGGTAAAACACTTCCTTCCATACTACAGCAAAAATGACCCCATTTATGGCACTTTATGGATATCATCCACCGTCCATCACATCATCTTTAAAAGAAAAATCTAAGGTTCAAGAAGTGGAATATCGCATCGAGAATCAACAAGAAGTTCTCCAACTCTTAAAGGATAACCTAAATTTGGCATAAAATCGAATGAAACAATAGGCAAATCAACATCGCAGTGAGAGAAGTTTTGATGTAGGAGACTAGGTATTTTTACAGCTATAACCATAAAAACAAATGTCCCTCAAGAAAGATAAGAAGGATAATAAATTATTGCCATATTACTATGGTCCTTACAAGGTGTTGCAAAATATTGGTACTATGGCATACAATTGGAGCTTCCTGCTTCTTCACGAGTGCATCCATTTTTCCATGTTTCATGCTTAAAGAAGGTTATAGCTGAAAATATTCCAACTCAAACAATATTTCTAGAACTTGATGAGGAAGGAAAAATCATATTGGAACTTGAAGCGGTCACGAAAAAAAGAACTCGATAGCTACAAAATCGATCAATTTCAGAGTATCTCATCAAGTGGAAGAGCTTACCCACTGAAGATTCTACATGGGAGGATGAGAATTTTATACAAAAGCATCCAGAGCTACTCAAGCGTTGAGGACAACACTTTTTTGAAGGAGAGGGGCATGTTAGGTCCCTATATTACTAGTTTAGTCCCTTATTTTTATTAGTGTAGCCCCTTTATTGTTATTGTTGTACCCCTATAACCCCAATATTGTTAGTATTGTGCCCTTACATTATTATTGTTAGGTCGGCTAGGATTTTATTGTGGGCCCATGGACTCCTATATATAGAAGGAGGTTTTCTTCATTTGTATCATCCAAGAATTTTTCATTTATGTAATGTATTGGAGTTTCCCCCCCGAAGTGGCTATTTCTAAGGCATTGATCTCTCTTCTTCTATTTTTGGAGCTGGTTTCATAATACGGCTCGATCTGGTTGAACCTTTGCAATATCAGCCTCGCAAACCCTGATGGCCTCCCATGGCGGAAGAAAATAAATACGAGGGAGCAGGAGATCCTTTCAAAATATTTCTTGAGGAGTCCCTCGAGAAACATATGAATGTGATGATGGATATATTTTCCCAGATCCTTCGATGGCTACCCACAGGTGATGCATCGGCATCCGGAAGCCACTCTGGAGGCACCACTCCTTTTAAGGTACAAGTTAATTTTTTCATTCCCATATTTAAAGGCTAGATAGATACAGATGGCGTAGATAGATGGTTAAATCTGTTGGAAGGATATTTTTCACTTTATGAATTTTCCAATCAGGAAAATATTAATTTTTCACTCCTTAAAGTCAGCCCCCCTGTCAAGGATTAGTGGGAAACCTACTATGAGAAAAAGGATGAGAGCGAATCCTCATTGTTTTCATCCGCACCCACTTGGAATTATTTTAGAGGCACCATCAAAGAATAATATTACCATGCTAGGAGCTATGAAGATAAATACATAAAGTGGACCATGTTGCAAGGGACCAATACGTTTCATAGTTCACAAATGGTTTTCATGCCCTTCGCACGAAGATGGGCATCAAGGATTTTGAGCAGAGTTTTGTACTCAAGTACCACAATTATTTACATAAGTACATCCAAGACGAAATAGAGTTCATGGAAATCTCCTCGCTTGGTGTCACATATAGATATGTTTTCAAGATCGAGTAGAATTTTAAACAGAAGAAGCGAGACTTTGGATCTGCGAATCTGAAGCAAGGGAAAGGCATCCCAAAACTGTAGAAAAAAAAGAAAAAATATAAGGCGGGGTGACCTAGGAAAACCCAATGAAGCCGCAAGAAAAGAAAAACACCATGAAGGCAAAGAAGGACATGGAAAAGTTGTGTGAGTTATATAAGAGCCCAACTCACAACACGGTGAGTGTCGAGCCAAGTAGTCATTGGTGGTCGAGCTAAAGGATTTCAAATGAGATGCATGTTCCAACTTTGAGTCAGAACCTGATAAGGGGAATGACAAAGGGGAATTTTATAGGCCCATTTCAAACCTCAAAATTCTCCTAATGGGACCAATCTATCGACGCTTTGTTCTGGAGAACAATGAAATCGAGAGGCATATTCAAGAGTTGATGCAGAAAGCGCACATCAAGCCAAGTTCATCACCCTCTAGGAGCCTGATTGTGTTGGTGCAGAAAAATGATGGGACCTAGAGACTCAATAATTACTATTGGGCGCTAAATAAGATCAATGTTTGGAATAAGTATTCGATCCCATGGATTAATGACCTTCTAGACCAGCTCAAGTGGGCCAAATATTTCAACAACATCAAATTGAAGTCTGGTTATCACCAAGTACCAATTGAACCCTCTGATGTGTGGAAGACTACCTTCAAATCAAAGGAGGGCATTTTCGAATGGTTGGGCATGCCTTTCGGGTTGATGAATTCCCCTGCAACCTTCATGAGGT
Organism: Pinus albicaulis; assembly: GCA_034641835.2. Lineage (NCBI taxonomy): Eukaryota > Viridiplantae > Streptophyta > Pinopsida > Pinales > Pinaceae > Pinus > Pinus albicaulis. The sequence continues at coordinate 329,892,303 of CM076580.1, forward strand.
TGATGGATGACATCTTGCGACCCTTAACCATCTCATTCATGGTGTTTTATTTGGATGACATCCTTCTCTTTAACCATATTTTGGAAGAGCACCTCCACCACATTTGACAAGTCCTCCAAAAACTACGGCAACACAATTTGTGTGTGAATTTGGAGAAATGAGATTTTGGCAAGAACCAAGTTCAATATCTAGGGTAAATCATTAATGAGAAGGGTGTGCATGTGGACCCAATAAATATACATGTCATTCAAGATTGGCCAACCCCAACCACTCTAATAGAGCTTCGTATCTTTCTAGGTCTTGCCAACTTCTATCGCAACTTCATGTTGGGGTTATCTCATATCACTTGACCTCTGAGTCAACTAACCAATGGAGGAGTGAAAGAAAAGTTATTTTGGGTTGAATCCCAAAATAAGGCATTCACTGAGATGAAACATTTCCTCTTCTTTGCATCAAATCTCACATTACGAGACATGTAACAACCATTTGAGATTGAAACAGATGCCTTCGAATATGATATTGGTGTAGTTCTTACTCATCAAGGGCATCCAATGGCATATCACAGTGAGAGAAACTTTCATACATAGTACGAAAGTATCCCACTATGATCTGAATTTGAATGTTAGTTTTGTGGTGCTAATTTCATTTTCATATATAAAACTTATTTATTTATCTTATGCTTGATGTGCAGGTTCCGTTGTTTCTTATGTGTGTCAAAGGGTTAATTAATACTGAATTTTATGAGTTTTTTTGAAATCATAAAGCATGAAATGGTTGAACAATAGCAACATAAATAATAGAAAACCATGACAAATGGATCCATTAAGAAATATTTTTTATGAAGTAGTTCACTGTAATATTCCTAAAAATTAGATTTTATCTAATTGAGTATTATAGTTGATTTTATCCTAGATAGGTAAATAAAGGGGGTAAGAAGGCCCCATAATCCTTAAGGGGGAATAATAACACTCCTCATGTGAAAGGAGGAAGAATAAAGCAGCTGATTTGAGCACCACATGGTGTGAACAGGATTGGATCATGTTTGATCTAGTGATTTTGACCAAGTCCACATGCACTGTCTAGATACAATGTATCTCCTTGATGGACTGCGTAGTTTTAGAAAGGGAGGATGCAACTCAGGTTAGAATAGTGAGACATCTGATGGGACACAGTGGAGAGAGCAACACACATATGTGAAGAGTGATAGAGTTGTTGCTGGTTTCATGTGCTTGATTATTATTTTGTTTGGTTCTGAGGACTATCATCACCTCATCGTTAGGGAGGGTGAAGGCTGAGCGCGAATGTAGTATGTCCTTGGCCGGTCTCTACCTCACCCTGGGAAATGAGAGGCTCTGGAGCTTGCTTCTCACCACGCTTTTTTGCTCTCACTTTAAGCCAGACAATATCTGTACAGATTACCACACAAGAAAGCCAGTAACAGAAAGGACTCAAAGAGCTGGTTTTCATTTTTTTTTCAGTGAGGGCTTACTAACCTACTTGAGGATTAGTGAGAGGATTCCTGGAATATTTCAGCTGATTTTCATGAAGCACACCCATCTTCTGAACATGGTTTCAACTAGGATCCGTGTTATTTTGGCAAAGGGGCATTGCCTGGAGGGCTGGCTTCTGAGCTTATCAGAGGGGCTGTTTCCCCGAGTAAAGGGATTCAGCCTTTTTTCTTAGAGACACTATCGCAGGAGGGGCATCATTATTTCAGATCTTCTAAAGCCCTGGAACATATTTTGATTCACAGCTTGCAGTGACAAGTTAATTGTCACATTGTACATTCTTCGGCATTTCTAACAATCTCTCCTAGATTGGCTAGAAATCTTGTATTGGAGCCCATTCCTCTATTATTGGGAATTTCTTTGTATATTTCAGCCATATTTCATGTATATGCATCTACAGTAGTAGCTACTCCAACATAGACTACAAGTCACTTCTCTCCAGCATTTTACATTGTTGCAGTATCTCATGTATCTACTGCTTTGATCATTGGAGACTTGTTCCTATGGTTTAAGTGGCATGTCCCTAAAGATATTTCTGTATATTGTTTGCTGATATATTAATGAAAATTATGGCTGCATTATATTCCCTTTATTGGCATGTTCATATTTGCAGAGTTTAATGACTATGTTCATATATTGTTGTAGCTCACTCTTTGAGCATTTTTCTGAGATACTGAGGGGTGGGAGATCTGTTTAACCTACCTTGAGGGATTTTTTTGAGCTCCAATTCTGGAAGTGTAATGTATGATGTGTTAACTAAGGGATCCAAGTCCCCTTCCATCTTATTTTTTCAGTATCTTCCTTATACAGCGTCCCTTTGGAACATGTTGTAGAAATTCCTGAAAAAGGGATATTACAGTGGTATCAGAGCATCAATCTTGACTCAACCTGTGCATCCAAGATAATATGTCGTTATAAGGATAATCTCCTCACATAGAAGAGGATTTGTACAAAGGAAACAAGAAAAGAGGAATGACGGAAGAGGAGATCTCCCTACTTCTTTTCCAAACTATGGAAGCTATCATAGAAGATCTCAAGGAGATAGAAAGGGAGAGTTGCAGGAAGTTTCTGAGAGGGTTTGAAGATGAAGCAAGCCCTAGATATTATCATGATGGGTATGGGAATTCAGCCACACATGTAGATCCGCAACGCAGTTCATTTCCCACTTGCACTGCAGGGAGAATGGAGGAAGAAGATGAGGCCATTGGAGGAGAAGCGCTGCAACTCAAAGGTATGGCTCATGGTTGGTGGTTTGAAAATTATGTTTCATATTATCATGCAAATGTAAAATCATATGATGAATTCACTAAGGAATTGGTGAGGGAATTTGATAAAAATCACTGTGAAACATCATGTATCAAAACCTCAAACACTTTGCATGCATTGGAGGGAACCATGAAACAAACTCCATTCCATATTTCTGAAGGGTCTGAAAACATGTATGATGGCTTGTTAAGGGCAAGATCCCCATTGTGTGAAGGGCCCTCTTCCATTTGTGAAGACATGGAGGTACTTCCTTCAAGAGATGACCAAGATCTAGGGTCTCTCATTGATGATGAGGTATTCTCAATCATTGATGGGGAGGATGAGCATAAGAGATCTAACACCGTTGTCCCATTGGGAGGAGATCCATCACCACATGGAGGTGAAAGGGGAGCCATTGCTTCCATTAGAGGAGCCCTTGTATCTTTACAAGGAGTTCCGAATGATTCAACATGTGGGAACCAAGGCACAATTTCGGAGCCATATGCAGCATTTTTTTGGGATTTTGAGATGGAGGAGGAAGAGAAGGATCAACATCAAGGGATGATACACCCTTATCTATTCTGGAGAATTTTTTCATGAGAGAAGGAGCCTATACTGTGCAGTGAAGAGAGGGAAAAATTAGTCCACTCATATATACAATCCACTTCTGAACTAGATGTCTCACTATATGGAGGCATTCCACCTGGGAGGCCCCCTGATCTAGCGTTGATGAGGGACATCTTGCCATGTAGTTCACCACTCTTGGATTCCAGAGAGGTGAAGACTTTGGAGGAGTCCAACACAACACAGAGAGTTTGGGATAGACTCAAGGAGGAGGGAGATACTCTATCATTTTCAGCATCACCCACCCTCATTACCCATATTGCGCTGATGGAGATTGCTGCAGGGATGAAGGATAGAATCTTTATGATGCAGGATGACTTCTCCACAAATTTGGAGGGATAGAGGATACTTCCTTTGAGGAAGGACTCTTTCACACATGGGAGTGGATGGAGACCACTCATGCCTACTTTGGTCTAGCTTGGGAGATTCCTTTTGGATAAAAACTTCTCATGGGAGGTCAACTTCCAAAGGTCACCATTACTATTGGAGCATGAGCAGCTGCATGATGGGCATGGCAACATTTTGGAGGATAAATTTGGCATGGGGGATGTCAAAGTAGTAGGCAGCAGCGTGAGGGGAGCTTCACATGCTAGATCACCAACGCTGTCTCTGAGGAGGGTTGATCCGTATTGGAGATCTCAGCTCTTGGTAGAGTACTCCAAGGATCTTGGTGCATGCATGATTCTTGATGACCTGAATGGAGAGGACAGATACATGGTGGATGATGTGGTCATCTATTGCTATGGCAGAATCTTCTTGACCAGAGCTTCTAGTCTCAAGGAGAAACTATTACATGCAGCAGATGAATACTTCCTAGCTATGCACCTTGATGCATATCTTGCTGTGTTAGAGGAGTTCACTTGGGAGGGCATCCACCAGGACATATACCAGCATATGGAGAGATGCATAGCCCGGATGGTGATTGAAAGGATATCTAGCCACCTTCCTACTCATTGGGAGTGAGGGAGCCTTGTCAGTTGAGCCATTTTAGCTCAAGGTCTCAAGTACATAGTAGAGAAGGTATAATTTCACTTTGTGCTTTATACTTATTTACTTTATATGAGCATCATATTGTACCAAGGAGGAACATCCCTTCTTGCATATTTTATGATGTACTTGTAGCTACTTGTAGCATTTATTTTGGCTACCTTAATGGTGGTTTGTGGGGGAAGCCACATGACTCTTGGTGTGCACCATTGACACCACCTTGTACATTCATGTTCACATCTTATGGGATGACTATGACAGCAAACAAGTGGCTAGTAAAGCACTTGTTATTAATATTTTTGATGCAGGAAAGGAGTTCCCTACCCTGGTTCCATTGCTGGAACTATGATTCACTCTCCGGTTGTCATTTGGTAGCTTGTTTTCATTGTCTTTTGCTTCCATATATTACTGATATGTTTATGCTCATGGGAAGCTTTCCTTGGAGAGTGGGATTGGACTTGAGGATGCCCATTGGGAGTATGATTATCCCCTTTTCACATGGTGTACGTTTTAGGAGAAACAATGGGCACACCATGATTGCTACATCACTCCTTTTCCCTTCATGTAGGAGGAGCCATTGGGAGAAGATGCGTTGTTGGAGGAGGCACTTCATGGTTGATTCATTTTGTGGGGAGGCTTGGGCCAATTTTGGAGGCCGTGAAATTTCAACCCAATATCAGCAACCCCCTCACACTTATCATAAATGGAGGGAGAAACCACTTGGATGGAAAAATCTGAACTCTCCATTCAGTCCCAACACATTGCATAGATCCGGGGTTGAGGATTTCTTGGATGAGATACCTAGGATGGATCATTTCATTTGGATGATTGCACGGGTGAAGTAGTCACTCATTGGAAATAAGACTTCCCATGTTTCTCATCACTCCTACCTTGAGGAGGCCATTGAACAGAGAGAAGATTCCTAATTACATCTCTCTTTGCCTCATGATGCACACTTCTATTTGATACAGTTAGAGGGATTCATGGAGGACAAATTTATTGCATTTTATGATGAACCATGGTGGAGTCTATTGAGGAGGAGGCCGCAGGAAGAAAGGGGGGGAGAATTTTGCTCTACCTTGCAGTTGCTTGAGGACAAGCAACGTTTTGAAGGGGGAGGACTGTAATATTCCTAAAATTTAGATTTTATCTAAATTGAACATTATAGTTGATTTTATCCTAAATAGGTAGATAAAGGGGGTAAGAAGGCCCCATAATCCTTAAGGAGGAAGAATAACACTCCTCATGTGAAAGGAGGAAGAATAAAGCGGCTGATTTGAGCACCACATGGTGTGAATAGGATTGGATCATGTTTGATCTAGTCATTTTGACCAAGTCCACATGCACTGTCTAGATACAATGTATCTCCTTGATGGACTGCACAGTTTTAGAGGAGGATCACTTGCATGAGTTGGAAGGCACATGTGGATGGGACCCATGGTGGAGAGGAGCACTTGATATATATGAAGAGGAGGAGAGCCATTGTGATTCATGCTTGATTATTATTTTCTTGGGTTTGTTGAGACTACGCTTCTCTTGTTGTTTAGCAAGGGTATACCATGCGTCACAGGTGTTCTCGGCTCAGAATCCCTACCCATTGTCGTGAAGGAGAGGTTATAGAGTTACATTTCATTTTTTCACTTGGCCAAAGCTACCTCCTTCAGTCACAGCGTTATTCCTGAAGCAGGATTACTTTGTGCTGTAGGGTGTAGCAATAGAGGATCTCTTGAGTCATTTCTTGGCTTGTTTTTCAGTGGAGGGCTTGGATATCCATTGGAGGATCAGTGAGGAGGACTCCCGGGCATATTTTCATATGATTTTCATTAGGCCAACCATCCATCTTCCCTCACAACACATTTTCCAGCTAGATCTGCGTTATTTTGGCAGGGAGTTGTTGGGAGGGTCATTTGAGCTCATTAAGAGGGGTTGTTTCTGAGTAAAGGGATCAGCCTTTTGCTTAGAGACACTATCAGAGGAGGGAATCATTATTTCAGATCTGCTACAGCCTCATTTCATATTTTGATTCAGTTTTAGTGACAAGTTAATTGTCACATTGTACATTCTCCGGCATTTCTAGCAATCTCTCCTAGATTGGCTAGAAATCTTGTATTGGAGCCCATTCCTCTATTATTGGGAATTTATTTGTATATTTCAGCCATATTTCATGTATATGCATCTACAGCAGTAGCTACTCTAACATAGACTGCGCAGTCACTGCTCTCCGACATTTTACACTGTTGCAGTATCTCATGTATCTATTGTTTTGATCATTGGAGACTTGTTCTTATGGTTTGAGTGGTATGTCCCTCAAGATATTTCTGTATATTGTTGCTAATATATTAATGAACATTATGGTTTTTTTATATTCCCTATATTCACATGTTCATATTTTCAGAGTTTAATGATTATGTTCATATATTGCTGTAGCTCACTCTTTGAGCATTTTTCTGAGATACCGAGGGGTGGGAGATCTGTTTAACCTACCTTGAGGGATTTCTTTGAGCTCAAATTATGGAAGTGTAATGTATGATGTGGTAACTAAGGGATCCAAGTCCCCTTTCACCTTATTTTTTCATTTTATTCCTTATACAGCGTCTCTTTGGACCATATTGTAGAAATTTTTGAAAAAAGGATATTACATTCACCCCTCATCGGCTACATCTCCTTGGTCCAGCTCCATAGCTTGGGCCTCTATATTAGCTCAATTGTGCTAAAAATGTTGTTTACATGCATCAAATGATCTTTGAATCTATTCCAATTAGTTTAAAATGTCGAAATCTATCAGAAATGACTATTTTTTTACTCAATTTGGTTACCATATGCTTTGGGCATGGCCTTCCCTACTGGTGGCCCTAGGCTTCAAAAATATTCAAGGAAGAAAAAACCTCTATAGATGACCTCTTCTGCCTCTGTAACATGTTCCAATGGCTCCAAAAAATCAAAATATACTAAGAATGACTCTTCCTGAGCCAAAATTGGTCGCAAATTGCCTCAGTTATAGAAAAACCAAATTTTCCTACAATTTCTCCACTAAATCTGGAATATGGCCAGACAGCTCCACTAAAACTGAAGTTTTGCCGCATTTGGCGGACTCCGCCAACTCTGCCACCATTTTAATCGCGCCATTAATGGATGTATAAGTGTTTTTTAATGTTAATTAATTACAATGTTAGCGCTAAGCACATTTAGTGCTTTAGCCCTCCGCACGGTTACAGGGTGCAGTCTCATGGTGAGGGGCTTGCCCACAGGCTAGCCCCTCTATTCCTGCCACTGGAGAAAATTGTGCTTAAAATATAAAATCGTAGCATTCATTTTCTAGGATGGCCTTTGGCCTAATGGTTGAGCGCGTCGATGGAGAGGGGGAGGTCATGGGGTCGAGCCCTAACCCCTCCCCTCGTGATAGTCTTTTTCCACGGATCATATGCCAACCGAACCATATTAAAATTCCATTTTTCTCCACCCGAAATATATTTATATGACCTTGACCATATGTTAAATTTCATGCCACCATTTTTGAAGGTTTGTAATATCATAAATAGCCTCCCCACCATCGTTTAAAATGCGGCTAAGGTTTGATTTAATATGTAGGACCCCTATATAAAATGTGAACTATGGGTTGTAAATATACCATGCCAACAACCTTAATATAAGGCAGATTTGGACTTAGGTTTAGATATGGCATATGTGGAAGTAACATGTTAATTTAAAATTAATTAAGGTTTAATTTATTAATTAATATAAATAATATATATATATCATTATATAATATAATATATGACTAAAACTATATAAATTAATATATATATATATATATATATATATATATATATATATATATATATATATATAACTTTAATTAATTAAAAATAAATTAAAATTTACAGGACATAATATCATAAACCCAAATCCAACCTTAGGAGGTCATTGGACAAATTTTACCTTCACAAACCAAACTGGTGAATCCCGAAGTGACACTTAACACAGTCCTATTGGACTAAAAATAAGTAATATTCCCTGAATGTTGACTGGGTTGCCATGTCATCAGCCTGTACCTTTTCTGCAATTTTTAATAAAAATTTACATGTTTTGAACGGTGATTAGCATACCATAACTCCTTCATCCTAAGTCGGTTTTAAACGAAATGAGTTGCATTGGATTCTGTGCGACAGGTCGGTCGCTTTCATTTTAGTTTCATTCAATTCTAAGAAGTTTCTATTTTGAGCTAAAATACTGAGCCTCTGATCAACCTATGACAAATAAATGTATTCCATTGTGCAACCTGCTCACAATGGAAGCACTACATTATGGGTAAGGAAACAATCATCCACACAGACCATTGACCCCTACAATTCATATAGACACAAGGGAAGTTGTAGAATCATTTCCATCAGAAATGTTCTACATGCCTGCAATAGTTCCATTTGAACATTAAGTACAAGAAGGGAAACACCAACAATGTTACAAACTGCCTCAGTCAACCATTGATTGTGGTATTGACCATTGTGCTCGACTCTTGTGGGAACGAGACTTTGGTGTGGCCGTATATTCATAATAGCATTCCTGAATTCGACAACACATACCATACACTCATGGAAGGCAAGAAAGTTCAAAATTTTCATTTTCAGGATGCAATATTATGCCACCTGAGACACCTATGTGTTCCTTCAAGCGAGTGTGCCAAGATGATTTGGGAAGAACACTACAGTTGGGTCGTTGGACATTTTGGGTTAGATAAAATAGTGGCAGTGTTGCAAAAGTATTTCTATTGGTTGATCCTTCGAAAATATGTTGGGAATTACATGAAATCCTGCACTACCGGTGCCATTTCCAAACCGACCATCAAGAAGCAAGGCCAATATAATCCACTTCCTACTCCTAGTTGACCTTGGGAATCCATCTCCATGGATTACATGTCAGGCATTCCTTCTACCAATCATGGCAATGATTGTGTTTTTGTGCTCGTCAATAGATTATATATGATAGCCATTCTGGCGGGGATTCGAGTAATGTTTTTTGACACTTACTTAAACAAAATACTCATTGCAGGACCTTTTACTAACATTATTTTTCATGCATACATGAGCAACACATTATTTTAATAACGATTTACCATCACAATAACATTATTCAAGGAAGCCAAAAATCAAAGAAACAAAAAACACAAAACAACCATGAATAATCATAACACCCATATGATAATGGAGTACACCCTCGGGGTGTAGGGATACATCTCCAGATTCATTTGTAACTACGAATCGATTTATTAATTCTGAGGAATTATCCTTCTTACAATGGGTTGAAAAATCTCACAAATATGCGGATCATGCTCCTTAAAGAGTTGCCTTCTCACAAATGGGCCAAATGCACTCACATAAAAGACATTTCTTTAACACCAAAAAGTCTCATTAGGGAATTTTGAGGTCTAAAATGGGCCTCCTAAGAAAATTATAAAATAATAGTGGAAATAATAAATAAAATCATATCACATCGTCAAATTTTAGAGGGAAAAAATAAAAATAAAAACTACTTTTTCAACTCGTATTTTCAAATTATCTCCCTATGGGTTTAATAAAATTTTGAGCGGGAACACTCGTTGGATCCAAAATTTGATTCCTCATCCAAGGAGTACCCATGTTGCATACTTTCAATGGACCTTGCTACACGAAAAATGAGAAATACATGAAAAAGCGTGATTGGAATCACGTTTTTTCATGTATTTCTCATGTTCCGTGTAGCAGGATGCATTGAAAGTATGCAACATGAGTACTCCTTGGATGAGGAATTAAATTTTTCATCCAACGAATAATTTTGCTCGAAATTTGAGTAAAACCCTAAAAAGATAAGTTGAAAATACAAGTTAAAAAAGTAGTTTTATTATTTTATTATTTTTTAATATTTTTCTTTTTTACCCCAAAAATGGTGAATCGTCTCCCGTGGTTGACATCATCATCTTGAATCTTATTGATTCTTATAAAGTTTATTTTGGTTGTACATTTTTCTTAGGAGGCTCATTTTAGACCTCAAAAGTTCTCTAATGACATTTTCTCTCATAACAAGGCTTCAAGCTCTTACAAATATTCTCTGAAATATCCCACAAAACTCTCCAAAAGTTTCTCCCCCCCAAAAAAGCTCACATCAAGAGTTTATATAGTTTCTCCCCAACAAAAATATATAACTCATCAGATCCACAATAGTAGGATCTTAAGACATTTTAAAGAAAAACAAGATCCATTATTCTAGAATCTAAAACTTACTCAAGGCAAAAAAATTGTAAAATCCAAAATTCAAGGATATTAACCATGCCAAGAGACCTCAACCTCTCATTGAGAAATAAAAATTTAGTTGTGAGGATAATTCTCACACAAAACTAATTTCTCAAATGGAAAATAAGTGAATATTTTGTGAGCCATTTTCCACTCACTTACAACATTATCCATTTTACAATTTTAAATGAAATAAAGCATAAAATTATCTATCCCATTTACTCTCTTATTCCAAGTGTTGTCACCTATCATCAAATTTATTCATGGTACACAAAGTAAACCTATGTATATGTGGAGATCCTCTTGGATCAAGCCTCCCAACAGAGAAACATTTGGCCCTCCAAAAGTATCAATATGAACCTGTAGGTCTTTGTACACTTCTTTCAATTTGCAAAAATCTCACTTTGAAGTCAAAGGCTCTTAAAAATTGACTCAAAACAATGAATTTTGTTTTTAGATGCACTAAGATAATGCCATGTCTGAAGCAGATTTCTTTTTACAATAGGAGACACCATCCTTGTTAAAAATATGACCTCATTTTTCTTGCAACTTCATGACTCACAGAGCCTCCTTTGTGTGGATTAAAGAACCAATTAGATTTTTTGAGATGATTTGACTGATGTCTTCATGTGTGAATTAAAATAATGGTCTAAACCCCTTGTTCATGCCAGCATTATTTATCCAAATATCTATAGAACCATGATGGGAGATGTTGTATGAATCTTTATTTTATATTTTTTACCTTCCTTCAAAAGAGATGTGTTAAGTTTTCTTAATCCACACTTTGTTGAATCGTATACTACATATAAATGAGTTCTTGAGACCCCTGAACCTGCATCATGAGCTTCGCCTCACAACCCTCGTCCTGAAATAATGATTATAGCCTCGACGCATTGTGCTAACAACAGAAGGGCATAACCTCCACTGGCATCACCATTCCATTGCCACTGAGACCACTGATGAGCTTTGATTCATCGATGATGAACAGGAACTTAGAGGAGGCAACCTCCACCATTTTTTATCAGAACAATGCGCCATCGTGGCCCTTCACGGGGTTGAACTTTGGATCGACCTTCTCAGCATCGTCGATGTCAAAGTTGATTTTAGGGTGCTCGTCGAGAACCGAGAGGGGGATGCCCAGAGATACATCTTGCTCGGTGATGCGATTGGAGGTTGGGATAGCCATGATGTGTTTCACCTCCCCATCCTTCATAATATCCTCGGTTCTGGCGACAAAAAAGGTAGCAGTGGAGTAGGTGCCCAATCACAACACCATGTCTCTCTTCACATATTCCATGACTTTTTTTTGTAGCCAATTTCTTTAGTTGGTCTTGCATTAGGATGCTAGTCCTTAATCCCGAGTGATTAATTCTAATCCCTACAATCTCATTGAACTAATGCCAAGAAAATAGCAGCTTTTATTTTCCCAAATAAAAAATCAACCAACATGTCTCCCAGTAGTTCTCAGAACAAAATATATTGACGCAACCACCATTGGCCAAATTTACCCACTAATCATGGGAGAAAATCCTACCAAATCTAGCAATAATATCCACCTCTTACACCACTTTTCATAATATTCAAGTTGTGTTTTCCATTTTTTTCAACATGGTGAAAATGCACTCCAAATATGTGTCCATCGATGACCCAACCAAGGATTTGGATGGTGATACAACCCTAAAGATTTGATGCTTCATTGTAACTCCCTGTCAATATTGGGGGACTGGTACGAGCATGCTCATGTGCCATGGTAGTTGACTCTAGTTTTGCGAATATTTTCTGAAATAAGGCATAATCCTCAGCCATTTTGAATGGGTCGTAGCATTAAAGACAACATTCGCTCATAAATTAGGCCAAAAATATTGCGATGATGATCCTTTGTTATTAAATTATCTCAATGTTGAATGACCCATAGGGGCTACAGTGGAGCCAATAAATTTCAAGAGTTTATTTGTGGTAAACTTTGGGTGCAAGCTTGGAAGCCTTAACACGAAAAGGAGTAGTCACAACATTCTTAGCTTCTTCTCTCAACCTCTCGATGTAGGTAGCCATTCATTCTTTTTTTTTGATTTGGTTGATCCATTAACGACCCCCTATGGCTTCAATTATGTACTACTGGGAGCGAAATCAGGCAGAGAAATAGAGGATTTTTCCATGCTTTTTGGGATCTAATAGATATCATTGTTAGAAACAACTCTAGGAGGAACTGGAACTACCCCCTGCATGGAATTATTAGAAATTTGTGTCTTATCCATTGTTATGGATCCCATCTGTGCTATTTTAGCTTGGATCGGGAATTTGGCCTACATTATCAATCACATCCACAGAACCATTGTTAACGATCACTTGGGTTATATTTGTCCTTAAATCATAAATTTTTCCTACATTGTCAACAAGAGGCGCAGAAACATTGTTAAGCATCACATGTGTACCATTTACCCTTAAGTCAGTCGTTTGGCCTGCATTATCAAACACTGACTCATCATTTTCCTCATATGTTTAACTGACAAAAATGAATTTAAATAATGAATTAGACCTAGAAGAACCTATGAACATAGAAAGGAACCGAAACTGTTTCTGATCCATTGGATTTTCCACCAGCTTGTTGGCCATAGTTTTTTTTTAATTCAATATATACATAAAAACAAATTTAAAAATGGTTTTTTGATGGCATGACAAGAAAACTTAATTTTGAAGATATACCACCCATTTCTTATCAAACCACTCAAAAGGACTCTCCTTAGGCTGCTTGTCAGGTCCAGAAACATTGATCATGTTGCCTATCATAGTTGTGGCAACCTCCTTCTTTATTTCATCTTGTGTTGAACTTATTTTTCTCTTTGAAGATACTTGGATAGTTCCCTTCATTTGGTTTGGGCGAAGGTGCAGATGAACTTTCCAGCACTTACCAATCCAGTTGCCACTCATTTGGCAATGAGTGTAGAAATTATTTATGTTACTCTCTTTCTTATGATAAGGATAATTACCAATTTGTTTTTTTTATTGGACTTTTCTGTCCAAAGACAATATTTTCCAGCATATTTTAGCATAATTATTGTTTAGCCCACAAAATGTACAAGGTTTCTTACACCATAGATTCTTCTTTGCATTTTTATTTTGCTTGTAATTGAAAGGAACCCTGGCATACATGTGTGGATCATACCTTGTAGACCTTTCCTTGTTTTAATTCCAAGAATAATATTTGTACTTTACTCCTTTCTTGGATGGTTTTCTCAATGGATTTGACGCTTTGGCCACTTTCGATCCCGTTGGTGATGCCTGATCATCGGCTTTGGCTAGCTCCCCCTTGTTCGTGGAACACACTCCCATTTGTTTCTCCACATCCTTCTCCAACATAAGACTCTATTTTCACTCTTATTCTTCTGGATCTTGGAGAAGTATTCGAAGAGTTGCATTCACAGTTTGAATGCAATGGTTGATCTCCTCCAACTCTCCAATTCTCACTTGCTTCAAGTCTTTTCCCATGATGGTCTTCACAATCCTGGAAAAATAGCGAGACCACTCGGATACCACTTGATTCGAGTAATTTTTTCTGTAAATTATAACTTAAATAAAATAGTCATTGCAAGACCTTTTACTAACATTATTTTTCATGCAGAAATTTGCAACACATTATTTAAATAATGATTTACCATATCATCAACATTATTCTAAGTCAAACATCAAAGAAACAAGAAACACAAAGAAACCACGAATAATCATAACATTGATATGATAACAGAGTTCACTCTTGGGGGGAGTGGGGGCAGGGCTAGGTCTCTAGATTTGTTTGGAACTATGAATTGCTTTATTAATTATGAGGAAGTATCCTTCTTACAATGGGTTGAAACATCTCACAAATATGTGGATCATGCTCCTTAAAGAGATGCTTTCTAACAAATGGGCCAAAGTCACCCACATAAAAGACATTTCCTTAGCACCATAAGGGCTACATTTTCTCTCAAAAAAAGGCTTCAACCTCCTCCAAAATCTCCCACAAAAATCTCCAAAAGTTTCTACGCCCAACCCCCCCTCCCCCCGCCCACAAAAAAAAAATATCACATCGGGAGTTTATATATTTTTTTCCAAATAAAAAGACATAACTCCTCGTATCCACAATAGTAGGATCTTAATACATTTTAAGGAAAAATAAGATCCATGACTCTAGGACCTAAAATTTACTCAAGGAAAAAAAATGGTAAAATCCAAACTTTAAGGATCTCAAACATGCCAAGAGACCTCAATCTCTCATTGAGAAATAGAAAATTAGTTGTGAGGGTAATTCTCACATAAAACTAACTTTTCAAATATAAAATAAGTGACTTTTTTTTAGTTATTTTCCACTCACTTACAACATTATCCACTTTAATATTTTAAATGAAATAAAGAATAAAATTATTAATCCCATTTACTCTCTTATTCCAAGTGTTTTCACCTATCATAAAATTTCTTCATGGTGCACAAAGTGAACTTCTACATGTGTGGAGATCCTCCTGGATCAGGCAGCCTCTAAGAAGAGTATCATAGTAGAAGCCATTGCTAAGCTCTTCTTTGAAAGAGTGTGGGTAAAATTTGGGATCCCACAATCCATTTTCTTAGATCGGGACTACATGTTCCTAAGTAAATTTTGGTAAATTCTCTGGTCAATGTTGGATACCAAGCTCACTAAGTCCACAAATTACCACCCCCAAACTAATGGCCAAACATAGGTCGTCAACATGATGATCGTACACATTATGTGCATGTACAATTCGAATCATCCATGCACATGGGATTAAATCCTCCCATATTTCCAGAAAAGCTACAAACGAGCTCTCCATGGCTCAACTATGCATAGCCCCTTTCAGGTTGGGTTGGGATTCCAGCCACTATCACCCACTGATGTTTCCATACCATTTGTAGCTACTCGAGCAGATTCAACTCATGCCCAATATGAACCTGATGGGGCAAACAACTTCATTGAGTGCATTCAACACATCCGCTAGCAGGTCCATAACATATTGGACATAGCTAGTGCTAATTACAAGCAAAAACATGATCAACATCTGGTGCAGTACAAGTTCCAAGTGGGCGAAATTTTTTGGCTACATTTGTAGAAGGAGCGCCTTGCGGGGCCTCATTGTAAGATTCACTCGCCTTGATATGTGTCATACACAATCACCAAGGTTGTAGGGAACAATGCCTTCGAGCTCAACATTCCATCATTCCTTGGTATGCACCCATTGTTCAATGTGGACCTCCTTCTGCCATACTTTCCACCATTACTAGACACATCTCACATTGAAAAACAACTCAAACTAACGGATTTAAACCTATACTACTTAGAACATGCCAAAAATTATCAGATCATGGACACGCAGATCAAGAACACCCACCAATAGAGGATCCATCAATATTTATTTTTCAAAGCAATCCAACTCCTTCACCAGGGCAAGTGGTTCACCAGGGACCAAGTTAAACAAAAATTTTCTCATCACATGGAGGGTCTACAAGCAATGGGGACCATTTCTTCCTAATGAGGGATGAGTGATCCAAGTGGATATTGGTTACCACGTTCCTATTCCACCTAGACCTCTAGTCGATTTCATCAGTTTCCTTGTTTATAGCAACATTTACAATTTTTAGAAGTTTTTTGGGTCCTAAACTTCTGGAGCAGTTTTGACTCCCTCAACGATGTTTTTTTGAGCTCCACAGCAAAACCATAGTTGTAGGTAGTGGATGCAAAAATACCTATAGTATTCACATAGATAATTCCAAAAGGGTATCGTATGCGCCAAACAGAGATAATATGACCAAGTTACGACCCTGAGAATTTGGCTGCCCAACTAACCCCAACGGGGCCCACAAACTCATGGAATTTCATCTGCTTGGGTTAGGGTATTGGTTTTTTATGGTTTTCCCTTGTTTTTCAATAATAAAAAGTCCCTTGAGCCTCATTGTAACATAGTTTAGAGGCATTAGCCGCCACATCTCTTCTTAGAGATAAGCTACCATCACCTAAGCTAGTTTATTTCCATTTTGTATGTAAGCATATTTTAGTTCTTTGATATTAATGAAATGAAGTTTTTTTTTTTTGCATATCTATGTTTATGTTTGTATATGTATTCTATTTCATTCCTACATAATTCCAGATCATTTTTGAAAACTTGAAAAAATAATAAAAATTCATGGTTTCACCTTTAATATCATATTTCAACTTGATAAAATCTACTACCAGTCATCATAACTCCAAGCACCCACATCGAATATCATAATGAATTCTATGTGTGGTGCTGAAGGTTTGGAGTAAAGGAGATTTCAAAATTTCTACATCAGAATCGAGTGTGATAATTTCAACTGATGTGCACTTGAAATAGATGTTAAGAGGGAATAGTGATTAGTATTTGACATTGAATTTTGTTGATGTTGCAATCAACAACATCCAAAATTTTCCCTGTGCATAAATTTTGGAGCCTACTTAGGATCTAACAATCTCTCGTTCCATATTCACTTCATGATCAATTAACGTTACGCTAAGTGTTGAAGTCTTCTTATTGGTTTCTAAGTGTCAGTGTGACTTGCTCACACATGTTTAATATGTAATAATTTGATGAACACATTCTTTTATGAAAGCTTTAACATGCATAGCACAGTTCATCAAGATAGTGCATTTACAATGTTTCACTTATGTCTATAGTTAGTGTGCACTTTCATTAATAGTTTCTCACTTTTGGTTGCGATTGTACTTCTATTTCAGTGAGAGTTTCTAACTGTCTCTTTTGTGCACCTTCGCTTTCGCAAGTGTCTGCACTTTAATTTTTACGACTATTTCTTTTGTTCGTGTTTACCTTAATAAGTTTCATTTTCATGTTATATTCACTCTTGCATGTGTCACTTTCAATGTTGTTCGCATTTGCGAGTGTCATTTTCACTTTTCTCTTACTATCACAAGTGTTGTCTCCCTAGTATAAGAAGTGTCGCACTATGTAAAATCAGGTTCATGGTTCATTTCAGAAGGAAAATTTGGTACCAATGGGTCCTATCTATCATATATACATTTATTAGACTCATTCCCAAATTTGTGTGCATTTTCGCACTAGTGTCGTCATTTTCGTCGAAAAGTACATCCTAAGTGTCACACTTGGAGGAAGTTATTATATTGTTGTCGCATCGAGGGGATCATGTTTTACTTGTGTATTGAGTGTTAAATGTTGTGTCATCAATTGTTCTGAGTGTGTTTTATAATTCATAAGTTCAATCTTGGTCAATTCTACCTCACTGATCCCACACTTAGTCTAATTCTGGAAATTTCCTTCCCAATAAACTTGACCTCACTCAACCTCCTAGAACTGCACATTGCAGAGGTTTAGCCCTCAAGCTGATCCCCTTCCTCTTCAAACTACACAAAGTGCATTTCCTACATCCAAGGGCTATGCATTATGCAATGTTAGTGCTCAACCTGGCCCTCTTGACCTCCACAACTGCACATTTTACCCTTTCGGTCAGTCTCCTTCTATGCATTACGCAATGGAAATCCTCAAGTTGTCTCCTTGACTCCCTAAACTGCGGAATTGTGAAATCCATAAGCCTCTCTCTCCCCTGTATTTCACATTGGGAAAATTCAAGGCTTAATGTTTCCTCACTAAGCTCTTCAACTAAGCAGTCATCTTGCCCAAACCTCAAAAACTACACATTGTGTGGTCTCAAGCTTGAGTCCATCACTCCTAGTCCCTAGAAATTCATATTGCACAATCCATGAGTCTTCCTCCATGTATATTTCCTAGTCTGAACCAGTTGTATTTCAGGTTGGGGCTCCTACTCCTAATGGTGTGAGGTATAATTGGGATTTCACATCGGGGAGGCCCCCTTGATTGACATATTTCCAGTGTCGTCAACAGTTGGTGCTAGAAGGAGGGACAAATCACAATCTATGTCCATTGATTCTATTTTGAATCGCTTATCTCAAATGGCTCTTTCCCAAATCATAATCCTGGAGTGCTTTTCTAACCTATCTTCTAGTAAAATTTTCATCTTCGCAGAGTATTTTGATTAATTGTCTTAATTCAGGTTTGATGGTGAGGGTGGTACATTCACAACCAAACATATATCTGATTTTATTGGTTTATGTAAGCCTCATGAAATTGATGATGAATAAGTTGGTTGTATATTATTCACCCTCACTCTTGAAGTTCGAGTTAAGAAATGGTGTCATACCTTGATAACCGCGTCTATAGATTCATTTGATCAATTTCTCAAGGAGCTTCACCATGCCTTTGACATGTATGATTATCAATATTTATGTGATGGGATTGATATTCTTAGAATGAAATATGGTGAATATATAGAGGATTTTCCTAATCATTAGAGAAAGTTTGAAGTCCAAAATGGGCCTCCTAAGAAAAATTTACAACAAAATAAACTTTATAAGAACCAATAGGATTCAAGATGATGATTCCAACCATGGGGGATGATTCACAATTTTTGGAGATAAAAATTAAAAAGAATAAAAAAAGAATAAAATAATAAAACTAATTTTTAAATTCATATTTTCAAATTATCTCCCTATCGTTTTACTGAAACTTCGAGTGGGACTACTCGTTGGATGAAAAATTTAATTCCTCATCCAAGGAGTATCAATTTTGCATACTTTCGATGGACCCTACTACACAAAAAATGAGAAATACATGAAAACACTTGGTTGCAATCATGTTTTTCATGTATTTCTAATTTTGTGTGTAGCAGGGTATATCGAAAATGTGCAACATGGGTACTCATTAGATGAGGAATCAAATTACCCATCCAAAAAGTGTTCCCGCTCAAAATTTGAGTAAACCCATAGGGAGATGAGTTGAAAATATGAGTTGAAAAAATAGCTTTTTTCTTTTTTCCCTCTAAAATTTGATGATGTAATCTAATATTATTTATTATTTCCACTATTATTTTATAATTTCCTTAGGAGTCCCATTTTATACCTCAAACTTCCTCTAGTGTGGATTTTTCACCTTTGCTATGAGTGATCCAGGTGGAAATCGATGGCCACCCACCTATTCCATTTGGACCCGCACCATCAATTCTTTCAGTTTTTCACTTCCAGCAGCATACTATTTTTAGTAGGTTTTCGGGTCCTGCACTCCCGGAGCCATTTTGGGGCCTTAATGATCCAAGTGGATATTGGTGGCCATCCACCTATTCCATTTTAACCCCCATCATCAGTTTTTTTTTTTTTAAGTTGCAACACAACTTACTATATTTAGCATTTTTCGAGTCCTGAACTTCTGGAGTCGTTTTGAGGCCCTAAACGACGTTTTTTGGGAAAACCGGGAGCAACATGGGTCCATGGTGTTGGGTGCCAAATTTGCACTTATTTCCTACATTTGTTTCCCCTATTTTACCTCATGACTATAACCATTTGGACTATCTTTTCCTATTTTTCCTACAATTTTATCTTAACTTGTGTTGTTTCACCTTATTTTCATTACTTTGCCATTTCCTCAATTATTATGATGTATCGTGTCGTTTTTATGACTAAATGAGGATGAATGTTTGGAGAAGATATATGGTATTTTTTTTTCTTTCCAGATGCCATTTGTAGCACAAAAAATCTCAGGCACGAGGCGTACAGGATAAGTTAAAGGTGTGTTGTTACAGTGAGCTTTTTACACCATGTTGTTACAGACCCGCTGGCGAATTGTTGTTACAGCTATACCACTGACTGGATCTCGTCAATTCGTGATGCTAAACTTTCCTCTAGTTGTTACGCAACAGTTGTGATTTATCGTGATAGCTGTAGAAGTTATTAACTATTGTATTTTTGGATAACAACCTCTAGACGATTTTTTATTATAATCTATAATTTTCCAGTCAAACTTTTATTAAGAAGTGGTTGTAACCATATGTATTCTATTTTGATCAGCATGAGAATAATAAGATTCTCATGGCTGATCAATCCCTCATTTTTCTGAGATGTAACCACTATGTAGTTCTCGGCCCTTGAGGTTGAAAGGTTAGCAGAGAACAACATTACTTTGGCTCTATAAATTTTTCTCATATTAATACAAGTTATCATGTTGTTGTTGTTACATGCATCATCCGATTTAGTTCCATTAAGTTATTTCTCTTCTTGCGCCCTACTAGGGAGGAAGGACCCTCCTCTTTAGCAGGGATTGCATTGGTTAAGGTAGTTGTTTGTACGTGTTTCTATTTTGTCTATGTATCAGTGGAAGTGTTATTTCTGTTGTTTTAGCTGTGAATAGATCTGCTTCAATTCCAATTTTTTATATGTTGTTACACATATGAGATTAGAGATACCAGTTGGGTAATTGTTGTGTGGTGTGCTAGGAAAAATTAATTTAGGTGTGATTATAGTCTTGTAGATCATTTTATTTCTGCATGAGTGATATCCTTCAAGAATTTACTTCAGCAACGATTTCCTTTATTTGGATTTGCTTCTCGTTTGATGTATCAGCACAGACAGTGTGGCTCTCATTGAAATAAAAGACGTCCCTATATTGATAATTTGTGTGTATTGTTTTATTCATTTAATAGTGAATAATACAGCCCAACATATTAGCGTCATTATCGGGGATGGCAGTGACAATCCAATCAACTAGATTTGTTTGTTAGAAGATATAGTGTACATAACTTGCAATTTTCGGGCAGTAAGATGAGAGGTAAGAACCTGCGCAGCACTCTAACGAACTTGAGCGGGCTCACCAATGCTACACTAGGGTACTTAGAGGTGCAATTTTCATGTGTTTTTTTTAGGGTGTCTGTAGCGACAAAATTTTCGAGCGATAAGACGAGAGGTAAGAACATGCGCATCGCTCTAACGAACTTGAGCGTGCTCACTAATGTCTTGTTGGGACACTTAGAAGTGTGAATTTTTTGGTGTTTTAGGGTGTCTTCAGCTATACAGTCGCCGGGCAGTAAGACGATAGGTAAGAACCTGCACATCACTCTAACGAAATTGAGCTGGCTCACCGCTATAGAAACTGAAGCCCTTGTAGGATGAATTGATACACATAGGGTCCATGTGTGCTAGTAGGACGATAGAAACATCCACAAACACCCCCCACTCTACTAACTATAGGAAAGATGGTTCATAAGAAGGAAAAGAATATCGACGACTTGGGAAGAAAGACATTCTTTGGAGATCTGATGTCAAGAGCAGAAAATGAACAATCTACTTCATACAGAGACAATAGGAAGACAGGACCATAGAAACAAGCTACTATATCAAGGCCTAAGGCATCGGTGCCTTCCGTGTTTGGACCTCACCACCCTTCGAACAACATATCCACTCCTAATATCAAGACTCCAGATTTAAAACAGCAGTGGAAAATCATTGGTCAGGATCTGAGAATTGAAGGACACAAAGAGACCAGTAGGGAGCATCAAGGACCTGAGGAACAACATTTAATTGATCATCATTTGGACACTGGTAGTGTCGTCAAATAGCTGGTCCTGGAACAACCTGATCCTTTTATTTATCAGTCTACAGCACACTCTGAGGTCAGTTCATCCCATCGGCCATGGGTGATGACAATGTCAAGACATATAGCTCTGTTACTTTTGAATTCCCGATAGTAGTAACACGGGATGAGGCTCCTATGAATAATATTCCTTTGTCATCCATACCATCCTTTCAAGGGATGGACGTTGAAGATCCCGATACCTTTTTGTTGGAATTTGATGTGTTGTGTAGAGGTTATGACTACACTTCAAACGCCCAAAAGATGAAATTATTTACTTCTACTCTAAAAGGAGCAGCATTAAGATGGTTCATGAGATTGGGTGTTGGCACGATTCAAACCTAGAATGACATAAGGGAGGCATTTCTCTTTAAGTATCATGATTACTGTCGAACTAGGGATTTGAATGAAGATATATTTAGAATTTCATAGAAGGAGGAAGAGAGCCTGGAAGACTACATGTAGTGATTTCATTACAATTTACAAAGGTCTAAGTTCAGTAACTTAGACCCGGAACTTATAAAGCCAATATTCTTAAGAGGTATAAGAGATGATTGTCTGGAGAATTTGAATCTGTTGGGAAAAGGAGACATCGCAAGAACTACTTGACGAAATAATGAAGCTTTTCCTGTGTAGCTCAAGAGGATTGGTCAAGGGGAGAAGTTTAGTTCAGGACCCTTAAATTCGGATACAAAATTCCACAAGTGGAGGAGTAACTAGAGAAGATATTGGAAACCTATTTGAGGATTTTAAAACCGACCTCCTTAGCACTCTCTCTGCCCAGATCACTACAGTACAAGTTAAGAAAGCACAAGAAAATGTTGAAGCAGTCTTAGCAATATTTTTTCCCCGATACAAAAATAAACATTTGGAAAGAGAATATGGACTAAATAGCATCATCCTGTGCAATATCTGTGAATTGGCACATTCTACGAATCAATATCCTGAATTTCCCAGGCTGAAGGTTGTACTTCAAGAATCAAGCGAGGATGTCCAATCCTCTTATTTCATCAGATCAAAGAGACCATGGAAGCCACGACCTACAGGTATGCCTTAGATTTTTCCTATTTTTATCCTTGGAATAATGTTTATAATAGTCAGCAATATCCATGGCATTATGCTACTCCTTCCTCAACACAATTTCCTTCACCATGGAACCAGTGGTCGTCTCCTCCACCAATGCAATATCCCCCATCACAACCAAATCCTTGGGGTCAGAATTGGAGAAGTAATGGCCAAGGTCTAGTACCCCTTGCACTACCAATACAACAGTAGTTACAACTGCCTTCTATTCAAAATTCTACACCCTCTATCTAACCCCAATTACATGTGCAACCTAACCCCAATCCGAATAATAAGGCATCCCAAAGCATGGATGCTCCGGTTACCCTCCAGACTTATATTATTACTCCTATTGGACTTAACGAGGTTAAGCTTCGATCAGGGAAAGTAATCAGACCTGAACATACTCCCATTATTACCGAAGAATGTGAGTCACCTAGAAAGGATATGGGTGATTCTGAGGTAGCTGTTACACATGTAACAACTAATACAACACCCATTATTACACCTGTAGCAGCCAGCTCGGGAGGGTCTGTTGTTTCTACAACAGCCAACCTAAGAAAGGTTGGTTAATCTGTGATAGTTGACTCAGTTGTTAACATTCAGAATCCTCCATGCCGTCAACGATTAACTTAAACTGGGCCAACCTCACAACCTGAATCTGAATTCCTCAAGGAACTACAAAATTTGTATGTGAAAATTCCGTTGTTACAGGATTTTAAGGAAGTACCTATCTATGCTAAAGCAGTGAGAGATCTATGCGTCAAAAATCCTGAAAGAAAACCTAAAGACCCTGCTACTATCCATTTCATGAGGAAACTGTCTGATCTCATTATTGATCAGTCTTTGTTGACTAAATATAATGACCCAGGGAATCCTAGAGTTACTGTCCATATTGACGATCAACCCATAACCAACACTTTTATTGATTTAGGGGCATCCATTAATGTCATGACTAAAGACATTTTTATCTCCCTAGGACTTCATGGAATTATACCTACACCCACAGTGCTTGAATTAGTAGATAGGTCCCGTGTCAAGCCAGAGAAAATGATAGAATGTGTGGTTATCACTGTGGCTTATTGGAATTATCCGGCTGATTTTCTCATTTTACAAAACAAATCCAACCTGGGGAGTCATCCTTTAATCTTGGGAAGACCATGGCTAGCTACTGCAGACACATATATCGATTTAGGTCCGGATCTATGGTGAGGTCATATGAGCAGGACACTCAGAATCTAAATCTTTACCCCCGAGAAAAACCTCACATGGATTTGAATAGTCCCTGGTGGGATGAATTTGAACCTGAATCTGATATTTCCCTACCTCTCCTCATGCTTGGAAAATCACAATACTTTAAGGATGAAATAGAGGATGATATCATAATGGTTTTATTAGTAATTCACTCTATGTTTCCTCCATTAGAGATCTGGGGGAAGAAGATGAGGTATATGATGTAATTATTGACCATTTGAAAACCACTCCGCATACTATCAGCAGTCCTGTTGAAATTTAACTTGGGAAATGTTTAAACATAAATCCTAACCTGATTGTTGAACAAAACATATTGTTGATACAACTGTTACAGAAATATAAAAAGGCATTTTCATGGGATTATAAGGATATGAAAGGAATCCATCTCGGCCTATGCACTCACCATATTTATCTTAAAGAGGATTGCAAACAAATTAGACAACCGCAGTGCCGAATGAAACTCGCACTTAAGGAGATAGTGGAAGAAGAATTGCAAAAAATCCTTAATGCTAATTTCATCTACCCCATTTCCGACAGCCAGTGGGTGTCACCACTTGTCATAGTTCTGAAAAAGAAAGTCAAGTGGAGAGTCTGTGTAGACTATAGAGAGCTTAACAAGGCTACTCAAAAGGACCATTTTCCTTTACCATTCATTGATCAAGTCTTGGATATTCTCTCTAGGAAAAAAAATCTCCATTCCTAGATGGGTTTAGTGGCTATAATAAAATACAGATTGCCCTGGAATACCAAGACAAGCGAACCTTCACTTTCCTGTGGGGTATGTTTGCATACAGATTCCTTCCCTTTGGCCTTTGTAATGCACCAGCAACTTTTTAAAGGGAAATACTGGGTATTTGTTTTATCTCTTGAATGACTTCCTTGAAATATTTATGGATGATTTTACACCCTACGGGGATGCCTTTGAGACAACATTATCTAATTTGGAAAAAGTGTTGGAACGTTGTGAAAAAACTAATGTTGTTCTAAGCACGGAGAAATTCCACATGATGGTGACCAAGGGAATTGTGCTGGGAAATTTCATTTCTGCAGATGGAATCAAGGTAGATCCTGCAAAAATTGAGGTAATCTCGAAAATCCCAACCCCTAATACTCCAAAATACATACATAGTTTTTTGGGACATGTAGGATACTATAGGATATTTATAGAAAAATTTTCAAAGATTGCATCTCCTCTGTTTTCGTTTCTCATGAAAGATGTAGAATTTTTGTGGACAGGGAAGTGTGAGAAGGCCTTTCTGAAGTTAAAGAATTGTGTAACAACAGCACCTGTTTTACGAGGACCAAATTGGAGATTTCCATTCCATATCACTACGAATGCATCTGACATAGCTGTGGGTGTTTTTTTGGGGCAGCTGGAGGAGAAGAAACCTCATGTTGTTTATTACATCATCAAGAATTTAACTCCAGCTGAACTCAACTACACTGTGACAAGAAATAATTCATAGCAGTAGTGCATGCTATCAACAAATTTTGGCACTGCATCACTGGGTATCAAGCATTTGTACACACTGACCATGCTGCAATTCAATTTTTGATGAACAAACCTGTTACTAATGGTAGAGTTACACGATGATTATTTCTATTACTGGAATTTAATATTCCTATTTTATATAAACCCAGAAAAGATAATGTAGGTGCTGATTTTATTTCTAGATTAACTATAAGTGATGATTGCACAACCACTAAGCATTATTTTCCAGATGAATATATTTCTTCCATCTCTACTCACTCACATGGTATGCAGATATAGCCAATTACCTTGCCGCGGGGAAATTCCCACACTATTTATCTTCCTAATAAAAGAGGAAGATTATACAACAGAGTGCTACCTACTCCTGGATAGAAGGTAATCTCTATCACATTGGGCCAGACTTTCATATTAGAGAATGTGTTAGAGAAGATGAGGTATTTGAGATCTTGAAGGCTTGTCATGAGGAACCTTGTGGAGGGAAATTCGCTGACAAAAGGATAGGATATAAAGTACTCTCAACAAGATACTACTGGCCAACTATATTCCAGGATGCCAAGAAGTTTGTGAAGGGATGTGATAGCTTCCAGAGGATGGGCCAGCCTCTGAAATCAGATGATATGTCGTGACAACCTCAGATAGTGATAAAACCATTTGAGAAATGGGCCCTGGACTTTGTAGGGCCAATTAATCCTTCATCACGGCAAAAATCATGCATATTGGTCTGCACCGACTATGTCACAAACTGGGTTGAAGCAAAGGCACTAATTAGAGCAACAAAGTAGGTTGTTTCAGACTTCCTGTTTGAAGATATTTTTGTTTGCTTCAGGATACCCATAGAGATAGTGACAGATGGAGGGCCTCAGTTAACGTCTCATTTGATCAAGAAGCTAGTTGAAAAGTATAAAATTCATCACAGAATCACTTCACTTTATCACCCACAAGTTGTCATGTAGAAAGCACCAATAAATTCATTGAGGGAATCTTAACAAAGACAGTAGCCAGCCATCGAAGAAACTGGGCCAAGAAACTTCCAAAGGTACTATGGGCTTATAGAACAACATGGAGAAACACTATAGGCTTCTCACCAAATGAACTGGTGTATGGTAATAATCCTTTATTCCCCATAGAGTTCGAGATAAAGACATTAAGAAAATAATTGCAGGTCGATTTGGATTTAAGTACAGCACATACACAAAGATTGAATCAGCTCAATGAATTGGAAGAGAAATGGCTGGCTGCTATTCAATAGACATATATCAATCAACAGAAAAGAGCTAGATGGAATGATGGGTTTATTAAGAAGAAGAAGTTCCATAAAGGAGATTGGGGTCTTTTTTATGATTCAAGGTTCAAGGATTTCAAAGGCAAGCTCTGCACCAGATGGCTAGGTCCTTACGAAGTAGACACGGTCTTTGAAAATGGGACTGTACAATTGGTCACCATCGACAATGCTAAGACACCATTACTGGTTAATGGGAACCGTCTAAGGTTATATCATCAACCCACTTCAAAGGAATCTTTTGTTAATATTGTCGCGGACTTCCATCTTCATGTTACAATAGTAGGGGAACATTCTCCTGTGCAGCCTGAAATTTGAAATTCCAATAAGTGCAGCAGCTGAAAACCACCCTTGTGGCAGCTGTTACACCTGTTAAAATTAATTAATTAAAAATAAAATAAAATAAAAAATAATAATAACAATAAAAAAATAAAAATAAAACAAAAATAATAAATCTAACTGTGAAAACCTCTTTCCGGGGCGCAGTCAGACAATTTGTAATAGCTAAAAACCATTCTTGTGGCAGTTGTTACACCCATTTTTCTCCCCTTCCTAAAACATCATTATTCCTTCCTGATACATTTTATAAGAAGATGTTATTCATTTTATTTTATTTATGTACCGATTTCTCCTAATTATTATCTTTTTTGAAGAAAAATCTAAAGGTCGTCTTGGTTGTTACACATGTAACAGCTAACAGCCACGAACATTGTTTCTCATGTTTCATCACATAACAAAAATAATTGCGCCAGCTAAACGTGACTTCCACGAGCACTACAAGCAGTACACCGCCAATTCGAAATCCTCCTCCACGTCGCTTCAGGTATGTCATTCAATAGGTAATGTCATCATTTATGATTTGGTGATTATTGGAAAAAGTAAATATTCCTATGACGATCGTAGGCGGCCATCACCATTAAGCCAAGAGGGGGATATATCTTGAACTCATTGAAAAAATCTGTAGTCATAAATCGTTATCAAATCCGCATGCATGTAATTAATAGCACAATTACCAATGATGAATAAATCTGGTTGGAAAGAGCGTGTGTACATAGAACCCATTACTTTCCATAACGAGACATTTATGAAGAGTTGTGTGAGGTGCGATTCAGAAATATATAAATCATGTCACCTCTCATTGACCTCTTCAACTGGAGCCTTGTATCCTCATTTCAAACTCGTCATTTGGGATAAGTAGAGACGCTGAGAAGAAGTGAGCGGTGCAGTGACATTACAGTGGGTTGAGCAGTAAGAAGAAAATTCAGAAACAACAACAAGATGGGTGGAGCAGTGGTTAGGCACGAGCCGAATTCTATGGACGCCTTGCAGAACTGTCCAGAAGCCTACTAGATATTCAAAGACGCCGAGTGGATTAAGTACTTCCAGAAGCTGGAAGGCTCGGATGAGGTAGTTGCAATCGAATTCACTCAGAATTTGAATAACAACTAGACCCAAGTCAGGGGCCTGCAAATTGAGGTGACTGAAGAGGTAATTTATTGAGTAACTACATTTCCAATAGAGGGATGGAGGTGGTTTAACAGAAAAATCAATGACCCCTTCTTGAAAGAAAACTTCCTAGAAGGAGAATAAAATTTTGAGAAGAAAGGGAGAGGAATTGACATGTTATCACTCTTTCATCCATGGGCTGATATTGCCTTGGGTTTAATTAAATGCATTACCTATGAGGGAAGATCAACCATTGTGTTTAATTATCACTTCCATCTACTCAATCACCTTCGGCACCAGCAAAATATTAAATTCCATTCTACTTATTGGGGAACATTAAGCATATGGCAGTGGCAGTAAAAACAACAACACATCTGGAAGCATGTGTGACCAATCACGAACTCATAAAATTAATTGTTCTGGATGCCCTAAGCCAGTAGGAAAGGACTTGGGAAGAATTCAAGTGAAAGGGCTCAAGTACAAGCTGAG
Source organism: Pinus albicaulis (assembly GCA_034641835.2). Classification (NCBI taxonomy): domain Eukaryota; kingdom Viridiplantae; phylum Streptophyta; class Pinopsida; order Pinales; family Pinaceae; genus Pinus; species Pinus albicaulis. Next base: position 329,921,402 of record CM076580.1, read on the forward strand.
GAAAACAGGCCATGACTTCGGGAGGGAGTCAGGTAGAAGCTGAAACCCAGACTCAACCTGCTAAGGTCATAATTGGGAAAGAACCCACTGATGAACCAATTTGGGATAGACGGCCAAAACATAGAGTGAAATTTAACCTTCCCACGAAACCTTCACCCACAATCGAAAAGTAGATAGAAGCAGAAGTATTAGAAGAAGAAAGAGAACCCTCCTCATCAGGTAAGGACGAAACTCATGTCCTGTTCTTAGAACTTGAAAATCTAAGAAAGGAAAATGAAGAATTGAAACAAATATTATCTGAGGGAAAGGAAATCTTGGTGTCTGTATGCACGACATGTTTTCAAGAACTAACAATAGCAAGATATAAGGTATGTGGGAAAAATTCCAGCCCAATGGAAACATAAACAGAATGGCAGGAGGCTGTTGCACAAGAACCTGCTAAGGATACTGCCGTTACACAAGAACCAGCAGTTAAAGCAGAGCCTCTTGTAGTAATTGACCTAGAGGCCGATACACAATAACCTATGGAGGCCACTGCTATTATAGAAGAAACAATAATGGACACAGAGGCTACTCTAGGTGGAAATGAATGGGATGATACACAAGAACCCACTGAGGAAACTGTTGTTACATAAGAACCAGCAGTAGAGGTGGAGGAACTCCATTCAAAAGAGGTTGTTACACCCACTATTTATGTTCATATTGAATTCAGAAGAACGTCGGGTCCCATCTCGGGATGGAGTTCTGAGAAAATCTTGTTAATTTCAGAATTACAAAAGTGGAAACATAAAGAAATGTCCCTTCGGGAGGGGATGATTTCACTGAAAGAACATTGGAGGGAGATAGAGGCCCTACACGAAAGATGGATGAAAGAAGAGTTGAAGAAAGTATGGGAGAATCATAAGAGAAAGGAAGCTCTAAAGAAGCAGGAGGAACAGCTGCTGTTGTTACAGCAGCATGTTCAGGATCTTACCATAGACAAGAAAAAACTTCATGACCTTGCCCTCAATATATTGGGGTGCATGCAACCTTCCCCATCCTACCCCATTTTTCTATGGGAGCGCTACTTCCTGTTCCAGATGAAAGTTGTTATGGAGGACAGAGCCTATCTATGTTATTCCACTCGCACATTCCTAGATGTCTTTTGTGCCTCTGATTTTGACAAGCAAAGCCTATTGTGTGAGTTATTCTTACATAATATCATTTGTCAGCATGTGAGTATGCAAATGGTGGTGACGATATTCTCCTATATGGGGGATCTGCAGTTGCGAGATTTTTTTTCCTTCATGAAGAATCAGATTGAATGACATTTGGCCATCAAATATATGGATGCTAATGAAGAGAAGATGGAATTATGGATTTGGGCAGAACCAGGGCATGCCGCCGAGTTAAGGTGGGAATTTAGAATAATTTTGAGTACTCCTGGGATAAGGGAACCTGCTGCCACTTAAAGAAGAAGGATTGTGAGCTTCTGCCTCAATTAATTCTCAGTGATGAAGAGTTGAGCCTTGACTGGGTGCTTGAAATGCACAGAAGCCAGCGATGTTGAGCTGTTGAAGGGGGACCCATTTATATTCTAGAATTTTGTGGTGGCAGTTACACATGTACCAACATATGCACAGATAGTAAAATCCTGTTGTGCTTTGTGGCTCAGGTTAAGATTCAAGTTCCCTTTGATTTGGCTGCCAATTGAGGATTATCAGAGTAATTATGAATTGAACAAGTATGAATTAGAGTCTTGGATACATCAGTTGATGGCTAATCAGGAGTATAGGTCTGTAGATGAAGACACAGTTGGCGCTTATGATCTCACTAACCTGCACTAGAGATATTCCCATGAGAGATGAGATTTTGAATGAGGACATGCAAGTGCTCCAGTTGGGGGGAGATGTTGGGTGCAAGTTTTGCACATATTTCCTACCTTTTTTCCCCTATTTTACCTCATGATTATAACCATTGGGACTATCTTTGCCTCTTTTTCCTACCATTCTATCTTAACTTTTGTTGTTTCAGTTTATTTTCATTACTTTTCCATTTCATCAATTATTAGTATGTATCGTGTAGTTTTTATGACTAACTGAGGATGAATATTTGGAGAATATATATGGTCTTTTTTTGTCTTTACATATGCCATTTGTAGCACAAAATATCTCGAGCACGAGGCATACAGGAGAAGTTAAAGGTGTGTTATTATAGTGAGCTTTTTACACCATGACATTGTTACACCATATTATTACAAACTCGCTGGTGAACTACTGACTGGAACTCGTCAACTCCTGATGCTGACCTATCCTCTATTTTTTACGCTACAGTTGTGATTTATCAAGATATATGTAGAGGTTATTAAGTATTGTATTTTTGGATAACAACCTCTAGGCAGTTTTTGATTGTAATCTATAATTTTCGAGTCAGACTTTTATTAAGAAGTGGTTGTAACCATATGTATTCTATGTTGATCAACCAGAGAATCATAAGATTCTCATGAATGATCCATCCCTTGTTTTTCTGAGATGTAACCACTATATAGTTCTCAGCCCTTGAGGTCGAAAGGTTAGTGGAGAATAGCATTACTTTCGCTTTGTAATTTTTTCTCATATTAATACAAGTTATCCTATTGTTGTTGTTACATGCATCATTTGATTTATTTTCGTTAGATTATTTCTCTACCTGTACCATGCTAGGGAGGAAGGGCCCTCCTTTCTAGCATGGATTGCAGTAGTTAAGGTAGTTGTGTGTACGTGTTTCTATTTTTTCTATGTATCAGTGGAAGTGTTGTTGCTATTGTTTTAACTGTGAATATATCTGATTCAATTCCAATGTTTTATATGTTGTTACACTAATCCAGGCAGATATTTGTGGCCACCCACCTATTCCATTTGGACCCGCACCATCAATTCTTGCAGCTTTTCACTTTCAGCATAGCTTACTATTTTTAGCAGGTTTTCGGGTCCTGCACTCCTGGAGCCGTTTTGGGGCCTTAATGATCCAGGTGGTCATTGGTGGCCACTCACCTATTCCATTTGAACCCCCACCATTAGTTCTTTCAGTTTTTAATTTGCAGCACAACTTACTATTTTTAGCATTTTTTCGGGTCCTGAACTTCCGGAACCATTTTGAGGCCCTAAACGACGTTTTTTGGGAAAACCGAGAGGAACATGCATCATAGACCAATTTTTCTCACTCAAAAGTTGTAGTCCTCAGGTAGATCATTCTAGTGAGCTATTGAGCGCATGAAACAGAGATCGGATGCCAAAGTTATGTCCCCGGGAAGTTGAAACACCAATTTACCCAAACGAGGCCCATAGTTTTGGCGCTTCATCTCCTAGGGTTAGGTTTTTGGACGTTTAGAGTTCTCCATTGTTTCTCAATAATAAATAGTCCCTTGAGCCTCATTGTAACACAGTTCAGAGGTTTTTAGCCGCCACATCTCTTCTCAGAGATTCGCTACTAGCACCCTGCTATTTTATTTCCATTATGTTTGTAAGCATATTTCTGTTATTTGATATTAATGAAATGAAGCATTATTTCCATTGCATCTCTATGTTTATGGTTGTTTATGTATTCTGTTGTGTTCTTGCATAAATCCAAATCAGTGGTATCAGAGCAGTCTGCTCTTTCTTTCTTTTTCTTTGCATGTCCCCAACGCGGTCAGGGTATAAGGAGTTAGGGCTCGATCTGGTTGAACCCTTGCAAGATCAACCTTGCAAACCCTGATGAACTCCCATGGAAGAAGAAAATAAAGAAGAGGGAGCACGATATTGTATCAAAATATTGCTTGAGGAGGCCCTCGAGAAACAAAGGAACGCGATGATGGATAAATTTGCTCAAATCCTTCAACAACTACCCACCTATGGCGCATCTGCATCCAACTGCCACTCTGGAGGTGCCACTTCCTTCAAGGTACAGGTAAACTTTGAAATTCCTTTATTTGAAGGCCAAATAGATGAAGACACCATATATAGATGGTTGAATTTGCTAGAAAGGTATTTCTCGGTCCATAATTTCTCTGACCGAGAAAATATTATTTTTTCACTCCTCAAAGTCGCCCCCATGTCCAGGACTGGTGGGAAACCTATTGTGAGAAATAGGATGAAGGGGAACCCTCTCTGTTCTCAGCCATACCCACTTGGAATTCGTTCCAATATGGAATCAAGGAACAATATTACCCCATGGGGAGCTATGAGGACAAATACATCCAATGGACCACGCTACGGCAACAAAGGGATCAAGATGTGCACGAACTGAAGAATCTGTTCCATACCCTACACATAAATTTGGGTATTAAAGATTCAGAGAGACATTTGGTGCTCAAGTACCATGGTTGTCTACACAAACACATTCAGGAGGAAATGGATTTCCTCGACATTACATCGCTTGGCATAGCATATCACTATGCTGCCAAGATCGAGTAGAAATTTAAGCAGAAGAAGCGAGACTTTGGATTTGCGAATCCGAAAGGTGCCCCTGAACTGAAGAAAAAGGGGCAAGGCCAAAGCGGTGTGACTCAGAACAACACCAAAAATCCAAAGAAGGACATAGGGAAGTGGTTTGAATTTCATAACAGCCCCACTCAAAGCACAAACGAGTGTCAGGCCAAACAGTCATTGGTGGCCGAACTAAAGGCGCCTGAATCAGATGCATTTTCTGATCCTGAGTCAGAACTAGACAAAGGAAATGAAAAAGGGAAGCAGATCATTGATGCGGATCCCAGTGCCATTTTTTCCACCACCAAGATCTAGAGGGAGGATCCAGAGGATCCAGAGGAGGGGGAGCACATCTTCCATTCGCAGATGTGGGTGAAGGGTTCTGCGCTGCAATTTCTTGTCGATAGCGGAAGCCAAAAGAACCTCATTTTAGCAGAGGTCGTGAAGTGGCTTGGCCTACATACCATAGCACACCTGCATCCTTATACCATCGGGTAGCTCCACCTAGGGAGAGATCTTCGCATTCACCCGCAGTGTAGCCTTTCGTACAGTATCAAACCATTCACGGATGAGGTATTGTGTGATGTTGCTCCTCTTGATGTAGGTGATGTATTATTGGGCCAACCATACTTGTGGAGGCGACATGCTATGTATGATTCTAGGCCTCGTGATGTTGTTATTACTTTGAGAAATAACTTGTACAGGATACCAGAGGTAGTACTGCCTCCTGTCATCTCTTTGACTACTGCAAAACAACGTAGTAAGATTGTTTCCCAAACCAGGAAATTTATTTTCCTTACAATTCACTCATAGGGAAAGAATAATATTGTGGCCATAACCTCAAAACATGGCTCCCTTGCACGGCTACAGCAGATGGACAAAGTCATGGAGGACTACAAGGAAATTTTCTCCTCACTCACAGAGGTTCCTCTACACTATCAGGACAAGCACTCCATTGATTTGACCCTGGACTCACTGCTGCCTGATGTTTCCATACCTCATATGACTACACAGATAGAATCCACACATGTACTTTCTGAGGGTGATAAAGAAACCAAATTTACTAATTGCATCTAACATGTCCGCTCACAGGTCCATGACATCTTCGACAATAGAACGTGCCTCATCTCATGGAGGATCTCAATGCAATGGGGACCATTGCTTCTTAAGGAGGGAGGAATGATCCAACTGGATATCGGTGGCCACCCACCTATTCCATTCGGACCTGCACCATCAATTCTTGTAGCTTTTCACTTTCAACATAGCTTACTATTTTTAGCAGGTTTTCGGGTCCTGCACTCCCAGAGCTGTTTTGGGGCCTTAATGATCCAAGTGGACATTGGAGGCCACCCACCTATTCCATTTTAACCCCCACCATCAGTTCTTTTATTTTTTAAGTTGCAACACAACTTACTATTTTTAGCATTTTTTCAGGTCTTGAACTTCCAGAGCCGTTTTGAGGCCCTAAACGACGTTTTTTGGGAAAAATGGGAGAAACATGTTTCCATGGACTGATGTTGCTCACATAAAAATTTGTATTCCTCAGATAGATATTTCTAACAAGGTATGATACACGTCAAACAAAGATCGTATGCTGAAGTTACATCCCCGGGAAGTTGAAACACCAATTTACCCAAACGGGGCCCATAGTTTTGGCGCTTCATCTCCTAGGGTTAGGTTTTTGGACGTTTAGAGTTCTCCATTGTTTCTCAATAATAAATATTCCCTTGAGCCTCATTTTAACATAGTTCATAGGTCTGTAGCCGCCACATCTCTTCTCAGATATTCGCTACCAGCACCCTAGCTATTTTATTTCCATTATGTGTGTAAGCATATTTTTGTTATTTGATATTAATGAAATGAAGCATTATTTCCGCTGCATCTCTATGTTTATGGTTATTTCTGTATTTTTTTGTGTTCCTGCATAAATCTGGATCATACACATATGAGATCAGAGATACCAGCTGGGTAATTGTTGTGTGGCGTGCTAGGAAAAAATAATTGAGTTGCGATTATAGTCTTGTAGATCATTTTATTTTTGCATGAGTGATTTCCTTCCATCATTTACTTCAGCAACGATTTACTTTATTTGGATTTTCTTTTGGTTTGATGTAACAACACAGACAATGTGGTTGTCATTGAAATAAAAGACGTCCCTGGATTGATAATTTATGTGTATTGTTTTAGTCATTTAATAGTGATTAATACATCCCATCACATGGCCCGATGTTTCTCACTCAAAAGTTTTAATCCTCGGATAGATATTTCTAACAAGCTATTGATAACGTCAAACGGAGATCATATACCAAAGTTACGTCCCCGAGAAGTTGAAACACCAATTTACCCAAACAGGACCCACAGTTTTGGCGCTTCATCTCCTAGGGTTAGGTTTTTGGATGTTTTGGGTTTTACATTATTTCTCAACAATAAATAGGCCTTCGAGCCCCATTGTAACACACTGGAGAGGCCTGTATCCATCACATCTCTTCTTATGGATACATTACCTGTGCCCTCACCCACTCATTTCTATTATTATTGTAAGAATTTTTTAGTCATTTGTTTTTTAACACAGTTCAGAGGCATGTATCCGCCACATCTCTTCTCAGAGATAAACCTACCATTGCCCTAGTTGTTTATTTACATTATTTATATAATCATATTTCAGTAATTTTATTTTAATAAAAGGAATCATTATTTCCATTGCATCTCTGTGTTTATGGTTATATGTGTATTCTGTTGCATTCCTGCATAATTTTGGATCAGTGGTATCAGAGTGGGTATGCTCTTTCTCTATTTTTATTTTCATTTACCCAACAGGGTCAGGGTATAAGGAGTTTGGGCTCGATCTAGTTGCACCCTTGCAAGACCAGCCTCGCAAACCCCGATGACCCCCGATGGTGGAAGAAAAGAAAGACGAGGGAGCAGAAGATCCTATCAAAATATTGCTCGAGGAGGCCCTCGAGAAAAAAAGGAACACGATGATGGATAACTTTGCCCAGATCCTTCAACGGTTTCCCACCAATGACACATCTACATCTAGCACGTCTACCAACAGGTCCGCGACATCCTGGAAAAATCCAATACCTAGTTCAGCAGAGTTTTGCCTCATCTAATGGGAGAACTTAATGAAACGGGGACCATTGCTTCCTAAGGAGGGAGGAATGAAACAGGTGGATATCAGTGGCCACCCACCTATTTCATTTGGACCCGCACCATCAATTCTTTCAGTTTTTCACTTCCAACAACTTACTATTTTTAGCAGGTTTTCGAGTCTTGCACTCCCGGAGTCGTTTTGGGGCCTTAATGATCTAGGTGGATATTGGTGTCCACCCGCCTATTCCATTTGAACCCCCACAATCAGTTCTTTCAATTTTTAAGTTGCAGCACAACTTACTATATTTAGCATTTTTTCGGGTCCTAAACTTCGAGAGCCGTTTTGAGGCCCTAAATGACATTTCTTGGGAAACCTGGGAGAAACATCAGTCCATATTGGTCCATGGACCAATATTTCTCACTCAAAAGTTGTATTCCTCAGATAAATCTTTCTAACGAGCTATTTAGAGCCTCAAACGGAGTTTGGATGCCAAAGTTACGTCCCTGGGAAGTTGAAACACCAATTTACTCAAACGGGACCCACAGTTTTGGCGCTTCATCTCCTAGGGTTACGTTTTTGGATGTTTCAAGTTTTATATTGTTTCTCAAGAATAAATAGGCCTTCAAGCTCCATTCTAACACAGTGGAGGGGCTTGTAGTTGTCACATATCTTCTCATAGATATGCTACCAGTGCCTTCGCCCGCTCATCTATTTCCATTATGTCTGTAAGGCCTTTAAGCCTCCATGTAACATAGTTCAGAGGCATGTAGCCACCACATCTCTTCTTAGAGATAAGCTACCAATGCCCTAGCTATTTTCCATTATGTTTGTAAGAATATTTCAGTCATTATTTTATTAATAAAATGAAGCATTATTTCCGCTGCATCTTTGTGTTTATGGTTATATGTGTATTTTTTTGCATTCCTGCATAAATCCGAATCAATGAGTTTCCTACAGAAGATTTTAATTATAATTTTATCAGTTAAAAGTTGTAGAACTTGATTCTTATCTCCATGAAATAATTTTCATTTAAAACTTTCTATGATTTCCCCCTTCCAACTTATCTCGATCACGATACACTCGAAATTTGTGAGGAGGGACATTTTTTTCCTTTTATTATTTGTCCTCCTCCTTTTCAATATCAATTTGGGTGCCTCTTGGTGAATATTTTGAAGTTTGAAAATATAAAAATACATTTTTTGATCCATCCATTCAAATTCCCCCAATTTCCCATGATCTAGTTCATATTGAGGAGAACTTGGAATGGTTTAGTAATTGCATAGAGCCTGAAGTGAAAGTTGATCCAAATTTTATCCCTTAGGTTTTCAAGATCATATCATTGCACATATGTCGAATATTGAATCTGATCCAAGTGAGAAATTTGTTTCCTCAAGGGATACCCTTAAACATCTACTACTCATGTCTCTTGATTCCTTATTTCATGATCCACACAACCCACCTACTTCAACGCTTAATGATGTTCAACCTCTTGTTTCAAGCAGTGGTAATATACAAGGCAGTTTCATTTCACAGGTAGAGGAGCAAAGAGGTGAAAATATGTTTCATATTTCTTGAATCATATCATTGCACATAAGTCAAAACTTGAATCTGATCCAAGTGAGAAATTGGTTTCCTCAAGGGATACCCTTCAACCTCTACTATCCATGTCTCATGATTCCTTCTTTCATGATCCACTCGACCCACATACTTCACATAATTCAACACTTAATGATGTTCAACCTCTTGCTTCAAGTAGTGGCTATATATAAGGCACTGTACTACTGTGTAGAGGAGCAAAGAGGTGAAAATATGTTTCATATTTTTTCCCTCTTCCAAGATGACAATGTTGCATTCATGGATGATCATTGATCTCGCAATCCTGATAATATGTCAAATGATTCCACATTCTTCATTCAAGTTGATACTTTAGACAACCATCACCATGACATCCCTATTTCCATTAACAGATGTGGTGATGGGCATCCAACTACATCGAACGATATATTTCCTTCTTCTAAGCACTTGGATTTGAACGGTATTGATTCATAATCTACTTCTCACAGTTTACAGTATTCATTTATGGCATGAGATTCTCTTCCAATTCAGAATGATTCTGAAATTTCTTTGATCCATGCAACTTCAAATATCAACTTTTAAGAAGTATGCTCTCAAGCTTTTGAATCTTCAATGTACCTTGTTGAATAAAGGCAATATCAATATCAATTTTACATGGGTATGCTTTCCTTCGATCATTATGATGATGAAAATAATCTCACAGGCTATAACATGCATGATAAATATAATTTAGTTACAGTCGGTAACTCTCCTCCTGAGTTTTTTCATCCTCACTCACCTTTAGTAAACTACTCATTGTACCCAGATATGCGATATAAGTTTATTATACCAATAGTCTCTCTAAATACTTTAGACCTTTTATATGATTGTTCATGGTTGCAATTAGGTAAATGATGGTGTGATTCTACCATCAAAGGATGAAAATCTTGAATCTATTATCCATTATATGCTCAATTGTAAATATTTTATACGTCAGGAGAAAAATGTTATAGCTTTGACCAATCAAAGGTGTTGTTTTATTGATGTAGTCACAACTTCCATAACTACCTTTTTTGGTCAACCCATAGCAACGGATGTCTGACCTAACCCTTTACATTTGGTTAAATCATTTCCCTTATCAACTAATCAACTAAGAACCTCTAACAATAACACATTATGAAAATTTCATCAAAAACAAATTATTCAGTCAATTAAAAAACCTTAGGCAAAGATATATACTTATAAAGCACATTGAATAGTTCCAAAAATTAAACCTTAGAATGAAGGATTTTTTAAAACTCACCCATGAAATACACCAGTAACTTATGACTTATTGAGAGTTGAGATGTCACATGGGTGGGGGAACCTATGAGCCTTATCACAACGGGCTAATCATGTCCCATGGAATTGAACATGAGTGGGTGGGAGAACACATTGTCTTTCTAACCACTTGCTCTACCAACTTGGGACCTCAAGCTACAAACCCAAGTGACACCGTAACATGTTGCAGTAGTCTGGTGGATGTTGAGGATTAAATATTTCAGATGCAACTATAACACAAAGAGTATACCTAATATCTAGGAAGATAGATATACCAATAACTTATGATTTAACAAGAGCTGAGATGTCACACGGGGTAGGGGGCACCTACACTTTGACCCTTATCATAATGGGACAAACATGCTCCTTAGAATTTAACACAAGTATATGAGAAAGAAATTGCGCTCCCAACCACTACGAAATATTTCTTTAAATTAAGTGTAGGAAAATCAATTATGTACTTGACAAAGGGTTTCATATCATTCTTCAATGCATAACCTTTCTTTATTATTATACCAACATGTATGCATTCATCATGGCGATTCATTTTTAATGTGCATGGAATTATTTTTCATTCATGTGTATTACTTGATATTGGTGAGGTGTCCTTGGAAATAGATCATGATTGTGGTCATTTAGCTTCATTCTTATATATAGAGTGAGCTAATCACTCCAATTTGGAATTGGATTACAACTTGATGACCATGACCTAGGACTAAGTAAGATTTTTTTGTTCCCTAGACAAACACGTATAAAATAAGACTCTTAATCAATTCCATAATGTTAACTCCATGCCCACATGTTTAATATGTAAGATTTTCCATCTACATGTCTCACATGGAAGGAATTCCTTCTATGTTAAGATACATAAACGAAAATTTTGTATAAACCACTCTTACCGTATGTTCTCAGTATCGCCCCTAGCACTGAAAACAACTCATTGCCCAAAGAGCAGAGAAGGATATGTAATTCACCTAATTTCATATATGATGTGCAAGTAAATATTTTGTATATGCACAAATTATGTATATGCACATATCTTTTGTATATGCATGTATCTTCCATATATGTGCAATTTTCGTGTATGTGCAACTTCCATATACACAACTTATATATATGAAAATATATGGAAATTGAGAATACATAAAAGATATTTACATATACAAAATATGTGCATATATAGAAGATATGAAATATAGGAGATGCACATTTATAAAAGTTGTGTGACTTTCATATATGTACATATTTCGTATATGCGCATATATTTTGTATATGCACAATTTTTGTATATACACATATCTTATTTATATGCACAACTTTCGTATATGTGCAACTTCTATATATGTAGTGACTTCCGTATATGCACATATCTTCCATATATGTACAACTTCCGTATATGTGCATAGCTTCCGTATATATGAAAATTTCGTATATACACATATCTTCTGTATATGCACATATCTTTTATATATACACATACTTGTGTACAACTTCAAACTCCATATATATACAACTTACGTATATGCACATATCTTATGTATGTGCGCAACTTTCGTATATACACATATATGAAAGTTGTGCACATACAGAAGATACGCGCATATAAGAAATTTGTGCATATATGGAAGATGTACAATACATAAGATGCACATATATAGAAGTTGTGTGACTTTTGTAAATATACATAGTTTGTATATGCGTATGTCTTTTGTATACATGCATCTTACGTATATGTGCATATATTAAAGTTGCACGTATATGGTAGGAGATGTGCATATATGGAAGATATGTGCATATATGAAAGTTACACATATATGGAAGTTGTGCATATACAAAATATGTATATGGAAACTATGCATATATGGAGGTTGTTGTATATGCATATTACGAAAGCTGCACATATATAGAAGATATGTGCATATACAGAAGTTGCACATATACAGAAGATATGTGCATATACAGAATTTACGTATATACAAATGTTGTGTATGTACAAAAGATATGCGTGTACCTAGAATTTTTTTAGAACTTCAACCTTTGTATCAACGCAACTTCCGTATATGTGCATTTTCTGTATATGCACATATCTTTCATATATCTGCAAATGGATATATGCATATACGAACATTACACATATATGGAAATTGTGCATATATGAAGATTGCGCAAATATAGTGTTCAAATTTGCACATAAATTATGTATATGCACATCTTCCATATACGCGTAGAAGTATATCTATCGTATATGCACAACTTCCATATATGTACATATATGGAAACTACACATATTCAAAATATGTGCACAACTTCAACCTCCATATATACAGAGCCTTTGTATATGTGCATATCCTCTCTATATGCACATATATGGAAGTTGTGCATATAAGAAATATATCTGATGTAGAAGATGTGCATATATAGAAATCATGCAACTTGTGTATATGCACATCTTTCGTATGTGTATGTCTTCCAAATATGTACAAATTTTATATATGTGCATATCTTTTGTTTATGTGTATATTTGGAAGTTGTGCATATATGTAAGTTACACATATATATCTAGTGACTGTCGTATATACATATTACGAATGTTGCGCACAAGAATCTGTATACGTAACTTCTACATATGTGCATATATGGAAGTTGTGTATATCATTAAGTTGCACATATACATAATATATGTGCATATATGAAATTTGGGCATATATGGAAGATATGCACATATACGAAAGTTGTACACATCATGTGCATCTTCTGTATATGTGCAATTTCTGTATATGCGCATATACGAAAATTTTATATAAACCACTCTTACAATATGTTCTCAGTATCGCCCCTAGCACTGAAAACAACTCATTTCCCAAAGAGAGGAGAAGGATATGCAATTCACATAATTTCATATATAATGTGGAAGTAAATATTTCGTATATGCACAAATTATGTATATGCACATATCTTTTGTATATGCATGTATCTTCCATATATGTTCAATTTTCATGTATGTGCAACTTCCAAATACAAAAATTATATATATGCAAATATATGGAAGTTGCACATACATAGAAGATATGTGCATATACAGAATATGTACATATATAGAAGATATGAAATATAGGAGATGCACATGTATAAAAGTTGTGTGACTTTCGTATATGCACATATTTCGTATATGCGCATATATTATGTATATGCAAAATTTTTTTATATACACATATCTTATTTATATGCACAACTTTCATATATGTGCAACTTCTATATATGCAGTGACTTTCGTATATGCACATATCTTCCATATATGTACAACTTCTGTATATGTGCATATCTTCCGTATATGTGAAAATTTCGTATATACACATATCTTCTATATATGCACATATATTTTGTATATACACATACTTGTGTACAACTTCAAACTCCATATATATACAACTTACATATATGCACATATATTATGTATGTGCGCAACTTTCGTATATACACATATATGAAAGTTGTGCACATACAGAAGATACACACATATAAGAAAGATGTGCATATATGGAAGTTGCACATATATGGTAGGAGATGTGCATATATGGAAGATATATGCATATTCATAAGTTACACATATATGGAAGATATGTGCATATATGAAAGTTACACATATATGGAAGTTATGCATATACAAAATATGTATGCATATACGGAGACTATGCATATATGGAGGTTGTTGTATATGCATATTACAAAATTTGCACATATATAGAAGATATGTGCATATACAGAAGTTGCACATATACAGAAGATATGTGCATATACATAATTTACGTATATACAAATGTTATGTGTGTACAAAAGATATGCGTGTACATAGAAGTTTTTCAGAACTTCAACCTTTGTATCAGAGTAACTTCCATATATGTGCATTTTCTGTATATGCACATATATTTCATATATGTGCAAATGGATATATACATATACGAACGTTACACATATATGGAAATTGTTCATATATGAAGATTGCACAAATACAGTGTTCAAATTTGCACATAAATTATGTATATGCACATCTTCCATATATGCGTAGAAGCATATCTACTGTATGTGCACAACTTCCATATATGTACATATATGGAACTACACATATACAAAAGATGTGCACAACTTCAACCTGCATATATACATAGCCTTTGTATATGTGTATATTCTCTCTATATGCACATTTATGGAAGTTGTGCATATAAGAAATATAATTGATATAGAAGATGTGCATATATAGAAATTATGCAACTTTTGTATATGCACATATTTCGTATGTGCATGTCTTCCAAATATGTACAACTTTTATATATGTGCATATCTTTTGTATATGTGTATATTTGGAAGTTGTGCATATATGTAAGTTACACATATACAGACGTTGCGCATATACATAAATTGTTCATATCTAGAGACTGTCGTGTGTACATATTACGGATGTTGTGCACAAGAATTTGTATACGCAACTTCTGCATATGTGCATATATGGAAGTTGTGCATATAATTAAGTTGCACATATACATAATATATGTGCATATACGAAATTTGGGCATATATGGAAGATATGCACATATACGAAAGTTGTACATATCATGTGCATCTTCTGTATATGTGTAACTTATGTTTATGTACATATACCGTATATGCGCAACCTCCATAGATCTGCAAATACAAAAGCTATGCACAACTTCAGCCTCCATATATACGTAGCCTTCATATTTGCAAAACTTCTATATATGTGCATATCTTCTGTATATGCACATATACAAAAATTGTTCATATGCGGTTGTATATGTGCATATATAGAAGATGCACATATATAGAAGCTATGTGAATTTTGTATATGCAAATTTCCATATAAGTGTAGTTTTTGTATATTTTCATATACAAAAGTTGTGCATATACTAAAGTTACACATATATAGAATATATGCGCATATAGAAGTTGTGTATATACAGAATATTTGCACATATAGAAAATTTGTGCATATATGAAAGATATGAGCATATATTGAAGTTGTGCAAAAATTCAGCATTTGTATAGGCATAGCTTCCGTATATGTGCATTTTTCGTATATGCGTATATTTTCCATATATGCACAATGTGCAGTTCTAAGAGGTTGAGTAAGGAGTCAAGTTGATCAGGCAAGAACTTTCCAGAATTTGACTAAGAGTGGGATCAATGAGGTAGAAGTGAGACTAGGATTGAACTTATGAATGTTCACACACACTCAAAAAAATTAATGACACAACATTGAACACTAAGTACACAATAAAAACATGATCCCCTCAATGCGACAACAATACAACAACCTCCTCCAAGTGCGACACATAGGATGTACTTTACGACGACATTGACGACATTAGTGCGACAATGCATAGAAATTTTGGAATGATTCTAATACATGTCTATATGATAGATAAGAACCATTGGTACCAAATTTTCCTCCTAAAATGAACCATGACTCTGCTTTTACATCATGCGACACTTCTTATGCTAGGGAGACGACAGTTGCGACAGTAAGAGAAAAGTGCAAACGACACTTGCAAATGCGAACAACATTGAAAGTGACACATGCGAGAGAGAAAATAACATGAAAACGACACATATTAAAGCAAAAACAAGAAAAAGAAATAGTGTAAAAATTAAAGCGACACTTGTGAAAGCGAAGGTGCGGAAAGCGACAGTCGTAAAACCTCGCAAAAATATAACTTCAATCACAACCAAACGTGAGAGACTATTAATGAAAGTGCACATTGACTGTTGACATAAGTTAAACATTGCACATAAAATGTCTTGATGAACTATGTTATACATGCTAAATCTTGCATAAAATAATGTTCTCATGAAATTGTTACATACTGAACATGTGTGAGCAAGTCACTCTGGCACTTAGAAACTGAGAAGAAGACTTAAAAATTTAGCATAACAGTAATTGATTGTGAAGCAGCTATGGAACGACAGATCATTAGATCCTTAGTAGGCTCCAAAATTCATGTGTAGGAAAAACTTTGGAGGGTGTTGATCGCAACATCAACAGAAGTCAATGTCAAGTACTGATCACTGTTCCCTCTTAACATCTATTTCAAGTGTGCATCAGTTGAAATTATTGTGTTCAATTCCAATGTAGAAATTTTGCAATATGTCGTACTATAAACCTTCAGCACCACACATAGACTTCATTATGAGATTTGATGTGGGTGCTTGGAGTTATGATGATTGGGAGTAGATTTTATCAGGTTGAAATATGATATTAAAGGTGAAACCTTGAAATTTTATGATTTTTGTTGATTTGCAAAAAAATCCATATTATAATGTGTAACTCTCATTTGATATAAGATTAATTATTCATGTAATTAATAATCCATCTTCTTATTTATACTATACCAAAAGGGTAGGGTTCTTTTTTGTTCATTTTATTAACAATGATGCTTTTAGTAATGCAATAATATAATTGTTGTTTTTTCATTATACGGGCAATGGTTATAATTTGTGATTATTTTGTTAAGTATAGTTTTTGTTAAGTAATATTAATGGTTATAATATTTGATTCTTTTGTTAAGTAATTTTTTTTTATTGTATTACTATATAACCATGGATGGTAGCCTTGAATGGCATAGGTAAGTTTTCGATTGTATTGATATGTAACATTGGAAGGAAATCTTGAATGACCTAAATCACATAAATGTTTTAATTATACAAATTCATAAAATTTTAAAATTTTGCCTACTTTCTTTTTTTGATTTGTTTGATTCAACCTTTGCAAAATTTACGCAATCCCCGGTATCGTATATCCTTCTATTTTTTGCCAATATATTTTTTGTCTTATAGAAAATGAAGAACGAATCCATTCTATGACATATTATTTGTTAGCATTAGTTTATTTTCTCAAGGATTGTCAAAATTATTTTGTTTATGACAATGTCACATATCATTATCCCAAAGACACATAGACGTGTTTATAAAATTTTAAGCAATTATCTAATGATCACAATCAATATTAAATTATACATAAAATGTTTTACCTACAAAGAAAATTTATCTAAAGTTTAATGTAAAGGATATTTTCATTTCACAAGGTGCTACATTAAAAATTAAATAAATTAAAATGGAAAAAGTATGCATACATAAATATTACAATGTTTAAGGATTTATTAAATATTTCAAAATTAAATCCATCAATGTAATTTATTATTATTATTTAATATGAGTGGTCCTAATGGTTAAGAGCATATGTTTCCTCCTAAGAGGTCATAGGTTCAAAACCAGAGGGGGTAGAGTATGTATGTATTTGTAGACTTAGCAATCAAATCGCTACGCAAAGATGTACACAAAGATGGGTCCCTTTTTGGTGTCTTGCTTGGCTGTGACCCTAAATTTGGATAATAATAATCATAATAATAATTATTATATATGAAATGAAATTATAAAATTATACATTAAAAAAATAAATTCTCAATTTTATTTAATATTATTTTCTCAACCATTTTATAATAATTAACAAAATATTATTAATAAATTTCAAAAAATGTAAATTAAAAATTTCCAAAAATAAATAACCCACTTAATTATATGTTGAACCAATAGCATAGTATATTTTACAATGGGACTTTTCTCATTTCCATTTTACAATGTGGATTTACAAAAATACCTGCTAGATTTTCTTAAAATCTTATCAGAATTTCCATTTTACGGTCGTATATGTGCATATATAGAAGATGCACATATATAGAAGCTATATGAATTTTGTATATGAAAATTTCCGTATAAGTGTAGTTTTTGTATATGTGCATATATAAAATTTGTGCATATACTAAAGTTACACATATATAGAAAATATGCACATATAGAAGTTGTGTATATACAAAAGATTTGCACATATAGAAAAGTTGTGCATATATGAAAGATATGAGCATATATGGAAGTTGTGCAAAACTTCAGCATTTGTATAGGCATAGCTTCCGTATATGTGCATTTTTCATATATGTGTATATTTTCCATATATGTGCAATGTGCAGTTCTAAGAGGTTGAGTGAGGAGTCAAGTTGATCGAGCAAGAACTTTCCAAAATTTGACTAAGTATGGGATCAGTGAGGTAGAAGTGAGACTAGGATTGAACTTATGAATGTTCACACACACTCAGAACAATTAATAACACAACATTGAACACCAAGTACACAAGAAAAACATGATCCCCTCAATGCGACAACAATACAACAACCTCCTCCAAATGCGACACATAGGATGTACTTTACGACGACAGTGACGACATTAGTGTGACAATGCATAGAAATTTGGGAATGATTCTAATACATGTCTATATGATAGATAGGACCCATTGGTACCAAATTTTCCTCCTGAAATGAACCATGACTTTGCTTTTACATCATGCGACACTTCTTATGCTAGGGATATGACACTTGCGACAGTAAGAGAAAAGTGCAAACGACACTTGAAAATGCGAACAACATTGAAAGTGACACATGCGAGAGAGAAAATAACATGAAAACGACACTTATTAAAGTAAAAACAAGAAAAATAAATAGTGTAAAAATTAAAGCGCCACTTGCAAAAGCGAAGGTGTGCAAAGCGACAGTTAGAAAACCTCGCCAAAATATAACTAAAATCACAACCAAACGTGAGAGACTATTAATGAAAGTGCACATTGACTGTTGACATAAGTTAAACATTGCACAGACAATGTCTTGATGAACTGTGTTATACCTTCTAAAGCTTGCATAAAATAATGTGCTCATGAAATTATTATAGACTGAACATGTGTGAGCAAGTCACTCTGGCACTTAGAAACTGAGAAGAAGACTTAAAAATTTAGCATAAAATTAATTGATCATGAAGCAGCTATGGAACGATAGATCATTAGATCCTTAGTAGGCTCCAAAATTCATGTGTAGGAAAACATTTGGAGGGTGTTGATCGCAACATCAACAGAAGTCAATGTCAAGTATTGATCACTGTTCCCTCTTAACATCTATTCCGAGTGTGCATCAATTGAAATTATTGTGCTCAATTCCAATGTAGACATTTTGCAATATGTCATACTCTAAACCTTCAGCACCACACATAGACTTCATTATGATATTTGATGTGGGTGCTTGGAGTTATGATGATTGGGAGTAGATTTTATCAGGTTGAAATATGATATTAAAGGTGAAACCTTGAAGTTTTATGATTTTTGTTGATTTACAAAAAAATCCATATTAGAATGTGTAACTCTCATTTGATATAAGATTAATTATTCATGTAATTAATAATCCATCTTCTTATTTATACTATACCAATAGGGTAGGGTTATTTTTTGTTCATTTTATTAACAATGATGCTTTTAGTAATGAAATAATATAATTTTTGTTTTTTCATTATACGGGAAATGGTTATAATTTGTGATTATTTTGTTAAGTATAGTTTTTTTTAAGTAATCTTAATGGTTATAATCTTTGATTCTTCTGTTAAGTAAGTTTTTTTTATTGTATTACTATATAACCATGGATGGTAGCCTTGAATGGCATAGGTAAGTTTTTTATTGTATTGATATGTAACATTGGAAGGAAATCTTGAATGACCTAAATCACATAAATTTTTTAATTATACAAACTCATAAAATTTTAAAATTTGGCCTACTTTCTTTTTTTTATTTGTTTGATTCAACCTTTGCAAAATTTACGCAATCCCCGGTATCGTATATCCTTCATTTTTTGCCAATAGTTTTTTTGTCTTATAGAAAACGAAAGAACCAATCCATTCTATGACACATTATTTTTTAGCATTAGTTTATTTGCTCAAGGATTTTCAAAATTATTTTGCTTATGAGAATGTCACAAATCATTATCCCAAAGACACATAGACGTGTTTATAAAATTTTAAGCAATTATCTAATGATCACAATCAATATTAAATTATACATAAAATGTTTTACCTACAAAGCAAATTTATCTAAAGTTTAATGTAAAGGATATTTTCATTTCACAAGGTGCTACATTAAAAATTAAATAAATTAAAATGGAAAAAGTATGCATACATAAATATTACAATGTTTAAGGATTTATTAAATATTTCAAAATTAAATCCATCAATGTAATTTATTATTATTATTTAATATGAGTGGGCCTAATGGTTAAGAGCATATGTTTCCTCCTAAGAGGTCATAGGTTCGAAACCATAGGGGGTAGAGTATGTATGTCTTTGTAGACTTAGCAATCAAATTGCTACGCAAAGATGTGCACAAACATGGGTCCCTTGTCCCACAAACAAGGGGGTCTCATACACCAATTTGGTGTCTTGCTTGGTTGTGACCTTAAAATTGGATAATAATAATCATAATAATAATAATTATATATGAAATGAAATTATAAAATTATACATTAAAAAAATAAATTCTCAATTTTATTTAATATTATTTTCTCAACCATTTTATAATAATTAACAAAATATTATTAATAAATTTCAAAAAATATAAATAAAAAATTTCCAAAAATAAATAACCCACTTAATTATATGTTGAACCAATAGCATAGTATATTTTACAATGGGACTTTTCTCATTTCCATTTTACAATGTGGATTTACAAAAATACCTGCTAGATTTTCTTAAAATCTTATCAGAATTTCCATAATTTTCAGAGAGAAAAAGTAGTCTAGTTAAAGTAAGGAATTTTTTTATATGTTTCAAGTTATAAAATGACATGATGGTTGTATTGATGGAGAATTATAAACTTTTTATATGTTCCAAATTATAAACTGACATGACGGTTGTATTGATGGAGATTAACCCTACACAACATTCTGAAAGGCATGGTTTTGTAATTGAGGAGAACTTGGAGTGGTTTCGTAATTGCATAGAGCTTGAAGTGAAAGTTGATCCAAAATTGATCCCTTAGGTTTTCAAGATCATATCATTTCACATAAGTCGAATCTTGAATCCGATCCAAGTGAGAAATTGGTTGCCTCAAGGGATACCCTTCAACCTCTACTATCCATGTCTCTTGATTCCTTATTTCATGATCCACACAACCCACCTACTTCAACGCTTAGTGATGTTCAAATTCTTTTTTCAAGTAATGGTCATATACAAGGAAGTTGAATTTCACAGGTAGAGGAGCAAAGAGGTGAAAATATTTTTCATATTTCCTGAATCACATCATTGCACATAAGTCCAAACTTAAATCTGATCCAAGTGAGAAATTGGTTGCCTCAAGGGATACCCTTCAACCTATACTATCCATGTCTCATGATTCCTTATTTCATGATCCACTCGACCCACCTAATTCAACGCTTAATGATGGTCAACCTATTGTTTCAAGCAATGGTCATAAAAAAGCCAATTTCATTTCATGGGTAGAGGAGCAAAGAGGTGAAAATATGTTTCATATTTCTTCCCTCTTCCAAGATGAAAATGTTGCGTTTATGGATGATCATTGATCTCGCAATCCTGATAATATGTCAAATGATTCCATATCCTTCATTCACGTTTTTACTTTAGACAACCATCACCATGACATCCCTATTTCCATTAACACATGTGGTGATGGGCATCCAAGTACATCGAACGATATATTTCCTTCTTCTAAGCACTTGGATTTGAACGGTATTGATTCATAATCTGCTTCCCATAGTTTACAGTATTCATTTATGGCATGAGATTCTCTTTCGATTCAAAATGATTTTGAAATTTCTTTGAGTCATGCAACTTCAAATATCAATTTTTAAGAAATATGCTCTCAAGCTTTTGAAACTTCAATGCACCTTATTGAATAAAGGCAAGATCAATCTCAATTTTACATTGGTATCCTTTCCTTTGATCATTATGATGATGAAAATAATCTCACGTGGTATAACATGCATGATCAATATGATTTAGTTACAACTGGTAACTCTCCTCCTGAGTTTTTTCATCCTCCCTCACCTCTAGTACACTACTCATTGTACCCAGATATGCGGGATAATTTTTTTATACCAGCAGTCTCTCTAAATACTTTAAACCTTTTATTTGAGTGTTCATGGTTGAAATTAGGTACAGGATGGTGTGATTCTACCATCAAAGGATGAAAATCTTGAATATATTATCCATTATATGTTCAATTGTAAATATTTTATACGTCAGGAGGAAAATGTTACAACTTTGAACAATCAAATGTGGTGTTTTAATGATGTAGTCACAACTTCCATAACTACCTTTGTTGGTCAACCCATCGCAACATATGTCTGACCTAACCCTTTACATTTGGTTAAATCATCTTCCTTGTCAACTAATCAACTAGGAACCTCTAACAATAGCACATTATGAAAATTGCATTGAAAACAAATTATTTATTCAATTCAAAAACCTTAGGCAACGATATATACTTATAAATCGCATTGAATAGTTCCAAAAATTAAACTTTAGAATGAAGGATTTTTTAAAACTCACCCTTGAAGTACACCAATAGCTTATGACTTATTGAGAGTTGAGATGT
The DNA here is from genome assembly GCA_034641835.2 of Pinus albicaulis. NCBI lineage: Eukaryota > Viridiplantae > Streptophyta > Pinopsida > Pinales > Pinaceae > Pinus > Pinus albicaulis. The sequence continues at coordinate 329,944,281 of CM076580.1, forward strand.
CACATGGGTGGGGGGGCTGATGAGCCTTATCACAACGGGCTAATCATGTCCCATGGAATTGAACATGAGTGGGTGGGAGAACACATTGTCTTTCCAACCACTTTCTCTACCAACTTGGGACCTCAAGCTACAAACCCAAGTGACACCGTAACATGTTGCAGTAATATGGTGGATGTTGAGGATTAAATATTTCAGATGCAGCTATAACACAAAGAGTATACCTAATATCTAGGAAGATATATATACCAATAACTTTGACTTAACAAGAGCTGAGATGTCACACGGGGTAGGGGGCAGCTACACTTTGACCCTTATCATAATGGGCCAAACATGTTCCTTGGAATTGAACACAAGTATATGAGAAAGAAATTGTGCTCCCAACCACTAGGAAATATTTCTTTAAATTAAGTGTAGGAAAATCAACTATGTACTTGACAAAGGGTTTCGTATCATTCTTCAAAGAATAACCTTTCTTTATTATTATACCAACATGTACACATTCATCATGGTGGTTCATTTGTAATTTGCATGGAATTATTTTTCATTCATATGTGTATTATCTGATATTGGTGAGGTGTCCTTGGAAAGAGATCATGCTTGTGGTCATTTAACTTCATTCTTATATATAGAGTGAGCTAATCACTCCAATTTGGAATTGGATTACAACTTGATGACCATGACGTAGGACCAAGTAAGATTTTTTTTTCCCTAGACAAACACGTATAAAATAAGACTCTTAATCAATTCCATAATGTTAACTCCATTCCCACATGTTTAATATGTAGGATTTTCCATCTACATATCTCACATGTGTTAGCCACCTATAAATTTTTGACATAGCAAACAGGTGGCTAAAAATCTTTCTGAGCCTTCAAGAGAAACATTTCCCTTGAAAATATTTCATCCTTGAAGCCTCTATGTGTTTTCTATCCCTTCAACAAATATTCATTGTTGTTTCCGTTTGACAAGCCTCACTGTTGGTGAAAGAAAATGCCCAAAAAAGGCCTCCATTTTCCCTTTTTCATCCCCTCAAATCCCCATTTCCCCCCCCCCTTTTTTCCCCTCACAAAATTCCCACAAAATCCCCTCCCTAGCCCTCAAATCATCAAAATTCCCTTTTTAAACCTTTTGGATCCCTTCATTTGGTTTAAAAATCCCCTTTGCTGCCTACCATAACCCCTTTCTAAGCCTCAAAAACCTTCATTTTTGGCTTAAAAACCCCTTTTTTACATTGAGGCCTTAAGCCCCTTTCAGCTTATCCCTTAGCCCCTTTTCCACATATGACCCATGCCCAAGACCAGGCGCTAAGCCCCGTCGCACAATCGCAATCGGAGCTTTCTTTACCACCTTTTCCTTTTTTTCTTCTATTTTTTCCGATGTGATGAACCTTTTCTCCATAGACCTCCGCTTCAATATTGACCGTCAATCTTTCGAAATCCAACGGTCAATGCTGATATCGCATCGTGCCCATAACCTCTTTTAATTACCCCTGCAATTGTGTATGGACCGTTGATCTCCTCTCTAATCCGACGGCCCTCACATGATCGCCAATCGCAAAAGTCTTAAGTGCTATCCCTTGTCTCCGTCGATTTGAGATCCCCGATCTAATCCTAACCATCCATCCATATAGATCCGACGGCTAAGACACCATCACACTCCACTCCTAAGCCAAACATCATCGCTCCGTCGATTTAATCTAGACTGTTGAATCCACAAGAACCAACGACCCAGATTCAATAGCGCTCCGCTCATGTGCCCTCTGTCATGTCCCCCCGGTCAAATATCGACCGTTGATCTCCCTACTGATCTGACGGTCCACGCTAAATCGCAAATCGCAAAATCATAAACTTTGAAGTTTTGGCCCACTACTTTTTCCTTGATGCGATTCAATCCTGGTCGTTCGTCCCGCCAGATCTGACGATACAGATTTCATTGCACTCCACCTTCCCCTTCCTCTGTCCCAATGTTCCGCCGATCCCTGATCAAATCTTGGCCTTCCATTCCACAGATCCGATGGTTAGGATTTAAACCTCCGTTGGCTCTTCCCACCTTACCGCCCGCGCATCTTTACACATCGCGCTCTCATTCCCACCGTCAGATCTCTCCGCCTTTCATCCAACGGCTGAAAATGCATATCGCGTAACTTTTGCGCCCGAAGTTTAATGTTTCAAAATTACGCGATAAAAGTGGTTTTGGGAGGGACACGTGTCAGGAATCGAGGTATATCGCGTTTCTTTTGGAGAATTTTCAAAACCACTTCGGAGCTGCGCGAAACCAGTAGTTTCCCTACTAAAACCACTCCTCCCCGATATAATCCTTCATTTAATCCTCATTGTCGATTGTTTTAATCTAACGGCCCATATTGTATCGCGTTCCAATCCATTTTCTTCCATCAGACCTTCCAAAGGACTTCATCGGAAAATCTCCGCCATTGATCTCTTCCAGTGATTCGACGATCTGCGTTCAATCTTCCTCCACCCTCTCGGTCCCACCACCAAATGCGCCCGATCTCCTTCATTTTATCCTTTTTCCTTTGTATTCGTCCAAACATTAAAATTTTATGTCTAACACTAAAAGTTATTTGTTTCCACCTAATTCAGTCTAACCTCCTAAAAAAACTGCACCGGTGAATCCTGGTTGTAGATTGCCATTGTTCAGTCTAATCGAACGATTCAGAATCCTCCTCGCACCAGACCTCCATCAGAGCATTTTTTCACCATTACGCAGCAAATTTTCAGTCGTTTTTCCACTGCATCCACCAGTTCCATCACTGTGCCACCATCTCCACTGGCCTCTACAGCAACCCCACCCCACTCCTTATGGATTTCTTAATATGTTTATCGTGTTTTGCAGGTTTTAAAGGGGCGTGAATCTACTCTGATTCACAGTCACAGACAGTGTTTTTAGAGCACAGGAATATATTTTTAGAGCCATAGATTGCAGAGGAAGGTGGCTGAGAAGGTTTAAACGCGATTTTCAGTAAAGATCAATTTATTAACTCTGTTTCAAACCTCCTGACACCATTAAAACCTGTGTATCCACGGACAGATCTGAAGGGAAGCGATAAAGTGTATCAGTGACAAATTAAAGGGATTAAAGCCTACTATTGAAGATTAAATGTTATAATCCAGTGTTTAAAGGACGAAGATACAAATTGAAGACCATTAAAATGATCCAGAAGGTCTAATAAAACCTAAAAACACATGAAACAAGCCATATCATCATTTCACATCAGTAGAATGTTCTTTTCCAAGAAAGGACAAGTTCTCACCCTGACAGAAGCCCTAAGATTTCCAGAGCATTAGTTACAAAGTATGGAAGGCCTGAAATTCATTTATCTGCCTTACTTGTCCCAGAGTACAAACAGAGTACTGCAGCTAGGAAAGTACATCAAGGAACATATCTCTAGAGTTATTATCATCCTGTCGAAGACCCCTAATTCATCCAAAGAGTACCGAAAGTCAATACAGGGATATTAAGACAGAATGGGCAGCAAAAACACTTCTCCCTTTATTTTAATGATGCATTTAAGTTCTATATACCTCTACAGCCACTCTTTCAGCTATAAGAACTCTTCAGAAATACATTGTAAATGTTGGTTAACCGTGGATTGTAAGTTGTTTCATTGAGACAGAGTTCTATGTGTATTAGTTGTAAAATAGGTTGGGAGATGATTTCTAGTTGATATCAAGCTGTTGGACAATTATGTATGTGACTAGTGTTTCTCTTTAATATGACAAGCATGTTCATTGGATCCTGATCTAAATCGATGGTGATGTGTTCTATCTATTACTGTTTTCCCTCTGTTATGCAATCATATTTCATTTCTCTGGTAAGAATCAGTAATCTAGCTTAGGATATACTGTTGTAAAGTACCCTAATGCTACATGCTCTTCTTATCTTTGATGTTTTCTACTAAGTGTGTAATCTAAGAACAAATTCAAGATAATTTAACTAGTATAGTAGTTGGTTTATCCATGCTTGCTGATGTATGAATTTAGAGTCTATTTTTAGATGTTCTTGTCTAGTTTTAACTGAAAGAATTGGGAAACTAAGAGATTTAGAGTTAGTTATGTCTCACTAGGGTACTTTTCCAACAACTTGTCTTTCTAAGATCCCTTAAGTTGAATGTCAAAAGCAGAGAAGGTTAAAATTCTTTCTCTGATCTTATGCTTCACTTTGTGTCCACCTTGAATGTTTTCTATTATTTGAAGAGTTAACCTCATTAAGAGTTTGATCATATATGGTTAAGGCATGTCCTGTCCCTAGATTTGCTCCTAAGTGGTCACTTTGGAAGGTTTCCTTGTCATTCACCTCCATTTCCTTATCATTTCATCTCATTACTATCATCTTTAGAGATCCTCTGATTTAGATGGCTAGCCCATTTGAAAGCCTTGGATATTGAATTGCAAGTAAACCCTTTCATGACCCCATTTCCCAATGGACTTGTATTTGCTTTGAATTATCTCCCCATTGCTTAAATCCTTCTTTACTCACTTCTCTACCTTACATCGAACCATTCTTTCATGTTTCCCAACCAAACAACAAAACAACAACCTTCGTGCCCTATAACTAGCCTAATACCTTAAATTGAAATTCAAAGATAATATTATTCTTTACACTTACAGAGAGATCCCTCTCTGGATCTAGGAGGGCTAGATCCTGAGATCCCAAAGTGGTTTGATGTTTTCTTATCATTTGGTATTTCCAAATCTGCCAAATCATAGGAACCACAACATAATGGCAACTCTTCTGGGGAAACGTTGGGTAAAACATTCCTTAAAAACATTTATAAGCACTCAAAGAAGACCAATAGCCTTGATTTGGTAGTTAATCACTGTGGTGGATAGTAAAACTTCTTGAAACACTTTAAACCATCTACCTAGCAACTCCACAGCTCCTAAATGATCAAAATACTTCACTTGTGATCAGTGGGCCTACTGATTATCTTTGTTTTCACAAGACTCCACTGGGAGACTAGTTTTCATTACAACATCATCCATATTCTAGAAACACATAGGATTAATCTTCTTTGTTCAAAGATAGGTTTTCCACTCGAATACTATCATATCTGGCTTACTTTATTTGTTGAGTCTTGAGGGCCTAACATACTGGCTTCAAGAACAATCCACACTAGAGCTTATCCTAATCCAAACCCACCTGAAATAATTGATAATCCAGAGAGTATTCTTAGGAAGTCTCTCACATCTAAAGAATAAACTATTTCCAGACACATTAATAGAGCTAATTCAGCACCTGAAAACTTTGCAGCTCTATTAGATGCTCAAATTGACTTAGATTTACCAAGTGATCTACCAAAAACATGGTCATTCAGTTCTATAGATCAGACACACCTTGAGCCTCCAAGTTCACCACCACATAGTGGTCAAAACACTTGGGGCAGAGAAACCCCTCCATCAACACCTCTTGATATACATTTCATCCATAACTTGGGTCTCTCTCACCCTAGATCTTCTCAGTAGTTTTCTGTTGGTCCTAGAATTTTTTTCATTCATATGCCTGTTGCTCAAGCTAATCCTTTACCTCCATAAATCACCATCATGGCAGCATGGTATGCTCCCTTGGTGTTACCACGGCCTTTAGCTCCTTTACCCAATGACTATCAGTCTAAAATTCCTCATTTCATGGGGAAAGAATCTACTACAGCTCAACACCATGTAGATAAGATGGAAAATGCCTTTGACTATATGGAAATAGAGGATGAGACAATTAAAATGAGAATATTTTCTCAGAGTTTAGGAGGAGAAGTGAAGAAGTGGTTTAAAGGCTTACCTCCCAATAGCATCAATGATCTTCCCTCGTTACATCAAATCTTCATAAACAAATGGGAAGTCAAAAGAAACCCTCTCCACATATTAGCAGAATATAAAAACCTCAAAAGAAACCAAGGAGAGAGTGTCCATGACTACTCTACTAGATTTAACAGTGTCTACAATGCTCTTCCCCCTCATATGAAACCTCCCCAAGGAATGGCCTTAGTGAAATGCCTTGAAGGTTTTTATGCTGATATGGCCTACCAGCTTAGGGAGAGAGATTATGACACATTAGAAGACATGCAGAAAGGAGAATTGAGTGTAGAAGCAAACCTGATTGAAAAAAGAGCTAGGATGAGGGCTGAGAAGAAGGTAACCTATAGGGATGACAACATAGATTCTTCATCTAATCCCAAATATGATAGTCTAGCCAAAAACATCGAGAGGATGGATAGAATGATGGAGAAAATGGTGATCCAAGTCAACAATCAGAACAGAAACCAAAATCAAAACCAGAACCAAAATTTTAGGAGAAACAACCCCCCAAATAGACAAAGGGACTCTGATCAATAAGTCATACCTCCATTCCAAGAGAATTTCCTTGATGAGGATGAGGGAATAATAGAAGAATCAGAGGGAACTACCATAAACATGGTGGAAGTAGATAACCAATATGACACCTTTTGTACAGAGGATAATCAAACCTCATGCTCGCATCGGGATGAGGAAGGGTTAGAATCTAAAGATTATAGGTTGGGATTCGAAAATGCCATCATGCAGGTCCGAGAACAATATGATCTCAGAAGAAAAAATAACTTAGAAACTACCAAACCAAAAGCCTCTAAAATCACCATCAAGAAAAGACCTGAAAATACTCCTAAAGTGACTACTAAAAGTAACAAATCAGCAGCTAAAAGTTCTGGAAAAAACAAAGAAAAAGACACTCAAACTACTGATAAACCAAGTCAAGAAACTAGCAGCACTAGCATTGCAGCTAATGCTCCTGATAAAACATCTTCAAACATTGTACATAGTGAGAATCAGCAAGCTGATTCTGCCAATAAAATAATGGCCAGTAAAACATAATTGAACCTTTCAAAAAGTCAGTCTCCTTTCAATTTGGAAAGTGAGATAGCCAAAATCAAAATTTATGTCCCTCTCACTAAGTTAGCTACTTAGGATGTATATAAAGGTCAAATTTTGAAAGCTTTAAACTTAGGAGAAAATAGTGACACTGTCAATTTAAATGATGATCAACCTGCTCTCTTGTTTGGCCCAAAAATTGAAGGGAAATTTCAAGAAGGGGTAGTACCTCCTTTTTACATCAACCTCAATATTCATGACAAAATCCTGCATAATGCTATGCATTATTCTGGTGCTTCACACAACCTTATGCCAAAAGTGATAATGGAAAATTTGGGCCTAGAAATAACCAGAGCTTATAAGGACTTATATTCCTTTGACTCTAGCAGAGTGAAGTGCCTCGGCCTAATCAAAGATCTTTGTGTGAATTTGACTCAAATCCCAGCCAAGTGCATGGTAATGGATGTTGTAGTGGTAGATGTGCCTCCTAAGTATGGCATGTTGTTGTCAAGATCATGGGGTACCAAGCTGCAAGGTACAATGCAGATGGACATGACATATGCCACTATCCCTGTCTTTAGCCAGCTTAGAAGATTATATAGGGAGGCACACATGAAATTTATGGTTAGCAGCCTAGAGAAACCTAAAAATTACCCTCTTTACTCTGTCCACACAGATCTAGATTCCTTTATCATTTACAATGATGAGTTTACTGATGAACAAGAGCTAGGAAACACAGATTTAAATAACATAGTAGAAGCCACGAATTCAAACATAATGGCAGCTCTAGAAATAGAGGAAAACAAGAGAGGAACCCTTGAACAGTGTGCTGAATCAAAACATCAGAGTGAACAAAACCAATATTGTAAACAAAAAATTACTCATCACTCTGAACTCCATCAAAATCCTAAGGAACAAAACATAACGCAGCCTGGTGCATACCTCAGAGTATTTCATAAGGGTAAACATAGCATTAGGGAGGAAAATGATAAGAGAACTGCAAACAATCCCTTATGGAGAATGAACTTTGATGGATCTTGCACTAGAAAGAATGCAGGAGCTGGGGTATGGTTGCACAACTCTAAAAATAACTATGCTGAGAGCCATGCTTTTAAAATAGACTTTAAGTGCACAAACAACATTTCAGAGTACGAAGCTATTCTCTTAGGATTGCATTTATTGAAAAAACTAGGAGCTAAGAAAATAGTTGTTTAAGGAGATTCAAAATTAGTCATAAAACAAATCAATAGAGAGTACACTGCAAAGCATCCTATATTAAAGGCATATAGGAATGATGCTATGGATCTGTTGAAAAAAAAATTAGAGTATGAGCTTTTATTTGTCCCTAGGAGTCAAAACATTATTGCAAATGGATTGGCATGCACTACTAGTTCATATCAGAAATCACCTAGTGACAAACAAATCATTATTCAAACAAAATATAGACCTGCAGTGCCAGATAATGAGAAATATTGTCAAGTATTTTAGGGTGACAAACAGATAGAGGATTTCTTGCTCTGCAGGAATGAGTTTGAAACACCTAATTCAGGCTCTAAATCCAATGAATATTGTTCAGATAAAGAGCCCCCTGATGAATAAAAACCATTCCCCAATGCGGAAATAAACATGTTAACCAAAGGATTCGAAAATCAATCAAAGGAATACATAAACGCAGAAAAATAAGACATTGAGGTGTTGCAGTCCAAAGATAAGAACATACCAAGAGGATTAGCACCCCTAGAGGACCTTTTTTATTTTAATGATGTGGCAAAGAAACCCACTATAGAACACACTGAATTAGATGTTTAATAATGCAATATAGGCAACAAAGATAAGCCTAAGATGATTAAATTGGCCAAAACGTTTCCAGTGCACATCAAAAAGAAATACATTGATTTATTTAAAGAGTTTGTTGATGTGTTTTCTTGGAGTTATGAGGACTTAAAAGCCTATGACACAAAGATCATCCAGCATAAAATTTTGTTGAAAGAAAACCAGAAACCCTTTAGGAAAAAACTGCGCATAATTAACCCAGTACAACTACCTCTTGGGGAAAAGGAAATCAAGAAAATGTATGAGGCAGGAATCATAGTGCCTGTGAGGTTTTCAGATTGGGTTTCTAACCTTGTAGCTGTAAGGAAAAATACAAGAGAAATTAGATTGTGCATTGATTTTAGAAACCTTAACAAAGCCTCCCTAAAGGACAATTACCCTTTACCTAAAATGGAACACATCCTATAGAGGGTAGTTGGTTCAAAGAGGATTTCTCTATTAGATGGATTTTTAGAGTATAACCAGGTCTTAGTACTCCCAAAATATCAACTAAAAATAGCTTTCACCACTCCATGGGGCACTTTCATGTATGTACAAATGCCTTTTGGACTAATGAACGCTGGTGAAACCTTCCAAAGAGCTATGGACATCGCATTTTCAGAGGAAATGGGGCACTTCATTGTAATTTATCTTGATGACATAACAGTTTATTAAAAAACTGATGAAGAGCACCTTAAACATCTAAGAAAGGTCTTTGAAAAGTGCAGAAGGTTTGGGCTATCTTTAAATCCCAAAAAGACAGTATTTGGCCTCCAATAAGGTAAGCTTCTGGGCCATATTATATCGAAAAAGGGGATTAAAATAGACCCAAAAAGAGTTGAGGGAATACTACAGATTAGCCACCCAAGGAAAATCAAGGAGTTGCAGTCCTTTATTGGGAAAATTAACTTCTTAAGGAGGTTTATTCCTAACCTAGCAGAGCTCCTTAGAAATATGACAAACATGTTGAAAAAATAAGTGGGAGTCAAATGGACTCTAGAGGCCAAAAAATCTTTTGAGTTAGTTAAACATGCACTCACCCGGGCACTAGTCCTAATCAGCCCTGATTTTTCTAAGGATTTCCTTATTTTCTCCTTTTCTTCAGAGCATACTGTGGCCGTTGTCCTCTTGTAGAAAAATCTAGAGGGACACGAGCAGCCAATTGCTTTATTTAGCAAGGCACTAAGAGATGCTCCCTTGAAATATAATATAATGGAAAAATAGGCCTACACTTTGGTAAAGGCCTTAAAAGATTTCAGGGTGTATATTCTGCATTCTCACATCATTGCTTATGTGCCTAACATAGTGGTGAAAGATATTTTGTCACAAGATCCAGATGGAAAAAGAGGTAAATGGATTGCAGTGATGCTAGAGTATGATTTGGAGATCAAACCCACAAAACTCATCAAGGGTCAAGGCTTGGCACAATTAATGGCTGAATCGAATTTACAAGCCCTTGACATAAACATGGTAGATGCTTTGGATGAACATGAAGGATTATTGATCTAAAATTGTGAGAACAAAGTATTTCTCATACAGAGATTGACTGTAGGGGCATTTACCGGGTATTTCACCTTTCAAAGAAAGGATGAATCCGGAGGCTATCTGGCCCTTCTACAGACTCTGCCTAAAGAAATAAAATGTAATCACTGAGATCCGATCAATGAAAGTATTTGTTTTATATGCAAAGTATTCATTGATCCAGCTTTAATGTGTGAATAGGCAAGTATACATATTCTGCAAATGAAGTATAGTGGTTTGAAGATGAACTAATAAGTTTTGTTCACTGTTTAAACCTGCTTGGGAAAAGTTTACTTATAAAAATTTACTGTTTAAAGGAGCAGAATCTGAAATAATGCAGCAAAAATATACAGTACGACAGAAAATAATTGTTTAAGCAGTTCACCCCTCTCTTGGGCTACCTCTGCTGGGTCCAAAAGCCTCTAATTAGGCTTTTCCCTTTTTGATTAAATGCTCAAAATGTGAATACAATTGTATAGAAGACTCAAAGGGAAAAATAAGCTGAAAATTAAGATTCAGAAGGCTTAAATCAGTATAAAACGACTATTCATTCACCTCCATTGGATGAGAATAGCCCAAAACAGCAGATCTTTCAATTGGCCCTGGTGGCTCCACGACCAAAAATGCTAGTGAATTCACTAATAGAGTGCCTCGATGGCTCTACAAACACTCCCAACAGCTCCAGAATGCTTCCAATACCCAAAATCAAAAACAAATTTGTCCCAAATGGACTTCCCTAGCCAAAGTTATGGCTAACTGAAGTTTGCCTAGATTCTCTCCAGCTATGTCTGGCTAACTGCCAGATAGCTCCGACAAATATGGAGGTCGGCGCTAAATTAGAGGAATCGCCGAAACTGCCGCCAGTGGGAGGGGGCTAAAATATAGGTCCACGTGACCACAACCTCCGAAAATCATTTCAAAACATTGAGTTATAATCGGCGTTGGATAAGTTTTAAACAATATGTAATAAATATTTTCTGCTCCAAGTGCTGGGCCCGCGTGACCAAGGCCCTGCCACCTGCGCACCCAATCCACATTCAAATTTAAATTCATTTTTGCGTGGAAATTTTAACAAAAAAACGCCCGTGGCCTAATGGTCAGGCCTCACTGTTGTGTCTGCCCTTACCCGGGGTCAAACCACACCGCGTGCAACAAAAGTTTTAAAACGCCGCTCCACTCCATTGCACGTTTTTTTTTAAAACCCACATTCTCCGCTCCACGTAGCCACCACGTGCCTTTTAAATTTGCACGTTCCAAATTTTTGAACCATACGTTGGGTGCCTTTAATCCGAACTGTGCATTTTAAAACCTTTTCATATTTTGAATTTGATTTAATGTATTGTATGGTTTAATAATTGAATTTTATTAAGGTTTCATTTAATTTTTATTTAATAATTAATTAATAATATAATATATGATTAATAAAAATCATATAAATATTAATAAATATATAATTTAATTAATTAATTAATGAAAACTTAATAAAAAATAAATTTATCCCATCACAATATATTAAAAAAATTTCTTTCCAAATTGAAAGTTATTGGGCAATTTCAAAATACAATATCTCCTCCATACGGTAACGGATTTGAGTGTCGTTTGCGGCTATAGGATCCTTTTGGCGAGCTCTTTCCTATCGTTTTGGTTTGTAACAATTTTGAGCAACTTCATTTTTGAGCATTCTTCTACAAGGGACTTGATCTCCTGATCAATTACCTGCTCCTACTGTTGAAGAACAATTCCAAAACTCACCTTGCTATGCTAACATCCTATATGTGCTTACAAATCTTAATGCTCCTCCTGATTTATAAAAGACAAAGGCAAGGTTTCTAAAGTTAAAAGCTAGAAATTATTGCATTTTAAATGAATGTTTATATTGGAAAAATGAAAAGGGTTTGTTGCTTAAATGTTTGCTTGAAGTTGATGTAGAGAGGATCAAACATGAGTTCCATGAAGGAGAGTGTGGAGGCGATTTATACTAGAAAACCACAGCCAAAAAAATCCTTAGAGCTGGCTTTTACTGGCCCACCCTTTTCCAAGATGTACATAAAATGATAGTTGTCTGCCATAAGTGCCAAATCTTTGAGGGCAAACGAAAACTCCTTCCTTTACCATTACAACCCATCACTGTTGAAGCTCATTTTCAACATTGGGGCCTAGATTTCATAGGAGAAATCCATTCTGCTTCATCTGCCCAACACAAATGGATTCTCACAGCCACAGACTATTTCACAAAATAAATAGAGGCCATACCTTCCAGGAATGCCACAAATTCTATCATCATAAAATTCCTTGAAGACCATATCCTATCTAGATTTGGCTACCCTAGAAAGATTATTACTGATAATGCTACCGCTTTTGGTTTCAAAAATATGATTGATTTTTGTCACAGGTATCAGATTTCTCTTGGTCATTCTACTGCTTATTACCCACAAGGTAACGGGCTAGCAGAATCATCAAATAAAATTTTAGTGACCATCATCAAGAAGCTGCTTGAAGAGAATACGAAATCATGGCATAACAAGTTAGTGCATGCTTTTTGGGTAGACAGATTGACTACAAAGAAATCCATTGGCATGTCACCATACCAGCTTGTTTATGGGGCTGATGCAGTGTTCCCTTCCAGCCTAGGGGTACCAGTGATAAAATTAGTCCAAGAAATATATTCAGAAGAAGACAGCATGGTAAGGAGGATCAATCAAACAATACATCTCCAGTAGACAAGGGAAGAGGTCTACAACAGAGCTCAAAAAGTGCAAGAAAGCATCAAAAAGTTGTTTGATAAGAGAAAAAAATCTTGTGACTTCAAAATTGGAGACAAGGTGCTCAAGTGGGATTCTAGAAGGGAAGATAAGGGCAAGCATGGAAAATTTGACATTTTATGGCAAGGCCCTTATGTCACTCAGTCCACCATTGGTCCAAATGCATTCTTTTTGCATGAGTTAGATGGTATAGATCTGTATGGGGGTCCTGTCAATGGCAGGATGCTAAAACATTATTACTGTTGAACTTCAGAGTTTAAAGTTTTCACTTCCATTGTAAATACCATTGCTTTGTTCAGTTTCACAAAAAAAAAGAAAAAATACAAAAAAAGATGAAAGAAAAGGTTCAGACAAGCTCAAAACTTGAACCTATGAAGTTCAAAAGAATGGCTCAAATCAGCTCAAAACCTGAGCCAAATAAAGGGAAAAGCTGGTTGTAATATTTTGGTTTTCAAATTCCTATGGTTTTTGTTTACAGGAGAGTTTGCCGGATTATCCACAAACACTTCACGAAACCCTTGTCGACGTTTCGAATCCCAACGGGGATCCATCTTCGTGACATTGGTTGTAATATGCCCAAAACCTGAACCAGCAAAGAAAGAAGAAGAATCAGCTCTAACAATCCCAAAACCAGAGCTGGAGTGAAGAAGAAAAAATGACTCTAACAAGCTCAAAATCTGAGTCACAAGAGAAAGAAGGATACTCTAAAGTTTCACAATTGCCAACCTTCACAATTTTGGTTTCAATTTCCTGCAAATTTGAGTTCATGTGTAGCTGTCTTTATGCCATGGACCCACATCAAACCAGACAGTCTAATCCTGGTCTGACTGTTTTTAAATTTCTGTCTTAGAATGTAGAGAAAGAAATCTGCTAGACTGTTTAATCCTAGCAGATATTAGTGTAGGTAGAGAAGCTATGAGGCCAACTGTCTAATATGGTCTCATGGAGGAATAAGGGTAGAATTAGATTAGTTTTTTCTGCTTTCAGTAAAAAAATGATGAAGAAGGTATGAAAGTCTAAATGCACCTTGAAGAAAAAATGTTAGGACAATAGAATGGGTAGGTAGATTGTTTGGGAGAATATTGTTGTTGATTTAATATCCATCATGTTTGTGGCAGCTGATTAAATAAAATAAGAGATGTGTCAAGCACCAGGCATCTGGCCTACTTCCAAAGATTATTTTCTGAGATTCTTGACACCTTCAAGAAGATGCAATCCCCATGTGGAGCCACTGTTAGCCACCTATAAATTTTTGACATAGCAAACAGGTGGCTAAAAATGTTTCTAAACCTTCAAGAGAAACATTTCCCTTGAAAACCTTTCATCCTTGAAGCCTCTATGTGTTTTTTGTCCCTTCAAGAAATATTCACTGTTGTTTCCGTTTGACAAGCCTCATTGTTGGTGAAAGAAAATGCTCAAAAAAGGCCTCCATTTTCCCTTTTTCATCCCCTCAAATCCCCATTTCTCCCCCTTTTTTTCCCCTCACAAAATTCCCACAAAATCCCCTCCCTAGCCCTCTAAATCATCAAAATTCCCTTTTTAAACCTTTTGGCTCCCTTCATTTGGTTTAAAAATCCCCTTTGTTGCCTACCAGAACCCCTTTCTACGCCTCAAAAACCTTCATTTTTGGCTTAAAAACCCCTTTTTTTACATTGAGGCCTTAAGCCCCTTTCGGCTTAGCCCTTAGCCCCTTTTCTGCATATGACCCGCGCCCAGGACCAGGTGCTAAGCCCCGTCGCGCAATCGCAATCAGAGCTTTCTTTACCACATTTTCCTTTGTTTCTTCTATTTTTTCTGATGTGATGAACCTTTGCTCCATAGACCTCCGCTTCAATATTGACCATCGATCTTTCGAGATCCAACGGTTAGCGCTGATATTGCAATGCACCCATAACCTCTTTTCATTACCCCTTCGATTGTGTATGGACCATTGATCTCCTCTCTAATCCGACGACCCTCGCATGATTGCCAATCGCAAAAGTATTAAGTGCCATCCCTTGTCTCCGCTGATTTGAGATCCCCGATCTAATCCCGATCGTCCAACCATACAAATCTGACGGCTGAGACACCATTGCACTCCGCTCCTGAGCCTAACATCATCGCTCCGCCAATTTAATCTGGACCGTTGAATCCACAAGAACCAATGGCCCAGATTCAATCGCGCTCCCCTCATGTGCCCTCCGTCATGTCCCCCCGGTCAAATCTCGATCGTTGATCTCCCCACTGATTCGACGGTCCGCGCTAAATCGCAAATCGCAAAATCATAAACTTCGAATTTTTGGCCTACTACTTTTTCCCCGATGCGATTCAATCCTGGCCGTTCGTCCTGCCAGATCTGACGGTCCAGATTTCATCGCACTCCGCCTTCCCCTTCCTTCGTCCCATTGTTCCACCGATCCCTGATCAAATCTTGGTCGTCCATTCCACAGATCCGACGGTGAGGATTTAAACCGCCGTTGGCTCTTCCCACCTTACCGCTCGCGCATCTTTACACATCGCGCTCTCATTCCCACCATCAGATCTCTCTACCTTTCATCCAACGGCTGAAAATGCATATCGCATAAATTTTGCGCCCAGTGTTTAATGTTTCAAAATTACGCGATAAAAGTGGTTTTGGGAGGGACACGTGTCAGGCAGCGAGGTATATCGCGTTTCTTATGGAGAATTTTCAAAAAAAATTTGGAGCTGCACGAAACCAGCAGTTTCCCTGCTAAAACCACTCTTCCCCGATATAATCCTTCATTTAATCCTAGCCGTCGATTGTTTTAATCTAATGGCCCATATTGTATCGCATTCCAATCTGTTTTCGTCCATCGGACCTTCCAAAGGACTTCATCAGAAAATCTCTGCTGTTGATCTCTTCTAGTGATCCGACGGTCCACGTTCAATCTTCCTCCGCCCTCTCGGTCCCACCACCAAATGCACTCGATATTCTTCATTTTAGCCTTTTTCCTTTGTATTCGCCCAAACATTAAACTTTTATGTCTAACACTAAAAGTTGTTTGTTTCTGCCTAATTCAATCTAACCTCCTAAAACAAATTCACCGGTGAATCCTGACCGTAGATCGCCACTGTTCAGTCTAATCGAACGGTCCAGAATCCTCCTCGCACCAGACCTCCATCAGATCATTTTTTCACCATTACGCAGCAAATTTTTAGTCGTTTTTCCACTACATCCACCAATTCCATCACTGCGCCACCATCTCCACCGACCTCTACAGCAACCCCACCCCACTCTCTATGGATTTCTTAATATTTTTATCGTGTTTTTGTAGGTTTTAAAGGGGTGTGAATCCACTCTGATTCACAGTCACAGACAGTGTTTTTTAGAGCACAGGAAGATATTTTTAGAGCCAGAGATCGCAGAGGAAGGTGCCTGAGAAGGTTTAAACGCAATTTTCAGTAAAGATCAAGTCATTAACTCTGTTTCAAACCTCTCAGTGCCATTAAAGCCTGTGTATCCATAGACAGATCAGAAGGGAAGTGGAAAAGTGTATCAGTGACAAATTAAAGGGATTAAAGCCTACTATTGAAGATTAAATGATATAATCCAGTGTTTAAAGGACGAAGATACAGAT
The DNA here is from genome assembly GCA_034641835.2 of Pinus albicaulis. NCBI lineage: Eukaryota > Viridiplantae > Streptophyta > Pinopsida > Pinales > Pinaceae > Pinus > Pinus albicaulis. Next base: position 329,960,811 of record CM076580.1, read on the forward strand.
TGAAGACCATTAAAATGATCCAAAAGGCCTAATAAAACCTAAAAACGCACGAAACCCATATCAACGTTTCACATCAGCAGAATGTTCTTTCCCAAGAAAGGACAAGTTCCCATAATGTTTTTTTATTCTCCATCAAGTTCCTGAGAAGATTATCACCCTGACAAAAGTCCTAAGATTGCCAGAGCATTAGTTACAAAGTATGGAAGGCCTGAAAGTCATTTATCTTCCTTACTTGTCCCAGAGTACAAACAGAGTACTGCAGCCAGGAAAGTACATCAAGGAACATATCTCTAGAGTTATTATCAGCCTGTCGAAGACCCCTAATTCATCCAAAGAGTATCGAAAGTCAATACAGGGATATTAAGACAGAATGGGCAGCAAAAACACTTCTCCCTTTGTTTTAATGATGCATTTAAGTTCTATCTACCTCTACAGCCACTCTTTCAGCTATAAGAACTCTTCAGAAATACATTGTAAATGTTGGTTAATTGTGGATTGTAAGTTGTTTCATTGAGACAGATTTTTGTGTGTATTAGTTGTAAAATAGGTTGGGAGATGATGTCTAGTTGATATCAAGCTGTTGGACAATGATGTATGTGACTGGTGTTGCTCTTTAATATGAAAAGCATGTTCATTGGATTCTGATTTAAATCGATGGTGATGTGTTCTATATATTACTGTTTTCCCTCTGTTATGCAATCATATTTCATTTCTCTAGTAAGAATCAGTAATCTAGCTTAGGATATACTGTTGTAAAGTACCCTAATGCTACCTGCACTTCTTATCTTTGATGTTTTCTGCTAAGTGTGTAATCTAAGAACAAATTCAAGATAATTTAACGAGTATAGTAGTTGGTTTATCCATGCTTGCTGATGTATGAATTTAGAGTCTGTTTTTAGATGTTCTTGTCTAATTTTAACTGAAATAATTCAGAAACTGGGAGATTTAGAGTTAGTTCTGTCTCACTAGGGTCCTTTTCCAACAGCTGCCTTTCTAAGATCCCTTAAGTTGAATGTCAAAAGC
>CM076580.1:329966833-330073504 GCA_034641835.2 Pinus albicaulis
CTTATAAAGTGTTTAACCACACCTGCACTACAAAGTATCAATATTGTTGGAAGTAGAACAATCCTATATTTCACATCAAATGAAAATTTAGGGTCAAAATGAATTTAGACTCTACCAACATTTTAGTTTAGATGAGGATTAGGACAACTGCAATATTAATAATTTACAAATGGTCCTTATAATATGTCCAATTGGATTAAATCAAACATTCACTATTTATCCAATCTAACATTGAACCATATTGTTTGTGGGAAAACATTCATCCATATGGGCCACTACATAAGATTTATGACGATACATCTCAGCGCAACTTTATTTCACATGCAACTTATACTTTATCTATAATTTAAGAGCAACTTTAAGAGAAAAAATGAGCCATGCTCTAGAAGGTTGATTGGAATGTTATTTCAAGTCATGCATGAGGTGAAGCATGCTTAACTGAATAACCAATTTAAAAGACAAATGGGTTTGATCAACAATATGTATGGTTACATACGAGTTATAAATTGTAATATTCCAGATTTCATTATTGCTTAAGATCGCAATCTAAGGAGAAGAAAATAAAACAACATAATTAATTATTCAATACCCTTTTCAAGTTAAAAACACCAGAGCTACAAGAAATAGTCGTTCTCAATGTACTTATAAATTGATAAACACAAGTAGAACAATATCTATGATAGGATATGCAAATATTTTATTATATGATGTCATCAACCCTTTGTAATTACAAGCAAGAAGCCCTATAAGCTTTATTATTTTGCTAGGTTGGGCCTTACAACTTTTTTTTGGCCTTTCTTACTTGCTTGACTAGCTTGAAAGTTGGTCACCATTCTTCATATTAATAAACATTGTCACGTTGTTTCACTTAGTATATTTTTGACCTATTTATTATAATTGTCTCACATTTTAATGATGACCAATTGTAATTAAACAATTTAGTTGCAAAGGTAGACTTAAATTTTACCTTACATTCCTATTTTGTGGAATAATGCAGTTAGAAGACTATTGGTTATCAAGGCGCAAGATATTGCTTTGTCGGTATTAGATGTACATTTGGTAATGACATAGAAGTTTTGTTTCGCAATTGGTTCCCAAGTCAACTCAAACTCGAATTGTTGTATCAATGAATCGATTAGCGGAGGGAGGCATACTTGAGCATGGAAAACAAATGTAGATTAGACAAATTCATTATTTATTTGATGAAGATAAATTTGATATTTGAAATTTTATTGACTTATATCCTACTTGACGGCTACAAACTCTTTGGGGAGGAATCTTATTAAAATTCATACTGCTCAAGATTGTGCAAATCCCAGATTTTTTAATATTCAATACGATAAAATTCAAGAGCAACTCACTTGATAGATATTGTCGGTAAAAGTTGATATATGGAAGTCAAGTAATCTACACTATGATTTAAAATAAGAGTTATAAATAGGGAAAACTACTAACGAATGTATCCACATGAATGGAGTAATGCTACTACATAGTGGTTGTCCAAATAGGCACTTCTTTTCGACTTCCTCGAATTGACAAGTTAACTGGCCTTCATGAGACTCTTATGGAACTCCAATGCCATATCTCATAGAATATCCTACCTAGCCAACAAACATCCCAACATTCGGTGGCCTCATAACGAGACTCTTTCATTCATAGCAATGATTTTTAGGTTGGATTGAGCTTCGAACTTTCCATTTGGAGATTCTTTCCCTCAACTTAGATGTTTGGGGAGGTAGATCACTTTGATCCAAGTATCCTCCCTATATTACACAATGAGGCCCCTTTGGATCAATTTTTCTCTGAATGACATCATCAAGCCTAAAATTGGAGATGAGGATTCCCTTTTCCCCTCTGCCACTTATTTCTACTTTTGATATTAAAAATAAGTGCAGAGACATTACTTGTGATTCTACATTCACATTCAGATGAATGGAAAATTCTGTAGAATTATGGTGATAGAATTTCAACTTCTCAAGAAATTTAATCTAAATTAAGAGACACACTTCTACCCTATTTCTCTGCGAAAATTAATTCAAAATTTAGAACAACATTTGCAAACAAGCATTAATCACATACATAAGAGCACAGATGTATCTAGGGGAAACCAACTGGTAAAAACCACTTAAGCCTATTTTCATTAATCAAATGAATAAAGAAGGTATTACAATTGCTTGCTCGCTCTGAGTAACACTTGCAAGTGAATACTTGTTCTATCTGCTCAATGAGAAGTTATGACCCATACTTAGTCAATTTATGCCCCCACTTGAGCTCCTATTTCCTTGCGCAAATCCTGAGGAAATTGGCCCATATTCTTTAGGAATTTCCTCCAAAATGATTGCGCAATTCCCAAGGATTTATCATTGATTTCATGCAACACCTTTACACTCAAAAATAGTCTACAACTGATGTTACACTGCCTTGGAATCTCCACCATAGCTGAGCAATTTGAATTCCTTGCATGCGTGAGATATTTTTGGTTGATTGATCAGGTAACTGGATGATCATTGCGTTAGACTGTTGTCCTGTTGGTCACCATTCTTCATAATAATAAACATTATCACGTTGTTTCCCTTAGTATATTTTTGACCTATTTATTATAATTTTCTCACATTTGAATGATGACCAATTGTAATTAAACAATTTAGTTGCAAAGGTAGACTTAAATTTTACCTTACATTCCTATTTTGTAGAATAATGCAGTTAGAAGACTATTGGCTATCAAGGCACAAGATTTTGCTTTGTCGGTATTAGATGTACATTTGGTAATGACATAGAAGTTTTGTTTAGCAATTGGTTCCCAAGTCAACTCAAACTCGAATTCTTGTATCAATAAATCGATTAGTAGAGGGAGGCATACTTGAGCATGGTAAACACATGTAGATTAGACAAATTCATTATTTAGTTGATGAAGAGAAATTTGATATTTGAAATTTTATTCACTTATATCTGATCCAGGTGGATATTGGTGGCCACTCACCTATTCCACTTGGGGCTCCACCATTGTTTCTTTCAGTTTTTCAGTTTCCTTAATTATAACACAGTTTACTATTTTTAGCAGTTTTTTGGGTCTTGAACTTCCAGAGTCGTTTTGAGGCCCTAAACGAAGTTTTCTAGGATCGCTTCTCCACAAAATATGAATCTATTCTAGTCTTCATATTTCCAATCAAAAGTTGTAGTCCTCAGATAGATATTTCTAACGATGCATCATGTGAGTCAAACAAGATAGTATGCCAAAGTTATGACCTCAATAAATTGACGTACCAATTTACCCCGACGGGGCCCATATTTTGGTGTTTCATCTCCTAGGGTTAGATTTTTTTATGTTTAAGGTTTTCCTTCATTTCTCAATAATATATAGGTCTTTGATCCTCATTTTAACACAAATTTTAGAGACCTGTAGCCACCACATCTCTTCTCAGAGATAAGATACCAATGCCCTAGCTAGTTTATTTCCATTCTATTTGTAAACAAATTTTAGTTCTTTGATATTAATGAAATGAAGTGTTATTTCAATTGCATTTTTATATTTATGGTTATATGTGTATTCTGTTGCATTCCTGCATAAATCCAGATCAGTGGTATCAAAGTGGTCTACTCTTTCTCGATCCTTCTTTGCATATCCCCAACGAGGTTGGGGTATAAGGAGTTAGGGCTTAATCTGGTCGAACCTTTGCAAGATCAGCTTCGCAAACCTCGGCGATCGCCCATAGGGGACGAAAAGAAAGATGAGGGAGCATGAGATCCTATCAAAATATTTCTCAAGGAGGCCCTAAAAAAAAAAGGAACGCGATGATGGATAGCTTTGCCCAGATCCTTCAACGACTGCCCACTGGAGGTGCACCTGCATCCAACAGCCACTCTGGAGGCACAGGTCCTTTCAAGGTACAAGTAAATTTTTACATTCCCATATTTGAGGGAAAAATAGATGCAAATGTCGTAGATAGATGGTTGAATATATTAAAAGGATATTTCTTAGTCCATTACTTTTCTGACTGGGAGAAGATTATTTTTGCATTCCTCAAAGCTACCCCCCATGTCAAGGATTGGTGGGAAACCTACTGTGAGAAAAAGGATGAGGGGGAACCCTCTCTGTTCTCGGTCGTACCCACTTGGAATTATTTCCGAGACGTCATAAAGGAATAATAGTATCCTGTGGGGAGCTATGAGGATAAGTACATACAATGGACTACGTTGCGGCAGCAAAGGGATCAAGATGTACATGAGCTCATGAATTTGTTCCATACCCTGCGCACAAAGTTGGGTATCAAATATTGGGAGAAACATTTGGTGCTGAAGTACCATAGTTCTCTACACAGATACATTCATGAGGAAATGGAGTTCCTCAACATCTCCTCTCTTGGTACGACATACCAATATGCTGCCAAGAATGAGCAGAAATTCAAAAAGAAGAAGCGAGACTTTGGATCTACGAATCAAAAGCAAAGGAAAGGTTCCCCCAAACCATAGAACAAAGGATAAAGCAAAGGCATGGTGGCCCAAGATAACCTACCAAAGCTGCAAGAAAAGAACAACACCACACAAGTGAGTGTCTGGCCAAGCAGTCGCTAGTGGCCGAGATGAGGGCTTCTGAGTCAGATGCATGCTCCGACTCCGAATCAGAACCTGAAAAGGGGAATGAAAAAGGGAAACAGATTATTGATGCGGAGCCCAATGCCACTGTTGCCACTACAAAGATCCAGAAGGAGGAACCGGAAGATCCAGAGGAGGAGGAGCGTCTCTTCCACTCCCAGATGTGGGTAAAGGGCTCCCCGGTATAGTTCATTGTCGACAATGGGAGCCAAAAGAACCTCATTTCAGCAGACGCCGTGAAGCGGTTGGGCTTGCCGACCACAGCTCACCCACATCCATACACCATCGGGTGGCTTCACCAAGGACGATATCTCCGCACGCCCACATACGCTTTCCCTACAAAGACGTTTTCACTGATGAGGTATTATGACATCTCGTTCTCTTGGTGTTTGTGATGTATTATTAGGCCAACCATAATTGTGGAAGCAAAATGTTGTGTATGAGTCCCGACCTCGCGCTATTATTGTTACTTTGGGCAATAAGTTGTACAAGATACAAGACGTACCACTGCCTGCGGCTATCTCTTTCATTACTGCAAAAAAATGCAGTAATCTCATTTCCAAAACTAGGAAATTTATTTCCTAGTGATCTGCCCCCATGGAAAGAAGAAGGTTATGGCCTCAACCTCTAGATAGGGCTCCTCCACATGACAACAACAAATTTACAAGGTTGTGGAGGAATATCGAGACATCTTCACCTCACCCATAGGGGCACCTCTGCACTCTCAGGTAAAGCACCCCATCGATCTGAACCAAGGTGCGTCGCTGCCCCATGGACCGATCTATCGACGATCTGTTCTGGAGAACGATGAAATCAAGAGGCAGATTCAGGAGTGGTTGCATAAATGTCACATCTGGCCGAGCTCATTGCCCTGTGGGAGCCTGATCGTGATAGTGCAGAAGAAGGATGGGATGTGGAGACTATGTATTGACTATCGGGTGTTGAACAAGATCACTGTCTGGAATAGGTACCCGATCCCACAGATTGATGACCTTCTGGATCAAATCAAAGGGGCGAAATATTTCAGCAAGATCGAATTGAAGTCTAGGTATCACGAGGTACCAATTGAACCCTTTGATGTGTGGAAGTCTACCTTTAAAGCTAAGGAGGGCCTTTTCGAATGGCTGGTCATGCCTTTTGGGTTGAAGAATTCTCTCGCAACCTTCCTGAGGCTGATGGACAACATCTTGCGGCCACTCACCAACTCATTTTTAGTAATGTACTTGGATGATATCCTAATCTTCGGCTAGACTTGGGAAGAGCACCTCCACCACATTCGACAGGTCCTCCAAACACTGCTGCAACACAAGTTGTGTGCCAATTTGGAGAAGTGCACTTTTGGCATGACCCAAATTCATCATCTGGGATACATTATTGATGAACGGGGGGGTGCATGTGGATCCAACCAAGATTCAAGTAATTCGGGATTGGCCAGCCCCAACCACTCTAATAGAGCTTCACAACTTTCTGGGTCTTGCTAATTTATCTGCAGGTTTGTGTCCGGATTCTCTCATATCACTTCGCCTTTAAGTCAAGTCACCAAGGAAGGAGCGAAAGAAAAATTATTTTGGTCAGAATCTCAATAGAAGGCATTCGTAGAATTGAAACATTACCTCTCCTTTGCCCCAGTGCTCACATTACCATACTTGCAACAACCATTTGAGATCAAGATAGATGCCTCTGACTCTTCTATTGGGGCAGTTCTTACTCAACAGGGGCATCTAGTGGCATATCATAGTGAGACATTGTCTGACATAGTCCGAAAGTCTCCCACTTATAACAAATAAATGTATTCCATTTTGCAAGTGTGCCACCAATGGAAGAATTACATTTTTGGGAAATAAATAGTCATCTACACATACCGTCGTTCCTTTCAATTCATACAGACATAAGGGAAGTTTTAGAACAATCGCCATAAGAATTTTTCCACATATCTACAACAATTTCATTTGAACATCAAGTATAACAAGGGAAACACTAATAATGTTGAAAACTGCCTCAATCGACCACCGATCATGGCACTAACCACTGTTCTCAACTCTTGTGGGCATGGGAATTCTGATTGTTCGCTTCTGTACAAGAGAGATCCAGAATTTGGCCACACATATAAGACACTATTGTAGGGTACACAAGTTCCACATTTTCACCTCTAGGATGCACTGCTATGTCACCTAGGACACCTGTTCCTTGCGAGTGTTACACAGTAATTTGTCACCGTTCCTACCATTCCCCGTCCCGCACAATGGAGGACCCATTTTGTGACCTGTGAACATTTTCATGCCTTGAAAACATCATCAATGCATTCCTCTAAGCATGAGCTTCAATTGTCCTAAAGACATCTCCTTGCAAAAAATCATGAAAACATCTCCTTTTGCATTGGCGCGGGTAGACAGTTCATCACTCACGCCAATGGGGAAAATCCTACAAAGAGGCCGCGCCAACTGGCGCTCTGTCCCAGAGCAGTAGTCGCGCCAGCCAATTTAAGGAGTGTTTTTTAAATAAAGATGGCAGAAGTTATGTTTCAACAAACTCAGAAACCATTGCCTATCTTGAGTTGGGAGGTTTGGCTGCGGGAGTTCTATGGAAGGGAAGTGGTTTTCCACCTCCCATGGAACCTTCCTTGTTGATAGGGCCAATCCCACAATAATAGGGATCCCAACTCCCTCCTTCCCCATCTATAAAAGTCTGCTCAATTCCATGGCAAGCTAGTCTTGAAGTGCCTAAGCTTTGAATCTCCAAATTCCCAAGAGCCTTTGTGCTGTAAGAGCCCTCTTTCTTCCCTTAAGGCCGACTCAAGCAAGGAGACTATCGTCGAGAGACTCTGGAGAGGTTTTCCCTTTCCCTGGTGAGCTTTGCGAGACGTGAACGACTGGAGACCCATCCGAAGGAGACTGCGACGTCAGAACATTGGTTGTACTCTCTTTCGATTGTTATTTAATGAATGATTACGGTTATGGTTCCACTCTGTTTTCACTTATGTTAATAATGAGTTATATCCTTTCTAACTGATATATAGTTGCGTATTCTGGATTTTATGCTTGCATTCGTGTTGTTTCTTGCATGTGTAGGTGTCCATCCACGGAGATCGTGGGAGGATCGTGATCTGCCGAGGCTGAGGAATGGGAACGCTCTCTTCTACGGATCATAGCATTGGATTCCAGGTAGGCCTCCATCTTTGGTCTTTTATTCGTAACTAGGAACTTGCGCTGTAACATTTGATGATTGTTGCTAGACCCCTGCTGGGCTAGTAGGGATTGCCTCTGTCCGCAGAGGGGATTTACCTCCTCAAAAATTTGGCGACTCCGCTGGGGATCGTCTAGATTTCACTGTCTCGTTTGGATTGTCTCGTTTTGATTGCTTTATGATTTTCCTTGCTTGGTTAGCCTTCTGGGTTGGGTTCTTTTGCTGTTTTTTGCTTCTTGGTTTGCTTAGTTTACATTGATCTGCTTCTGGAGTAGTTCTTTCTTGTTTTTGGCTGAGAAACTCAACTGGCGCGCTTTTTAGCCCAAAAGTCGCGCCAATTGGCACATGTTGCTTTTGTATAGCCTGCGCCAATTGTTTTCTGGCGCCAGTTGCAGCCTTACAGTCGCGCCACTCCTGTAGGGTTTTTGAGTTTGCTCAGTTTTGAGCTCTCTGGGTCTGGTCAGTGCTTTTCTTCTTGATTTTTCGACTACCTGAGTGTGTTGGAGTCCTGTTTGACTGGGAATTTGCCTCTGTCCTTTGGTTGTTTGCTTTTATCTATCGATTTCACGTTTTAAGCCCTAGGGCATCTAGTGGCTTTGTGTATCGAGCCCTCCTTGGGAGTTTTGGTGTTTTGTTTACCCAGTCGACTCTCTGATTGATCCTTCGCATTCTTTTAGTAGTTGTTCACTGTTTTGTTGCGATTTTTGGGTGATTGCTCGTTTCTTCATTCGAATTTCGTTTGGTCTTGCTTTGGGCCTAGATCACACGGTCCATTCGAGCCTTTGAGTCTTTTTCTTGGTTTTGAGAGACTTTGGTCGATTTGAGATCTGATTACTTGTGTCATTGAGTGAAATTTGTTCGTTTTGCTCTATCAATATCGTTTCTCAAGTTGCTTCTCTTTTATTTTCAGTTTGTTTAGTGCATCTAGCTATCAAACATTGAAAATTACAAAAAAATCTCTTTTTCTTTTGGTTGATTAGTGCAAATTGAAATTTTTCGATTTTACTAGTAATTAGTGATTGGAATGAAAATTTTCGATTTCATTAGTTGCATTAGAGATCTCATTGTTTGTCTTCCGATCATTTTGTTTGTGTAAAGACTCTCAACTCTTCTGTAGCTAGTTTTCATCGAACGAAATGGTGTACTGTGGCATGTAGCTTTGCATTTAGGAGTTTTTGAAACAACACATTCGTTAGGGCCTGAAAACTGGAACTTAATTGAAGATCAACTTTAAAATCTATTCAATTAACCTAAGGCAGCATTGAAATCTAACAAAACATATTTAGAGGTCTAGGCTAGAGACGTGTTCCGGCGTCTTTAAACCTAGCAGCTGTCGTTCGCCTTTTGGCTTTAGACAGCGCTAGTACGGACTTGTGCTCCCCGTACCGTCGCGTATATAAAGGGAGAACCCTCTAGGTTTTCAATCCTTTATCCACAGGAAGCCGAGTCTGCCGCCCTATACCCGTGATACACCGAACACAGCATTTGGGGAGATTGCCTGCACGTACGGAAAGTCCTTGGTTGATTTCTTTTTCATTATTAAAACCAAGGTGTATATTGCAGTTCACGGTTATTTGGTACACCCTTTGTGCCTAGTATTCCTGAGCAGTCATTTGGTCTTTTCTGACTCCCTAAATTTGAAAAGATCGTCAAGCGCTTGTCCTTTCACGCTTGTGTCAAATCTGAAAGAGATAGAGTCATCTTTTATCGTTTCTTGACTCTTAAAACATGAAACGGTGAAGTTTCTTATTTTTCAATGTGGTAAAAATTAATCACCCATGATTATATGCCCTGTTAGATATTGCTTGTTGACCGTTTGATCATGTGTCTTGACTCTTTTTCAGCCCGTGTGTGTGTTTGCTTCTTTTTCTCTGGTCGTTTGCCACAGTGGCGGAACCTTCGGTTTCGTCTACTAGTAGTCCTTACACGGACGATTCTTTAGAGGCTTCCCAATCCTCTGCTGAACCGCAGCAGCCTATTGTTTCCGAGTTTTCCTGACAGGGGACCGGTTCTCGCCGAGCAACCCTTTGGAGGACCAGTTGAGTTCAATTGGCCCTTTTCGGACCCTGTGTCCGAATTGAGATTAGGAGCTGATTTCCTTTCTCTTACATCGGGTTCACCGTTTGTTGCTGCTGTTTTTCCTCCTAGTCCTCGCCGTCTTCTGCGTGATTTAACGGCAAGATCAACCATGAGTGATTCTGGTGAGGAAATCTCCAACGTCCTGATGAAGACTATCACTCTTCCCTTCTTCCCACTAAGATTGTTTCCCAGTGGAGATAACTCGGGAATGGGCCGAAATGTCAATAGCCAGCCTCTTACCAGGGATACGATCTTTAATGGGATCATTTCTGCCCCGCCTATCGTGAGTGTCGGCTCCTTCTCCGGTGCCGATCACATTACGCCCGGTGCCCTGACGCTCACATTGGTCTGCATCGCCGCATCACCGTGTGGCCGCCTCTTCTCCTGTTGTCACAGCATCCGCTGCAAGGGCTGTGCCAACTCCTAAAGATGTTTATCTAGTGACTGCTATACCGGAGAACATCTCTCCGGAGGAGTATCAGTTGTCTTTGCAACAGCCGAACGTCGAGGTTGGACCATCCTCCCAAGATCCCAACCGCTCTTACTTTTCGCACTATGCACAGGATGGTACACCCGTGTATGCTTTCCCAGGTCAGTATGATGAGCACGGGGAGATTTTACGTCTACCCGCTCCTGAGGCTTACCTCTATGCTCAAGGTTTACCTTATAACCAGGCTTACAACCCGCAAGGACAGCCTTTCCAAGGCCAACCTTCGGGCCAACTGGGCTATCTTTATGATCCATAGGGGCAGCCCATGCAAGGCTATCCTGTCGGCTAACAAGGGCCATCGTACGGTCTGCAAGGACAGTATTATAGCCCTTCTGGTCAACCTGTTCAGCCTGAGCCGGGGTATCAACCGGGACCGGTCTATGGTCCTGGGGGGAAAATCCAGCCTTCTTTACCAATGCAACCGTAGTATCCTGTTGCTTCTAACGTTGCATATCAGCCAGGACCATCCTATGGTTCCGCTTTGGGTCAAACTGCTCTTCCAAGTAAAGCACCTAGCTCCTGTTTCCATCACTGTGCCAACTGCCCATCCAAGATAATTCCAGGCTTCGCTCTGTGCCAACCCATCCTGTGACAACCGGGCTCATCTAATAACCAGTCACCTCTGTTTTGAATCGACGCTAATTGCTTATCCGGTCAACTGTTTACCCACTTTCTCACGTACAATAACTCGTTTCACTGTATAAATTTTCGCTTTCATTCTATTAACCCCATTAACAAATGACTAATTCAATGCCGCAGCCAAATCAACAGTTGCGCCCTACTTATCAGGCTCCGCAGGGTTCCACTTTTCAGCAGCCTACTCATCCTCAGGGTGGTTATTATCCTCATGGTCAATCTCAACCGAACTATAACCACCCCAGAGGCTCTCAGTATTATCCTCCTCCACCCGGTTTTACCTATACTCAGCAGCCAAATCCAAACGCTGCTTACACCAGGCCGACATATAATCAGGGTCCGTACCCTGGTTATCAGGCCCCACACTCTGGTTACTAGCATCCAAATCAGTCTGGTTATACGACCTACACCCCCTATGGTCAGAATCCTACGGGACAGAACCCATGGGGGCAAGGATATTCACAACCATTGTGGAGTACAGGTAACGGTCCTCATCCTGGGTCTGGCATGCCGGTCAATCCGCCATTGCCGTTCCTGGCCACCTTGGAGTTGCCGGATGTTTCAAAGTTGACCAATGATCTGATTTTACATAATCCATATTGGCCTCCGGTTCCCACCAAGATACCAGGTGATTGCCCCAAGTTTGAGGGAAAAGTTGGAGAGGACCCCCAGGCGCATGTGATGACGTATCATCTTTGGTGTTCGTCTAACTCTTGGGTCGACGATTCGATTCGCCTACGCCTCTTCCAGCGTACTTTAACTGGAGCTGCTGCTAAGTGGTACATAGAGTTATCCCGCGGCATTTTCCAAGATTTCAATTCTTTAGCCATGGCTTTCCTCACACACTTCCAGTTACCGGTTCGTTATGAAGCCGGGACGCACCTCCTGACTTCTCTGAAGCAGGACAAAGCCACTCACATCTCTAATCACATTCATGAGTGGCGGTGCCGTCGTAGACTGATCAAGTTTCACATACCTGATCAGATACTGACTCACTGGTTCACCACCTCCTTTGTGAATAAAATCGCTCAGGATATTGCGATGGGAGCGTGTGTGATGGAGGAACAAGCCATTGCGCGTGCCCAATATCTGGATCTTGTATATTCTCAGTCCGACACGCTTTATGATATCTTGCCTGATGCCCCGCGGTCCGGAACCTCTAAGGCTCTGCCTACCCCTGCAGTGGATGGTGTCATTGGTTCTGTCTCTCAGAATTCGAAGAAATCTTCGAATGGGAAGCAGAAGTCTAATTCTTCCAACAATGCTCCTGCTAATCCCGCCCCCTCCGATTCTGGTAAAACCGTGGAAGTGAATGCCGTTCAGGCCAATCCTACGGAGAAAACTTCCAAGGGGAAAAAGAAGGGCAAAGGCAAATCTAAATCTGATGCCCCAAAGCCAGAATCTAAATCTCGCACTGAGGATGGCTCTCAGCGTAAACCGAAGTACCCTTGCCTCATTTGTGAAGGGGACCATTATACTAAGGATTGTCCACGACGATCCGAGGTGAGTCAAATTCTTAAGGGCCCTAAAGGGACTCCGGCTATTCTAAAAGAGCCATTTCCATCTCAGGAGACCCAGATGGTCGAACAGCCATCACCATCTGCACCATTTGGGTCCCAAGTTTTCATGATGAAGAGTGTTGCACCTATCTCTGTCGCTACGCGGTCGAAGGATTACAACGAATTGCGGCAGGCACCTAGGAAGGCAGTTGCGGATGGACCGCCTCCCCTACCTGCCTCCGGTTCGTTGGAAATCGAGAAGCCTACTCCTGAACCCGTTGTGAAGCCACCTTCTAAAGGTGTCTTACGAAGATCTTCTTATAATCCGAATGCTCGTGCCGCTCAACATTACATCATTGTTGAGGATTTGGCACAGGCGCCGTCCGCTATGTCTGCGCTAGAAGTTCTTCAAAGTTTTCCTTCGCAACGGAAGGCTTTATTGTCTGCGATCGGGGGCATTGATCCCACCGACTCGAGTCTTCTCACCTTCGATTTAGAGAATTTCACTCCCCGGCTTCCACATCAAATCGCTCTTATTATTCAAGTCGGGATTAACGGTCTGAACATTCATAGGGCCGTCATGGATGAAGGTGCATCTACCTGCGTTATGTCCTCCGCTTGCTGGAAGGCCATCGGCTCTCCATCCCTTTCGTCATCTCCCAATGCCCTTGAGGCATTTGATGGTCGGGAATCCAAACCCCTGGGTGTTCTCGAGAGTCTAGCGATCACATTACAGGGGAAAACTGTCAACGTGGAAGTGGAAGTGGTTGACGCTAAACTCAACTACAATATACTTCTTGGCCGCAGCTGGACCCATGCCATGCTCTGCGTGCCGTCCACCATCTTTCGATTCATTAAGTTCCCTCACGAGGGCAAAATTGTCACGGTGGATCAGTTTTCATTTTTCACCTCTACCTCTGAGAACAACGTGCCATACGTGGATCAGATCCCGAATCCCCTGGACAGTGTAGGACCTGGTCTCTTCAAAGACCCGGTCCTCATGGGTATTTTTCCTGCACCGCCACCGCACACCGCTCAAGTCAACATGATGTCCAGGTCCGATGACCCCTGGCTTATTCCTATGCCTGAGCAGGTGTTTGAGTTTGGAGAATCAATGCCCTTGACGCTAGTAGAGATCAGCTACTGTGAAATTGTTGCCGCATCTGATCCTCCACCTCCTCAGCATGCTCCTTTGAGCATGGCTCTCGACATCTACTCTCAATCCCCCTGGCTTGGTCAGGCCGATTCACCTGATCCTCTCAAAGAGACTTTTCCTTCCGATGAGGCCATCATTGAAACTATGTCTCTTGAGGAGCTGCCTTGGGGCGATGGACATCATCACTCCTCTTTTATGCCTAGCTTGGGGGCAATGACTGACTGTCTGGAGCGTTATGCTACTCAGGTTCCTACCCCTCCTCTTCAAACGCCCATTTTGACGCACGAGGTTTTTTCGGAGGGTAACCTGAGTAACATTACTCAAACCATCCCGATCAACATCTCCGTTAAACCGGGGATCGTTGAGAATATTCATGTGGGTGTGACTTGTTCTCCCAATGAGATTCAAGTCTATACTGAGCTTTTTAAGGAATTCAGAGATGTTTTCGCGTGGTCCTACGAGGAAATGCCGGGGATTGATCCCAGTATCGTAGTGCATGAGATTCCAACCTATCCAGGTGCGAAACCCGTGCGCCAACGCTTACGCCCCATGCATCCTCGGAAAGCCGCTGCCATCAAGGCAGAAGTTGAAAAAATTCTGAACGCGGGCTTTATTTATCCCATCCCCCTCACAGAATGGGTGTCTAACATTGTCCCTGTCGATAAAAAGCAGGGTACGATTAGAGTCTGTGTTGATTATCGCGACATCAATTGCGCCTGTCCAAAGGATAATTATCCCACTCCGTTTATAGACCAGATCATCGACGAATGTGACGGAAGTGAGATATATTCCTTAATGGACAGTTTCTCAGGATATAATCAGATCAATATTGCACCTGAGGATCAACACAATACCACATTCATCTGTCCGTGGGGTACTTTCGCATATAAAAAGCTCCCGTTCGGCTTGAAGAACGTTGGAGCCACTTTTCAGTGTGCGATGTCCTATGCTTTTCATGACATTCGCCATATCGTTCAGCCTTATCTGGATGACTTGCCAGCCCATTCGGCTAAGCGAGAGGACCATCCTGAGCATCTCCGCCAGATCTTTCTTCGTTGCAGGCGCTACAACATCAGGCTCAATCCTCATAAATGCGTCTTCTGCGTTGATTCTGGCCGTCTTTTAGGATTCATAGTCTCGAAAGACGGAATTCGCCTTGACCCTTTAAAGGTCGAGGCCATCATAAATCTCCCATCACCCTCCTCCCTATATCAATTACAGAGTCTGCAAGGGAAAGCGAACTTTCTTCGGCGCTTTATCCCGAATTATGCCGAGGTGGCCAAAGGATTCACTCGTTTATTAAAATAGAACGTTCCCTTCCATTGGGAAAAAATCGCTCAGCAATCCTTTGAGAAGCTGAAGACGTTGCTTGTCAATGCTCTGTTGCTTCATCCTCCGGACTACCACCGCGACTTCACTTTATATCTTGCCGTCGCATTTAGCACCATAGCCATGGTCTTGGTGCAGGATGACGATGACGGTGATGAACATGTTGTTTATTATCTGTCACGGAACCTTCTCGATCCAGAAACGCGTTATGCTCATGTCGAGAAGTTGGCATTACAAAGAAGACACGCCTCGTGCGTGCCGTCATTATTACATCTCTTTCATGCATTTATAACAAAGGGTTTCTGCATCGCAACCCTATGACGTATATTTATTTCCAGACAATTACTAGGGGGCAAGTATCCAAATGGATTGTGATCCTACAGGAGTTTGACTTGGAGTTCAATGCAAGATCGCCAAGTCAACTAAATCACTCGGTCTTCGCGGATTTGATATGTTCTCTCCCTACAGACTCTCCGTTCACACTAAGACCATATACCGGACGAAACACTTTTTCTCAATGCGTACTGTGATCCTCGGGTACGGTGAAATAATAATGTATCTTCGACCGCGACATTTCGTCCGAGTTGATGTCGCCGCTCGTCGATTCGGCACTAGTCCCAACCCTACCGTATAGTAGGAGATACCTTATATCGTATTGGAGTAGATTCGGCGGTTCGACGATGCCTTACCTTGGAAGAGGCCGAGAAAGTCTTAAATGACCGCCATAGTGGCGCCTCGTGCGTATACATATGTCCGGTATGTTACCGCTCAAGATTCTACGCGGTGTTATTTCCGGCCTTCCATCTTCAAGGATTGTATCACCGGCAAATCCGTAAATGTCATCCATGCCGCATTTTTCAAGACAAGATGCGCGCGCCGCCGTTGCCATTGCATCCCATTATTACCGTCGTCCTTTTGCGAAATGGGGCGTGGACTTTATGACATGTAACCTCACTCGGCCGGGGGCATGCGTATATCATTGTCACCATCGACTACTTTACTAAGTGGGCCAAGGTGATGCCTACACTAGTCGCCGACGGAAAACGGCTCAATTTATATTCAACCACGTTATTGCATGGTTCGGGGTTCCTCAAGCCATCGTCATCGATCACGTACTCATTTTCGCGATTACATGATGGCGGAAATGACTTCAACGTTGGGCTTCGTGCTAATGATGCCTCAACACCATACTTCACCTCAAGCAAATGGCCAGGTTGAAGTGGTGAACAAGGTTTTGGTCACTATGCTCACGACCGCTTGGGATTCATAAATCCAGTTTCTTGGCATCTCCAATTGTTCTCAAATTTCCTTCCGGGCATACCGAACATCCGCTAAGAGTGCAACCGGATTCACACCATTCCAATTGGTGTACGGTCCGGAAGCTATCACGGCTGAATGCGAAATTCCTTCGCTAAAAATTAGTCAGGAGCTCTTAACGTGATACTTCGTCGAGGAAGAACATCTTCTCGTATCTCGAACGAAGGGATGAAACCCATCGTCTAGCCGCTTTCGATCATCGAAGCACAAAAGAAGAGGGTCAAAACTCATTTTGATCAATCTCGTTTCTCCCTGCTTCGTTCATCGAAGGAGACTCGTCCTCCCGTATGATCGTGCACATGATAAGCTTGGAGCCGGTAAGCTCCACTTATGTGGCACGAGCCCTATATAGTAAAGCGCGTTTTGAAAATGGGGCCTACGAGCTGCGATAGACACAGTATGAGTTCCGCCGGCATGCCTAGAAATGGGTTGTACCTTAAAAAGTACTATGCCTCAAGTGATTTCTTGGTGTGGTGTGTGTACATAGGTGTGTGATTGTCATTTGTGTGCATGTATAGTGTGGTGTGCTTTGTAAACATCTTTCTCGCTGATCGGGTCTTCCCCGGTTGTGCGTATGTCTATTCATCCATTTGTTGGTTTCGCGGATGGTGCCTCCCGCAAGCACTGCACCGCTTCTGCCGGCTCCGGGGGTAATCTACGATCCTACCGGTGAGTTGATCGAATTGGCAGGGAGTGTCTAGGACGTACCACGAACAACATCGCGGAATATAGTGCCGTATTGGAATTATTAACCGAGGCAAAGAAACCTGGTATCCGTGAATTGCTCGTGTATCTAGATTCACAACTTGTAGTGTTACAACGGAACGGACACTATTCGGTAAGGAACCCGTCCATCTTACGTCCGTATTTGCGTATTCGACATCGGAAAGGAATTTTGACTACATTACATATCATCATATACCCGTGCATTTGAATACATTAATGATGCAAGAGAAAATTTGGTATTAGGACAGACATTTGCGCAATTTATAAATCATCATCTCGTGTAAAGAAAGACTCATCCAGAAATAGATATGTATATATATAGATATCGAAATGTTTACAGAGTGTGTCACATAAAACTCAAAATATACATAATCGTCTTAGTACATCCGGGAGACGCTATGTCTCTCAAAAAATAGGTGTAGCATAAATCCTAGAGACTAATCCGCATGGTGCTCATGATAGCACGTCACTGCACGCACTAGCCGCCTCAGGATTCGGTGGAGCCGGTTTGGAACTCCCACCGTATGGCGCTGGTACTCCATCGGTACGTCTGACAGCCGGGCATAGTCTGGGATCCCATGGGCAATCCCCTCAAGGTTCTGGACCAATGCCTCTCCTCCGGTACCTTCCCCCTGGATCTCAGGGGCGAGTTGTGTTCTTCGGGAGATAGGAGACATCCCGGCTGGTCTCTCGGGTCCTACATCTGCATGCATATATAATTGTGTTAAGACAAGTGTGTATTAACAAAAAAACATATAAACATAAAATCAAAAATATGAGGTCTTACCCAGCTCCTCGTCCCAGTCATCCCCTTCTGGTAGTGGGAGATCTGGGTCTCCTGTAAAGTCAGTTCCCGAATAGGGCCAATCTTCCACAACGATCAGTTGGCGCCGTAGCCACCTAAAGAAATCTGGCTTCCAGGACATCTTTTGGCCACCTCCAGATCTGGGCATCAGTGCTGCCCAGCGAGCCATTCTCGGCTCTCGTGGTGTCGGACTCGCCACATGGGCCTCTTGGCCCTGGAAGGTTGGTATGCGTTCCAGAATGAACGATACCAAGATGGAACCATACCCAAACTGCTTCAGTTTCCCCTGTTTGCACTTTGTGAGCTGCCTTTTCATATTGATGGTCACAGCTGTTGCCCAATCATACAGTCGGGGACCCATGCATTCTGAGGCTAACAGGAATTTAGTCTTCGTGGCCTCGTGCGGAGCCTGCGACCCAGCAGCTCGCGTAATGGTGTGGAGAACTACTCTCAGTGCTAGATCAGGGATGGTGGAGATGTATACTTTCTTACTTCCTGATCCTGTTTGTGCCCCTCGGCACACCCGCGCCATTACCTCTTCCATCTTTTCCCCTGATGGTCTGCTCCCAGTCAGTACGGGGATTGGACCTCTGCGGGACAATCCAGTAATGAAATAAATGTCAGTGACCTCCAATTCCAACACCTGGTCTCATATTCTGAATACTTGGTCATTTTCATCCCAGAGGTTGATTAGATATTGGAGAAGCTCGGGCTGAGCTCGTAAACATGGCGTGAGGAAGAACTTTTTCAATCCGCAGTCTCTCAGAGCGTTCATGCAAGCCTGGCTTTGCATGGCCTCTTCATCCTCATCTCCGTGTTCTCGTTCCTTCCATTCAATTGCCATTTTGAGTGTTTATCTGCATTCACATGGTCAAAAACCCCTGATTAGATCTTTGGTGAGCTTCAAATTTCAAGAAATTTGGTGTAAATATCGGATTTTAGGCGAAAATTTGGGTTCCGCCGCTGGCGCGACTGTTTTGCTAACAGTCGCGCCAGGTGGCGCGGGCCTTTTGGTAAAAAGAGCTCAGTGGCGCGGGTCCGTGCCCGATACCCGCGCCACTGGGCCCAGCCCTAAAATTTTAAAAGTGCCCTTACAGAACTGATTTATGAAAGGAAATCATTAAAAAATGTATGGAAATGAAGAGAAAAGGAGCGCCTCTTACCTGTGACAGACGAGACGCTGAATGGTTGCCTGGATTGGTCGCAATCACCGTCAGAAGATTCTGCTCCAAATGGACCACTGTTGCTCTCCACAAGGTAAAAAGTAAAAAGTAATTTCATTTTTTACCAATTAGACATATTTATAACTTTTTCACGTTAAATGAGCTTTAAAAGTTATTTTTGTCAAATATTTGCATGTATTATGTCGAAAATGGATTTTACGCTTGCTTGGTATGTGCAGCAGCAGGTTTTTGCGACTTAAAAGGTGGAAACGAGTTATATTTTATACTTTTTCGGACTCGGTAAATACATGAAAAAGTCACTCTGGAGTCATCTTTCAGCTCTTTTCTGACTCTCTAAATATGAAAAGATCGTCGAGGCCCTTGTCGTTTCGATCTCGTTAAAATGGACACGAATCGACATTCACCCGGTATAAGTTTAACCCTTTTTCGGGCCGGGATGGATTGATTACGAAAAAGGAATACCCTAGCCTATCGCGACTAGGAGGTTTTCCCGGATATTGTTTTCTACCTTTTCGGATATGGGGAACTATTTACGAAAAGGGACCTGTGGAGTTTTCTTTTCCGCTGTCTTTTCAAACTCTCTAAACATGAAAAGACGCCGAGTTCTTCCTTTGTCAGACTCGTTAAACCCTGATGACATTGGATTTCGTCGAAATGACGTTCTCAGAGTTTCTCCTTCCTAGGACTCGTTAAATGCACTAGGATGGATTCGCCCGAAGGGCGGACTTATATCACAAGCATATGCTATCCCCTTCAAGCTTGTTATCAAAAATAATTGGGGTACTCGCCAGAAATGGTGGGGGAAAAAATGGAACCATCGTCGTTGTCGTCGGCGGTATGTCGCTCTTGAACATGGCACTTGTCTGCATTCGTGTCGGGTTGGGGACATCTCATCTCGTTGCTTCACTTTGCTTCCATGGGTTTGGGTAATCTCTTTTGACCTCTCATCTGTTCACTGCCTCGTCGCCATGACCCCTGATCCGTTGATGTCAAATACTGCCAAGTCCATTGTCGTGCCGTTCATGTGTTCAAGAGAAGTTGGCCTCTGCAAATGTCAACCTTCCTCTGTTTCTCATATGATCCTGATTCGCAACAAAACATTATGTTTCTCTGTCTCGTGTCGATGATGTGGGAATCATTATGGCCCACCTTCGATCAAGGTCACTTCCTGTCGACTTCAACTCATTATCCGGGAAGTTGGTCTAGAGACTCCTGATGGTACCTTGGAGCCTGCATGCCTCAATGGCAGGTTCGTCGCATTCGACGTGAAGTTTACATCATTGACTTCCGATTGAATGATTCTGCGGGTGTTCGACGTCAACTCATTTATTCACACGCCGTAGATTGTACCTGTAGTACCTTGAGGACCATTGTCATTATTGGTGGTTTCTCTCGCGTCTGTTAACAACTTTCATCATTGGCTGGTAATCAGACGATGTTCATGCATGTTCGACTTCAGCTCACATATTCGCATGCTTGAACTTGTACTTTGTTGGGTCGAGATGGAGCGCAAGACCCTGGATTGTGTCTGTTGTAATCCAGGTTGCGATTGTGGATTATTATCATTATGTACATGACTCACTGATTGGATGGCTGCGACCATACCTGAGTCTATTTGTTTGATCTTAGTTGGATGGCTGCGCCCATACCACGGATCCGGATTATAGCATACTCTGTTCGGATGGTTGCGTCCATACCATATATATACATCATGTACTTGAGATATCAGTTGTATCTTTCTGCGCAGGTTTTCCGACGGCGGGCCTTCGGTTGAACATGTTCTCGTAAAGCATTTCACCCCTCTCTCTCTCGGGCCTCATACTTTAGGGGGCATCGGTTACACAGTAATTTGTCACCGTCCCTACCATTCCCCATCCCGCACAATGGAGGACCCATTTTTTGACCTGTGAACATTGTCATGCCTTGAAAACGTCATCAATGCATTCCTCTAAGCATGAGCTTCAATTTCCCTTGAGACATCTCCTTGCAAAAATTATGAAAAACATCCCTTTTTGCATTGGCGCGGGTGGCGGTTCGAGTTCTCGCGCCAATTAGGGCAGAAATCTGGCCTTGAAGAGGTGGGTGCGCCACTTGGCGCTAAATTACTCTGTCATAGAGCGACAATCGCGCCACCCATTTAGGGACCCACCCATTTAGGGAGGCTTGTTTTTTAAATATGGATGGCGGAAGTTGAGTTCAAACAAACTCACAACCATTGCCTATCTTGAGTTGGGAGGTTTGGGTGCGGGAGTTCTATGGAAGGGAAGTGGTTTTGCCACCTTCCATGGAACCTTCCTTGTTGATAGGGCCAATCCCATAATAATAGGGATCCCAACTCCCTCCTTCCCCATCTATAAAAGCATGCTCAAATCCATGGCAAGCTAGTCTTGAAGTGCTGAAGCTTTGCATCTCCCTATTCCCAAGTGCCTTTGTGCTGTAAAGAATCCCTTCTTTCCCTTAAGGCCCATTCAAGAGAGGAGACCATTGTTACGAGACTCTGGAGAGGTTTCCCTTTCCTTGGCGAGCTTTGCGAGACGTGGACGACCGGAGACCCGTTCGAAGGAAGCTGCGACGTCAGAACTTGGTTGTAACTTCTATTCGTTTATTACTTAATAGATGACTATGATTATAGTTCCACTCCGTTTTCCATCATGTTAATGCGAGTTATATCTTTTCTGACCGATGTTTAGTTACGTATGCTGGTTCCTATGCTTGTATCTGTTCGTTTCTTCTATGTGCAGGTGTTCATCCGCGGAGATCGTGGAAGGATTGTGATCTGCCAGGGCTGAAGGACGGGGAGACTTCTTCTTCAGGTCATAGCGTTGGAATCCAGGTAGGCTTCTATTCCAAGTCTTTCATTCGTATTTACCTCCTCAACACAAGGCATGTCCTCTTCCTCTTCTTGTGCCTTGGGACATTGTTCAATAGATAAATTTACACCTACAAGAATAAGAATATTCACCAGTTTACTATCTTGCATATTAAACCTCTGCAATATTGTCTTAACATACTTCCTCTGGTTTAGCTAGGGCTTCCTCTTTCCCTATATCGTTTAATTTCCATGCCCAAAATATAGTTTGCAGCACCAAGATCCTTCATGTAAAATTTATAAGACAATTGGGTCTTCAAATCCTTAATAATTTCTTTGCCATTTCCAATCAGAAACATATCATCCACATACAATACCATCTAAATAAAATGGTCACAGATTATTTTAATATACACATAGTGATCCATTTTTCTCCTTTTGAATTCAACTCCATGTATATATTTATCAATTTTTTTATACCACATCCTTGACAACTGCTTTAACCCATACATAGACTTTTTTAACTTGCATACCAATTCTTTCTTACCCTTCACTGCAAATCCTTATGATTGATTCATGTAGATCTCTTCTTCCAAATCCAAGTGAAGAAATTTTATCTTCACATCCATCTGTTCTACCTCAAAATCAAAAGCAGTAGCAACAAATAAAAGTAATTTAGTGAAAGTTAACTTGGTAATAGGAGAAAAAATATCACCAAAATCAATTCTCGACACCTGGGAATAACCTTTTTCTACCAACTAAGCTTTGTATTTCTCCACCTTGCCTTCTACATTCATCTTCTTCTTAAACACCCATTTTATACCAATGGGGTTCCTTCCAGTTGACAACTCCGCTAGATCCCAATCCTCATTTTTGTTGAAGGATTCCATTTCTTCAACCACAACCTTTTTCCAAAATTTTCCATCCTTTGAATCCACTACCTCTCTGATAATTGTGGAATTTTCATGAGAAATAGATAAAGTAAAATTTTAATAAAAAGCAGATGGACTATACCTCTTTGGTTACCTCCTCTCTTGAACTGGTCTCATCAAAATTAGAGTTTTTGTCTCTTCCTCTTCTTATTCTTATTCTGTTGTAGAGCCTGATTCTTCCTCCTTCAGTTCAAACTCTATCTTCTTTAATTCCTTTTTCTTTAGTGGAATGTCATGTTTAATAACATATTTTACCTCTCTAAACACGACATCTTGGTTGTATGCAACCTTCCTTGTTTCTGGGTTCCAAAGCTTATAACCTTTTAAACCATCCTTATACCTAATAAAGATGCACCTTTCAGATTTACTATCCAACTTGGTTGTTTTCTCCTTTGGAACATGTACACATGCATCACATCCACATACCCTAATATTTGAGAGAGAGGGTTTCTTACCAGTCCATACCTCATGTGGAGTTTTATCCTCCAACACTGAAGGTGATCTATTAAACATGTAACATGCAGTATCCATTTCCTCTACCTAGAATTCATGTCCTAACCCGACACCACTAAGAATGCTTCTTTCCTTTTCCATCAATGTCATGTTCATTCTTTCTTCAACTCCATTTTTTTAAGGTGTGTATGGAGTAATATTTTTTCATGATATACAACACTTCTTAAAGAACCCCTCGAATTCCTTCTCGCAAAACTCTCCACCATTATATTTCCTCAACACCTTAATATTCTTCTTTGTCTGAGTTTCCACCAGAGCCTTAAATTATTTAAACCTGTCAAAGACTTTAGATTTATTCCTAAGGAAATATATCTATAGATTCCTTGAGAATTAATCTATAAATGAGACATAATACACAAAATTTACCAATGATCTAACTGACACAGCTCTAAACACATCACTATGCACAAGCTCTAATATCCCTTTTGCCCTCTTAGCACAAGAGGGGAAACTCACATGATTTATCTTCCCATAAACAAAACGTTCACGAAAATTGAAATGCAATGAGAAATTAGAAATAATCTATACCATACCATTATCATGTAGCATTTGAATTCCCTTCTCTCCAAATGTCCAATTATTTTATGCCATAACATAGTATTTTATCTATAAACCACTATATTTTCTACCCCACTTTCAAGAACCATAGAACAGTTGTGCCCATCAATAACAGTGATACCTACATGCTTGTACATAGTTCCAATCCAAACTCCCTGCATCAATACCAGTGCTACCCAAACCATCTTGCAAGTATCTTTCTCAAACAATGTTATTACACTTGTATCATCCATCTTTCTTACAGAATTTAGATTTCTGACCAATGCAGGAATGTGCAGAACAATAGGAAGTGTTCTAATCCTTCCACCTTGCAGCTTCAGTTTGAATTTTTTTCGTCCTATGATTCTAGTGTTCTTATCATCCCCTAGGAAGATATCACCACCACCATATTTATCATACTAACAAATCCACTCCCTATGGGGAGTCATGTGAAAGGATGCACCTGAGTCAATCAACCATGCCTCATGATTTATGTGTGTACTTGAAGAAGAAGCCAAGTACACATCCCCACATCCCCACCTTCATCTGAGGTGGTTTTAAACTCTATAAAAGTAGCATTATTAGATCCCTTTCTTTTCTCGGGAGTTTTAGATCTATAATCATTTTTATAGTGCCCTTCTTTTCCGCATTTCTATCATACTTTTATAGCTTTTCCTAGAGATATAAATCTCCCTCTAGATTTAGATCTACCACATGAGGACTTATTTTTGTTTTGTTTTTGGGACCATCCTCTTATAGACAAGGAATCTCCATTTTGGCTCTCGATATTTTTATGTCTAATCTCCTTTGACAACAAGGATGAGACTATTTCATTAAATTTCAAGGTAGTTGTATTGCTACCTATAGAAACAACTAGACTATCCTACGAGTTGGGTAGAAAAGAAAAAATAATGATGCACTTATCTTCGTCTGAAATTTTAATATCAATAGGTAACAACTGACTTACCACAATATTGAATATGTTTATATCCTTTGTCACTGATTGTCCATCCTTCATCCTTAGTTCTACAACTTTTTCCGTAAGAATAGTTTGTTCAACAAAGACTTAGATAGATACAAAGTCCCTATATTATCCCAAAAATCCTTTGTAGTAGCCTTCCCTTGTACATTTAATAATACTCAATATGAGAGACACAATCATATTGTGCTATTTTCCTTCCAATCCAACTTCACTGAGTCTTTTGTCGACATTCTTGTTGATGCTGTATTTAGATCTATAGAAATACATTTATATTTTCCCACCAACAGATCATCCATCTTGAGCTTCCATAGCTCATAACTCTGTCCATTGAATTTCTCGATCTCTATCTTTCCATTATTCGCCATCTCCTTTCACCGCAAGAATCAATCTCACATATATCCCACTGTAACATGGTCTTCCATAGGCTTGGGAAAAACCCCTGAGCTGGAAAGGCATCCCCTTGAAGTCGAAACAACTTTGATACGAGATGTAGGTTTTAACCATGTACATAAATTACCTACAAATGAATTCTTAAAAACATAAAAATGTATAATGGCGAGAACATAAAAATATACACAAATATTTCCTCCTGGAACCTGAATCGGGAAAACCAGATTGATATTTCACTATATTCCTTTCAATGTTACAATACATTATATACATGTCAAAGCATTCATAAACCAAAGTCCATCAACCCTGGATTAGAACATAATTTTAGTTCCCCTGAATGGATCTACAAAATACCATGGTAAAAAACTAGCATGCACAAAACCATGTACAAAAATCATACATAAAACCATGAGTAGGTTTTCCCACTATCTTTGGGTTTGCCCCCCATTTTTGGGTCTACCCAACTATTATTGGTCCCGCATAAAAAAATAAATCTTGGGGTGCTGCCATGGACCTTGTGAAAGGGTACTTCTGCCCCCCCTGCGACCCCCCCACTACACCCTATGCAACATAACAACATGTGGGGCTAGTCGTGGAAAGAATATCACCATACCCAATAGTATTAGCAGAAATTCTAAGTTGATTAAATGGAAACCATGGGAGGATATCAATTTTTCTCAAAAGGACAGGTCAAATAAATTAGCCACAGGAACAAGGATAATAAACATGCCTCTTTGCAAATAGTTACAATCAATAAGGGATAAGAAAATGAACGAGGAGGTTTCCACACTACTAAATAGTCACTTCATGGCTAAAGGAACAAAGTGGTGAGTTGACAATCAATTATAACAAGAAATAACCAGAAAGAAAAATTAAGGAGACAATGGGGAGATAGAGAGGTATATGGCACCATCTCACTCATTTGGGAAATTCTGGCTAGGCATGGAGAAATAGACCGCAGAGGCATGACACAGAGGAAAATGAGAAAAATGCAGACAAACATAAGGATAAGGAATTATGGGCAGAGAGCAGTGCAATAGGGAATAGATGCAAGAGGAAAAAACAATAAAATAGGGGAGCTATGCTCTAATCTAGAGGAGAGGAGGCTTTTGGTTGAGAGTGGAGAGAAACTAAAAATTATGATTGATTGGAGGCATGCGAGAAAACCTCTCTCGATCAAGATGTTTTGGCTGATTTAGAGGGTGAAGGCAGGGTCGAGAATAAGGGAAGCAATAGCTTCCAAAAGTTTGGGAGCAACAGGGAAAAGTTACTAAAGTGAATAGTAATAGGAATATTTAATTCAAACTATTGAGAGCAGTGTTTTAGTGGCCTTTGGAATCCTAATTTGGGGTAGAGGCACTAAGTATCACGTGTTGGTTTCCAAGTGGAGATGATTGAATCTCTAGACTCCCAGTGGTTTAAGTAGGAAATCCATTGAGCACTCTCCCTCAAACTCTGTAATATGGCTTGGGGTGACAATTTCAAGTGATATTAGCTGCAACATGTCTATGGTTGGGTGGAAAATTAAAGTCCTCATTTCAGTTACCTAGATTCCTTTTTAATCAGATAAGTGTTCATATACCCATGTATGTGTGTAGGTCTCATGACTTGCTCATTATATTGTTTATATGCCACTATGAATGTGTGGAATAATTCCTACATGACTTTGGGAAATGGAGTGTTTCTATGTGATTAATGAGGAATGGTTCATTCCTAATATTTGTATTTATTCTAGACTTAATATTTAGCCATATGGTTAGGAATAAGAGGTATTTGAATATTTGTATTTCAGTTAATAATATATTCCTAAAACTTGTATAGTATCAGTAGGCCCGTGATGTGTGATTATGATGGGAAGCATGACTTCTATTCATTACATTGTGCATGTGGATGGTCAAGTGCCTCTGATGGGATCGGTGACTAATTCCTTGGGTTTATCTCTACGAATGAATTTGGTATTGGTTTCCTAAATGTAATAAATGTGGAATATTAATCTCTTTGTAAATTCTAGAAGGCCAATATAAGATAATTCATACATACATACATACATACATACATACATAGTGTTATCGTGCTAGTGTTCTGGAGAACACTTGAGGCCTTGTAGTCAATTCGAGGGGGATGATTTCCTATAGAATGATCTATAGGCTTGTACATGAATATATATCGTGCATTGGAATGGATATTGGACTGTGTGCCCAAGGTCACGACAAGAGTGTATATATATATATATATATATATATATATATATATATATATATATATATATATATATATATATATATATATATATAACTATAACACAATAACATATATACAAAACATAATACTATTGGCATACAATAATTTGAAGGGCCAAGGAAAAATTAGGCATTAATCACATGGCGAGGCATGTGACCTAGAGGAAGAACTAGGGGCTAGGGAACATATACATGGTAATGCCCTTCGCATCAATTTGGAGTCACATGGGTTACTATGCATAGAACCAGGTCAAGGTGTCAACATGAAGCCTTGTGAAATTTGGAATAGGGTCAGGGTCACTGAGACCATGGAAAGGGGTTAGGCCTTATGGCTAGGTGATAAGACCCGAGGTTGGAACCCTAGGTAATAGATTTAAAAAATGGTCACAATGGGTCGATAATCGTACAACCAGTATGAAATGTGAATCCCCCCTGTGGCATTAGTAGGGAGGAGGGGGGTTGCCCTTAAACCACGCTTCATAAAAAGGAACACGTACCCCCATGTGACGTGGCAGGGGGGTTCACATTTGTTGTTAACTGTTGATATCCACATGAATCAAGAGCCTTTGGATAGATGGGTTGGAACCTCATGTTGGAACAAGGAAAATTCGATTCACAAAGGGCTATGAGCCTTTGGTGGGACCCATGCCACATAGTCTCTAACGTGTGCAAAGAATGATGTGGTGCCATAGTGGAAAGACACATGACAACTAGTTTTGGTCTTTTGGAGGGACCCAATGGGCTGAAAACAAGTGACACATGACACACCCTGAGGTAGTCACATGGATCATGTGATGACAACATGATGTCACTCCTTGGTCGGGAGGTCGGAAGTTTAAGAATTGGTGGGATAGTTGGTCCTAAGCTAGTCGAGGATATCATAAATTATGGGTTGAGGCTAAGAAGGAGTGCATGATTGAGCTTTTACAAGAGGCCCAACCTTGACCTTACATCATCACGGTGGGGCATGGGCTAGAGTGGCATGGTCAGGCCACATAGGCACTATGCAAGGCAATACTTAGAGAACAAGGGATATGTGGTATACAAAATATTGGCCTAAACTTTGAAGCAAAATAACTTTTGATATGTAAGTCGGATGGAGGTAAAATTTATGTCATTGGAAAGGTCTTGATGAGACTTATGCAATGGATTTATTTATTTTGGGTTTTGAGGAAGTTGAAAAATGTCAAAAATTTTAAAACCCATTTCCATAACAAAACATTGGGAGTCGGCCCAGTGTAGTAACCTACTCCTTAGGTTAGGGTGGTAAGGGAGTGTGTTACAGTGGTCGTTTATTTTGCATTCAATTCCTACTCCATTTACTTGGAAACCTGGGTTTCACCTCATGCCAACACCTGTCTAAGTTCCACCTATTGTTGCCACTTGGCACTCAACTTTTCCACCTTTTGCTTCATGTTATGTCCCTTTGTGTGCAAAGGGGACTTGAGTCTCATTGATTGTTTGAAAATCACCTAGGTGCTTTAGCCAACCCCTTATGACCAAAGGCTAGAACCGAAAAATCATTGCTCATTGGTCTACGTTAATCAGTAGTAGCATTAAAAAACGTGCCACGTGTTTCAAAAGAGATCAACAACCAACTATAATCCTAGACTCCCCTTGCTTTCCTAATATTTAAAAGTGGGGGGGAGGGGGGGAGGGTCTCGGATTTGTCACATGCGAATAAATCATCGTGAAATATCCCAAACTTGCTAATTTACATCCACTGGGTTTTCGAATCGGACGATTGTGACTACACTTTGGGGCCCCCAACTTTTTTGAAGTTTAATGGGGGGTCTGATATTTGTCATTCGTGCAGGCTAGAACTAAGAGTGGTTGGAATCGTTCTTAAACTACTAAACTTCAACCTTAATTTTATCATCATTCCTTAGGATTTAGATCAAGTGACATATATCGTTGGAAGGTTCTTCTAGAGGATTATCCATTTGAGCACATAGTTTCCTTATTGGATATAGGGAACTAAAGAAGAAATTCCTTCAAATATATCACATTTATAGAGTTAGGAAACAACACACATGGGCACTTCAATGATAACACACTTATTAAACTCCCCCTGAACTTGATACTTGACATTAATGACAAAAACTACTAACATGCTCAACAATATTCCCTTTTGGTGTTGATGGAAACACAACCACTTGGTAACACTCCTCCCTATCATGTTGGAAAGTTTGGGAAATATGTTGTTGTTTGTTCACTCTCCCCCCTATGTTGTTGATTATTGAGCATTATCCATCTACAATGTTTGCACACTCTCCCCCTTTTAAATCAATAGAAAGGTTTTAGGTGCTCCCCTCTGACCATGGTCCCCCTAAGCATGTAATTCTCTTGCTTATCTAATAAACTCCCCTTGAGTTGGGTCGTCATGCTTGGTGCAAATCATTAAATCTAACCTTGTATAGATTGGGACAACTGCCCTCTATGGTTATGAAGAAAAAATAGTGGAGGGAAGAGTGATATGTCACTACCAACCTTTTCTTGAAATACTCAAAGGGTTCTTAGGCAAGAGGCTTGGTAAAGATATAAAAAAAAATTTCTTTGGTTGAGATATATTCTAGCTTCACAATATGATTAGATACCTGTTCTCTAAGAAAATGGAACTTTATGGGACTTGGTCTTGGAATGAAGCATAAGATTCTTGGACATGCTGATAGCACCTGTATTATCACATATAATGGGAATAGGATTATTGTACAATGAATTCATGTCCTGTGGTGTGCGTTTCATCCACAAAATTTGAGTACAACTAGCAGCAACTCCTATATACTCAATTTCAATAATAGAAAGGGAGAAAGGCGTTTTATTTTTGTTGAACCATGCCACTATGTAGTTTCTAAGAAATAAATAACCCCCACTTGTGTTTTTCCTGACGTCTACACTTCCAACCCAATTACCATCTATTTTTGCAATTAATGAAAAGTGTTTACCCTTGGGATACCATAGACCGTAGTCCATTGCAACTCTTAAATATTTGAAAATTCCTCTGGTAGCTAAGAGGTGACTTTGTTTTGGGGTTCATTGATACCTTGGAACTACACCAATAGATTGCATAATGTTTGTACATGAGGCTATTAGATACAAATGGTTGTTAATAATGGATCTATACATTGTTTGATTTACTTTAGGTGACTCATCATCTTTATTGAGCTTACAACCAGTAACAATAGGATTACTAACAAGAGAAAACTCGTCCTTTCAAAATTTATTCAAAATTTATTTGAGGTACTTGATATGGGAGACAAATATAGCTTTTTCTGATTAGGTAATATGAAGTCCAAGAAAAATCAGAATTCCCGAAGCATGGACATATCAAATTTAGTTTGCATACCTTTGTTAATTTTTTTTGTTGAGTGAATTTGCATCAAAACCAAAAATAATGTCATCAACATAAATAATAAAAGTTAAAATATTATAACTCTTAGATATTTTATACAAATTATTGTTAGTTGTTCCTCTTTTGAATCCTTGTTGTTGCAAGAATTTGTCTAGTTTGGAATACCCTGCCCTGGGTGCTTGTTTAAATCTATACAATAATATCTTTAGCCTACACACTTCCTGGGGATTTCCTAATAGATGAAAACATTCAGGATGTTCTATGTAAACCTCTTCTTCAAGATCACCATTCAAGAAGGTTGATTTTACATCCATCTAATATACTTTGAAATTTTTGTAACAAGAAAATGCAAGGAACATCCTTATTGCCTCTAATCGTGCTACATGTGTAAACATATCTTCAAAATATATTCCATAAACTTGAAAATAGCCTTTACATACCAATATGGCCTTAGTTCTTACAACACATCCATTCTCATCCAGTTTGTTCCTAAATACCCGTTTTGTGCCAATGACATTTTTATTTGTTGAACTTCGAACCAATTTCTAGATCTGATTTTCTCAATTAAATCAAATTCCTTATTCATAGTTTTTATCCAATGCTCATCTTGTCTTGATTGAGAAAATTATTTTGGTTCAATCATAGACAATATAGGAATATGCTTTTGACTGGAGGTATTCATTAATCTTCTTTGAGTTTGAACACCTACTTCCTTATCACCAACAATCTGATTTGTAGGGTGATTTTCTTGTACATACCTCGAGGGATTTTTTGGGTGAGATAATAATTCCTTATGTCCTTCTTCTTCTCATGATTCTTCAAGTTGTTACGTTCCATGTTCATTAATTTCCTAATAATAAATCTTGGCCGCTAGCTTTTGAGAGGTAACTCCTCATCCACCTTTATATCAATGCAATCAACTATTTTGCATAGCCTTTTATTGTAGCATTTGTATCCCTTTCTCTTAGTTGAATATCATAAAAATATTCCTTTATCAACCCTTACATAGAGCATACCTAGATTATCATCATTGTTTTTGATGTATCACTTGCTACCAAAGACGTTGAAATGTTATATTGTGGTTGATTTTCCATACCATAGCATGTATGGAATCATGCCAATGTTTGTCCTAAGGTGGATTTTATTTAAGATATGGATTTTCGTATGAAAAACTTCAGCCCAAAAAAAATTAGGGCAGATTTGTTTCATCCATCATTTCTCTTACCAATTGCTACACTGATATATTATGTCTTTCAGCTACACCAATTTTTTGTGGGGTGTTAGCAATAATTAATTATCTTATTACACCATGCTCTTCACTAAAATTGTTAAAATCATTTAAAGTGAACTCCCCACCTCTATTTTATCTTGCACACTTTATTTTGTAATCAATTTGATTCCCAATCATGGATTTGAAGATCTTTATTTTTCGAATGCCTCATACTTCTCCTTTAGAAATAAAACCCACGAAAGTCTGGTATAATCATCAATAATCAGTATGAAGTAAATCTCACTGCTTGGAGTCTCAGTTCTTGTAAGCCCATGTAAGTCTGTATGCACTAGTTGTAGAGGCCCAGTGGATAAATTTTCCTTGGTTTTGAAAGGCATTCAGATTTTTTTTCCAATTTCACATGATTTACACATTGTGTTTCTCAGTTTTTAAATTTTTGGTAGATCTCTTATAGTTCCTGTTAGTGTCAAAATTTTCATTCTGCCATCAGTGATCAAAATCACTCTTTTCATATTCATTTTAGGGGTCTCACTCAGATTTTTTTTTAATCATTCCACTAGGTCATGCAAAAAATTCACTCACTGATGGTAGCCCTAGTCATAAAACTTCACTCTCCCTCAAAAATTCACATTTGTTAGCGCACTTTCATGTATTGTTGATCATAAATCAGTCTTGAAATCTCATTTCACTATGTCATTATGTCAGTTAAAGTCAACATGGAGTCCGGTCATTCAAGGTCCATTTAGGTCACTAGGTTTCATTTTCCAAGGTTCAATAATACTCCATTTCATCTCAATAAGGTCAGAAAAAGTGTGAGAGTGATTGAATAATACTTCTTTATCATTTGAAGAAGATTTTTCAGCTGTAAATATGATTTTTAAAGGTTGTAATTATGGTTTCAAAGTATGATTTTCATACCAAAGTGTAATTTTATTCAAATCAGAGATGTAATTTAGTTATTTATTTTGTGTAATTTTATGCTCAATATATGTAATAAGTATTGTCCCAACCTACCAACTCAAAATCATATTCCAAACTGAAGATCAGCAAATTCAAAATGTAAAGAGTGCCAAACTCCAACACATTAACCTGTAAATAATAAAATCAAAGTGAAAAAGGTATTCAACAAAGTTTTCAAAGTTGAAATGAAAAATTAGAAAAGTGGGTTTTAAATAAAATGATCAATTTCATTCAAGTGTCATAGCCTTCATGGCATAAAATTAAAACTAATTTTTCTCCTACCATCGTTGAGCACACTCCAAGAGGGCAACATTTCGAGTTTCTGGGCAAAAATTTGCTAAAAAACAGAGCAGAGGGCGCACTTCCTTCTGCGAGGGCCACTTCCTTCTCTAAGGGCGCATTTGACCAGAAAAGCCAAAAACTCATTCAAATTGAAAAAAAATCACTTCCTAAGCTTTTAGCAACGTTCTCATCAACCTCCAGCAAGTGAGTGAAAGCTAATTCCATCAATTATCCTCTCCATCAACTTCATTTTTTGGGTATTATGAATTTTTTTATAGAATTTGGTGTTTAAATCATTTTAAAACACTAGTATCTCCCATTGCACTCTTAATTCAAAAAAATGAATATCCCTACACCTTCATACCCTTCCTACATTGCAAAATAACCATTCCTAAACCCCTGTATTACAAATCCCCTTTCCCTAACCCTTTTTCCCAATACCCTAAGCCCTAGGTGCTACAAATACCTAGGCTCCTAACCCCAAACCTGTAAATAATTTCCCCATCCTAAATTCCACCATATCACTACTCCCTATCCCCTTTCCCATTTCATAAATCCCTAGCACCATCTCCCTCAATTTCCATTTCCCATTCCTCATTCCTAAGACCACTTTCCACCATCATCACACTTCCCTAGGGTTTTGACTTTAAAACATCATGGCAGAAGAAGAGAACAGAGCATACAGTGAGAGAGAATAAACAGAGGCTAGAATGCCACATAAAGGGGGAAGAATACTCAGACTTGAGCCAACAAGTACTAGAGGAATTTTGGCATCTCCTATGGTAGTGACATGTTTCAAACATGTTGGGTGTTTTGAGTTCTGTGAGAAAATTTAGAGGGTCCAACACCATGCCATGTTGACCAGGCTCTTCATATCCAACCTCCATGACAACCAAGTTACTCTAGCTGGTGTCACCTTTATTGTGTCAACTTCCATCATTTCAGCTACCACCAAGATCCCAAATGTTGGGGAGTAATGGTTCAAGCACAGTGAGCTGGAGGAACACTACTAGGAGCCTTTCATGAAACCAAGATATAAGAATGAGAAAAATAGGCTCTTTCCTTTTTCCTACCTCCTGGATATATATGCACCAATGATGAAGGTAATCATGAAATACTTTTCATTCGAAGGTATATTTTCAAGACTTTATACCTATCACATCCGACTCTAAATGCATTTCAATAGGGTAAATATGCTCAACATGCCCTACTACCTTTTCCAAAGCATTGATAAGGTGACATTTATTGTCTAGAAAAGGGAGTATGAACATCAAATGAGAAGTATTTTACACCCCAGAGCATTGATAAGATGACATTTATTGTCTAGAAAAGGGAGTATGAACATCAAATGAGAAGTATTTTACACCATTCCCTTATCAAAATCATAGTCCTCTATCATCTCAATGAACTAAACATTGCATGGAGTACCTTCATAGCCAATGATATATTCAGAGAGCCATCTACTCATCATACACAAAATGTGCTTTCATCATCTCTGCCATCCACTTCCATCCCTCCATCTCAACCCATATCACATTCATCATCATCAGATCAGTCCCCTTCACCCATTTCACCTCCTTCATCTCCATTTCATCATGACATTGGATCACCTAGAAGGATTGAGGTCAGTGAGCCTAAGAGGGCTAATGTGGTTGAGGTTGATCCATTGCCAAAAACCTACCAGAGAGGTCACACGCATGTGTTTTCTCCACAGATATTGGAAGGGGCCATGCTTTGTACATCAAAAAAGTAGGTGGACAAAGGCAAAGAAAAGGTGATTGAGGCAGAAATTCAACCAGAGGTTAGACATGAAGAGAACCTCC
This sequence comes from Pinus albicaulis, assembly GCA_034641835.2. Lineage (NCBI taxonomy): Eukaryota > Viridiplantae > Streptophyta > Pinopsida > Pinales > Pinaceae > Pinus > Pinus albicaulis. The sequence goes on from CM076580.1 coordinate 330,001,882, forward strand.
ATGAGACTGAGCATGATTTTGAGCTTGTTGACCTAGGTGAGGAGGATGATTATGAAAAAATCAACATAGCCATCAAAGGAAAGGATTCCAAGATTAGAAAGCTCCAGACTAATCTTGATAGGGCCAAGTTTGTCATAAACTTCCTTGAGTAGGAGAATATGCAGTTGAAAACCAAGCAATTCATTGATGAGGTTAAGTATATCACACCTAAAAAGGAGGCAGAAAAAGCTAAAGCTTTACTTGATGAGACCTAAGAGAAGCATAGTTTGATTGAAGAACAAGAAGAACAATCACCAAGAGGCAGGCTTAAAACCAGAGGCTTAAAAAGAGCCTTGGAGCTTGAAAGACAAAGGCAAAGAGAGACAGTTGATGAAGCCATCCTTGATGATCAATTCTTGGAGATGATCAAAGAAGACAAGGAATGTTGGCTTCAAGCCATAAATTACCACTTGGAGAAGTTGTTAAAGAAGGCAAAAAAGGAAAACAATATTCAAAGGAGAATGGCCAAGCACTATCCCAAAAGAGAAAGAAATACAAGGGAAAAACTCAAGGCAGCAAATGCAAAGATTGAAGCCCTAACTCACCAAGAAGATAAGAAGAAATTGGATATGCTTGCAGAGGCTTCACTCCAAGCCGAGCCACCTCCCCAACACTCTCTCCACCAATTTTGAAGCCATTTTACTGATTTTTTCAAAATCTTTGTTTTTCTGTGTATTCCTGAACAAGTTCATATAAGGAAATTGATCATGGGCGATGCACACTTTTTTGAGGCACTTTTTGAGGAAAAGGAGACCACCAGTGGATTCCTAAGGACAAATACATCTAATAAAACCACTTTTCTAGCCCTGGTTTGTATATTTAGCAGGTCAAAAGGTCAAAAAACTAGCTAAAAATCATGTTAAGGCCCCTATTTTGGCCTAGGCGCTGCGCACAGAGCAATCTTGGGAGAATGAAGTTTTGAGGGATCAAATCACCTTCATTTTGAAAACTAGAGTCATATTTAGAAATTAGACATGAAGATATTTCCAACAAGCCATTTTGAGTCTAATTTGGACACCTACAAGTCAATCAAATCAGCCTTGAATGGGGAGGGCACACTTGACACAAAGAGGGCGCACTTAAAAGAAAAATGGCACACTTGACCATTTGTTGATTTTTTAAAAATTTCACTGTAATTTTGAATTTATCTCAGAAATTGATGTTTCCACCTATGTGATTGAGGATGTTAAATTTAATTATGTTATGGATAAGTTACCTAGGGGTAGATTCATCAGGTAAAAGTTGTCATTAAGTCAAATGAATCAACTTGAATGTATTTAGGGAGGAGTCACTTAGAGCTCCCTATACTCCAGCTTTCAGTTCAGAATTTTGTGGATCTCTTCCTCACCTCATGGATTCGACCCTTGAGGATGAATGAATGTTGTTTTGATGTTTATTTATTCCCTTTATTCACTCTTAGAAAGGATTGGAATCATTTTGGATGCTAGCTTAGTGATCAAGGACTATTGTACTCAATTTGGCCAGTTAATAAAGAAGAATTGCAACTATTTTTTGGGATACATGTGGTATGATGTTTATCATTGTTTTTCCTTCAGTTTCATATGTTATAATGTGTTGTCTTCATGTTCTCTATTTTATGATCTCTTTCAAGTTGATAGGCAGAACACATGCTTGCTCATGCTCTGTTTAGGGAAAGTTATCATAATTTGTCCATTTTCCTCTATTTGGGAAGAATACATCTCCCATGCTCTTCCTAGATCCTCATTAGTCTTAAAACCAACTCATCACAAACATCTTAAAGTGTTAAGCCTTATGCCTACCTTGGCCCATTAAATCTCTGCAACCCTATCTCATTCCCTGACCTAGCTCCCTTGACAATACTTTCATCCAACAGCCCGACCAAAATCAATTATCAAAACCCATGAACTCACACCTAGCCTAAAATCCTAATCCATTTAGCCTCCTAGGCTATTTTTTGTGGAGAGAGCCCTCTCCGACTTGGTAGGGATAGATACCAAGTTAAAGGGTTGGCCCGCGGTTACCTCTTTTGGGATTTCTTCCTCAGCCTTAGAAATTTGACGGAGTGATAACATACTGGCGCTATTGCCGGGTAGCGAAAAGACAAATTTTCCCTAGGTGTACGACAAAGATTTATTGGAAATTGGTCCTTTGGATGATAGGATCGAGTTTCACAAGGCTGATTTCATAATTGCAGTGCCTCAAATATAGCAAATCTGGATTCTCGAAGAAATTACACCAGTTCCAACCCTGATCTAGATTCGGTTTCTCCTGTCAAAGATCCTAAAAGAATCCTAAGGAGGCAAAGCTCTCTGCCAGCTTCAAGTTCTTTGGATTCTCCTCCTCGAGATTTGGTAAGATCCTTCTCATTGCCTTCTGATTTGGTAGCCATTCAAGATTTAGTTTTTGATACCAAATTTGAGTTTTCATTGTTTAGAACCAAATCCGAGACTAACTTGAATATGATAGTCCCTGAACCTTGGAGATTAGAGTTAAATCCATCATTCTTTGAGGCTACAAATGAGACTGATGCCAATCTTTGGAGACAAAATCACAAGCTCGAAAACTTAGCCAACACCTTACATCACACTATTGAAAAAGCCCTCATTCAATACCAACAAGAAACCCTTCACATCCCTGAAGCTTCCCAAACAACTACCGCTTCATCATCCATACCATCATCATCTCAACTTCCCCCTCAAAGACCTCCTCAGACCAATCCACCCCTCGTTCCTCCCCCTCCACCACATTCAAGAAGAAGTATGGCTCGATTCAAACCTTTAGTTCTCCCTAGTCATCTTGTTGATCTGCCACAAGGATATGGCCAAAGACTTCCCTTCTTCGATAAATATTCTGAAATCATTTCCCGTCAGCACATGGCCAAAATCACAACCTTCATAGATATTTAGGAGTTAGGTGCAGATGATGCCAATATGGGAATTATCGTGCAAAGTTATTCCAGTGAATTTAAAACTTGGTTTCGTGCCCTAGCAACTAATTCTATTAGAACTACCACTAAACTAACTGATGCTTTAGTCAGGTAGGATGAGAAGAAAAATACCTTACAAATCCTTGCTGAGTACGACTCCCTGAGGCGCAATCCTAATGAATATGTTCATAAGTATAATGCCTGATGCCTCAAAATCTATAACCCCATCCCAAATGAAATGAAACCACCTCCTGGTTTGGCCCTCCTACGTTATCCTGATGCTTTTGTTCCAGACATGGCCTATTCATTGAGAGAGAGAAATTGGCTACTCTAGAACAAATGATCCAAAATTCAGTGAGTGTTGAGGCCAACCTTTTAATTAAGAAGTAAAAACTCAAAACTGAACGTAAATTAACCATTAAAGAGGAACATTCCACCTCATCTGACACTAAATTTGATGCTTTACTTAGGACCATGTAAAGGATGGTCGATAGAATGTCTATTTCAGATAGAAAAATGGAGCCACAAGTTAAAAATCTGAACTTTCGAGGCTAGCAGTAGCAACCTCAGTTCTGGATAAAGAAAAGAGAGCAAAGAGCTCCTAAAACACAACAACAACAAATTTGAACACCACTACAACAAAAATATGCTCCGAGTGATGAAGAGGGAGAACCAACAATAGAGGAAAACCTTCTTTTTACAGCTGATGACCAACCCATATTTTTTACCGAAGGTAAAGAGTATGTGGAAAAAATAATCTTACTGAGTGATAAAGACTACATATTGGCCAATGATCATGAGTTAGAAGTAGAATATGATGTTTATCAGAGAGGATACTTGAATGCACTGAGTTCCCAGCAAAGGTAGTACTCCTTGAGGAGCCGTGATGTTCCAATCAATCCACCTCTGAAGAAGACTATCCAGCAGAAATAAGTACCACATAAGCAAGTTTCTCAAGCCAATCAGAATAAGGGTAAAGAGATTGCAACTCCAAATCAGAACAAAAGCAATCAACCTTCTACAAGTGCACCTACCAAAGAAAGAGATATTCAGAGGAAAGAAGCCGCACTGAAATATCATGTTGAGAAAAGGGATATCGTCATAAAAGAGGTAGAAAGAACTATACCTTTCAGTTTACAGTAAGAAATTTCAAAGTTAAAGGTGTCTATTCCTATTACTGAATTGGTCAAAGTTGACAAGTATAAATCCCATGTAGTTAAAACCTTGAGATTTGACCCTTTATCTGACATGGTCAATGTAGAGGATGATCATCCCAAGCTTATATTTGGTCCTTGTTGTCCAGGTAAATCCCCTGTACGGATAGAGGTGATCCCTCTAGCCCTAGGGTGGGTCTAGCAACTACGAGAACATACTAACATCTACCTTCCTAGATTGTAAATGAAATTCATAGCAAGGAAGATGACCTACCTCGTTCTGATGTTATGTTGTCATCTTCTGTCGAAGCTTCTTGATGCGTCGCTCTCCTCAAGCTCGATATACGCTGTTACCAACGTTTGATTACCTATATAGACAATCAAGACACCATGACAAGCGTAAAACCGCGACAAACATAAAATAATTACAACCTATCTAACTGATCAAGGAATGCTAGAAATCTCATTATAATGTAAACAAGAGTTGAATATAACCATCATTTGCATTTTATTATGATAAAGACAAGGGGAGTTTACAACTAAGCCTTGATGTTGAGGCTCTCCTTTGGCAGGTCTGTATCCAAGCACATTTGCAACACCCTCACACATAAAGGTCCAAGATCTCACTATGTTCCTATCACACAAAAACAATCACACTCTGCACTATTCTCCCGAAGCTATGATTGCTTCTTCTCTCTATGCTAACTAAGGCAGCAGAGGTGCAAGAGGTCTCCTTATATAACGATGGAGGAGGAGGTTATGGGCCATCAAATAATGGGAAAAGATATTATCCTTTGGAGTAGTTCCTATTTCTTTGGAACAAGAAGCCCAAAGGGGAATTCCTCAGCCATATCCTCAAAACAAACTTCCAGCTCGCTGCCTCGCATAGCTTCTAGTCGCGGAAGCTTCCTTTCTATTTAAAAAATTTCCAAAAGAGGATCAGTGCGGGTCCAACATTAAGACAGAGCGTCGATCGGTGTCGGTCTCAGTGAAAATCTCTGCTATCGGCGCAGGTTAGACACTGAGAGAAATCGCTGACCTTGAAAACTAGGTTTTTATAAGGATCTTCCAAAAAATTTGTAATGGGGGATGAATTGGCAGACAAAATGTGGTTCAGGAGTATGTATTCCATGCTTGGAAAGTATACAAGGGCCACTGTATGGGTCCTCCAGGATCAAGGAACAGGGAGTACAGGGACAGTGAAAAATTGATGTGTAACAGATGCCCCCTAAAGTATGAAGTCCAAACATGAGTGAGGGGTGAAATGCTTTATAAGTACGTGCGAGGAACAAGACTCTGACGTTGAGAGACCTACAAATCAAGCATAGATACATATACATAACTAGAAATCTCCGATGAAAATACATGAATCCAAGTATGGATGCAGCCATCCGCAAAAGAGACCATGGTATGGTCGCAACGAACCATCTGAGAAGGATCTCATGTAGGCTTATGGTATGGTTGCAGCCATCAATATGAAAGAAACATGTATCCAATCATGGACAAATCATATCACCTCGCAACCTAGACTTTAGAGAATACAATCCAGGTTCTTGCGCTTCGTCACGAACCGATCAAGTAAAATTTCAAGCATGTGAATCAATGAGCTGAAGTCGAACATGCAAGAAAATCACCTGATTACCAATAAATTTTGTAAAATATTAACAGGCACGAGAGAAACCACCAATAATGACAATGGCTCTTAAGGTACAACTAGTACAATCCACGGAATGTGAACAGTGAGTTGGCGTCGAACACCTGTGAAATCACCCAATCGAAGGCCAATGATGTGAACCTGTCGTCGAATGCGAAGAAATTTCCATTGAGGCATGCAAGCCCTAAGGTACCAGAAATGAGTCTCTAGATCAACTTCCCAGATAATGAGCTGAAGTCGACAGGAAGCGATCCCTCGAAGGAGGGTCATAATGAATCCCACATCATCGACAAGAAACAGAGAATTCAACATGAGTGTTAATCAAGACTAAAACAGAGGATCGGGGAATGTATAAGATACAGAAGGATTTTCTCTTGAACATATTGGCGACACGACTCCTGAATTTGGCAGCATTTGACTCAAATAGGATTAGAGGTCATGTTGAAAATATTGGCAATTGAATGAGAGGAAAACGGATTTCCCAAACCCATGGAGGCAAAGTGACATAGTGAAGATATCCCAAACTGACACGAACTGCAAATAAGTGTCATGTTCAAGAGTGACATACTACCGACACAACTGACGAATAACTTCCATTTTCCCCCCACCATTTCTGGCGAGTACCACTTTATTTTTACACAAGCTTGAAGAGGATAGCATATGCTTGTCGTATAAGTTTGTTCTTCGGACAAACCCATGCTAGTACATTTTACGAGCCCTAGGAAGGAGGAACTCGATAACATCATGGTGACAATTCCCGATGTCATTTAGATTTTAATGAGTCTGAAAAAGGAAGAACTCGACATCTTTTCATATTTAGAGAGTTTGAAAAGAAGCGGAAAAGAAAAATCGAGCAGTCCCTTTTCGTAGATAGTCTCACAAATCCGAAAAGGTAGAAAACTATGTCTGAGAGAACCTCTTAGTCGCGATAGGCTAAGGTATTAATTTTCATAAATAATCTGTCCCAGACCGAAAAAGGGATAAACGTATACCAGGTAGATATCGTTTCGCAACCATTTAACGAGTTAAAAACGACAAGAGTCTCGACAATCTTTTCAATTTTTAAGAGTCAGAAAAGAGATGAAAGTTGACTCCTCCTAGAGGAATGAGTGGTATTAAGGGTAGCATCTGGTTCTGGTTATGATATAACTTCTCAGAACAAGTACAGGTTAAGAGGCTACCTAACAAGACCACTCATTGAAGTTGTTCCTCAGGAATGGGTAAAATAATCAAGTAAAGGCGTATGATCGGCCAAGTAGATGGTGACGATGGAATGAGAAAACCAAGGCTCATCTGGAAAAATAGGCTGATAAAATGGAAATCACGAGAGGTAAAATAAGAATGGTTTAATTTTTACACAAGCTTGAAATCAAGAAATTGTGCTTGAAGTTGGTTTCATTTTTACACAAGCTTGAATTCAAGAAATTGTGCTTGAAGTTGGTTTCATTTTTACACAAGCTTGAATTCAAGAAATTGTGCTTGAAGTTGGTTTCATTATTACACAATCTTGAAACAAAGATAAATTGTGCTTGAAGTTGGTTTCATTTTTACACAAGCTTGAAACAAAGATAAACTGTGCTTGAAGTTGGTTTGCATGCCCCCAGCATGGTGACTCAATTCAAGGTACATGCCCCCCAAGCTTCAGTGCATTCACCAAAGTAGACTACTGGTTACTAACAGGTGGATGGAACGAAGGTTCAAACATGAGATCAAGTGAAAGTCTCGACTAGGATTTTACGAGATCTTAGCAAAGACTCAAATTGAACGGGAATGTGTTTCATTTTTTCAGCGAGGCTGATACATTAAAAGAACTGTCCTCATGAGCTAATTCATTTTTTAACAAGGTTTACATAGAAGAAGAGTTATCCTCATGAGATCTTGTTTCATTTTTTAGGGAGCTTGACACAAGAAAATGAACTATGCTCCGTCGAGCTTGTTTCATTTTTTAAGGAGCTTAACACAAGAAAAAGAACTATGCTCCACCGAAAACTCATCATGACAAATAAGAGGTCATGGCTTCCAAGAGGTTCGCATATGATGGGAGAACAACATCTTGGGAATCTTGATTGAGTGCCCCCAGTAGATGGCACGTGATGGCACAATCACTGGATGAGGGTACGGAACAAGTGGCCACATAATTAACCTATGACGAGGAAGATACAACCGGTGGATAAAGATCTAGAAGAGACGATGGCAGGCTAACTGCCACATTAGGACCAAAGAATGAAAGTTGATCAGACCTTTGTGTGGAAAATAAATCACACGAAAGAGGGAAGAGACAAGTGCACCCATAGCATAAGCATAATCACGCCCCAAGAGTAAATTAAAATCCAAGGGGCTTGGAACAACCATCACGCCTATATAAACAGTTTTCCCTTGCAAAGTAATAGGAAAATTCGGAAGGATCCCTAACGGTTGTCTGGTTCTTTTGTTAAATGCCAAAAAATTCTGCGTAACAGGCACAAGCAGTGGAGAAACAAAAGCTTGCCAAGTAGTTGAAGACAGAACACTAACATAGATGTCTTCATCTATAATTGTACTAGGTACGACCATATCGAAGGCCTGTACCGTGATATCAAAAGACACATAAGAAGGAAGAAGGTATCCCGCAAATCGACTCCAATCGAAGGAAGTGACCAAACTACTTGGAGGGGGTACCATAGAAATGAGATGATCATCCCCTGGTGTTACCGAAGCAAGAGGAGCATCCTTCTGGACCATAGACATGGGAGAAGGAAGAGAAATTTCTTGAGTCACAGCGACGAGAGAATCTTTCTCCAAGTCCGAGGAATCTGAAGAAACAAGAAGAACGTGAGTGGGATGAGACCCACTCTCGACGGAAAATACCTGATGAACCATAGGTGGGATTAGATTGACTGATTCCGCGACTAATGGTTGGTTGGGAACTGATTCATGAATTTGAATTTTCAGGGGAACAGGATTGACCAAGGATGAACCTTGACCAATCGTGGAATCAACTAGCAGAAGACTCAAAGAAAGTTTCTTGTAACTAACCAGAAGGCAAGGTGTAGAAACAGTAGGGTTGTACAACACTCTCGTGGCTTCATCCATATATGGATAAAGGTGAATGGGATGGTTCCCTTCACACAAATTACAGGGATTCATAATATTACCCTATTTCTTACGATTTTTATCAGTATTAGTCGAAGATGTGCCACCAATATGACTTCCAGAAGCCAAAGGCAACAACGAACGACCGTCAGACCATAGTTCAAGTACCTTAGGAATGCCAGGGAAATTTCAAAGAAGGTGGTCACCTTTGCACAACATGCAAGGGAATTTGACTTTCCATGGAAGGTTGGATGGTTTATCAAGGGAAGGTGTCTGAGGTGAAATATCCACAAATTTAGCCTCTCTTTTATCTGACTTCTTATTTTTCGTCTTATTCTTCTTCTTCTTAGCCATCTAGTTACTAGAATTCAAACTTTCACCAGGCGAAGTAGAAGAAAAGGATGAAGAAATAGGCGAAGGAGAGAAGTCCACCTTAGAATCAACATGATGTTTTTGAGGTGGAGGAGATGGTTGTACAAACTAGAGTACTCAAAACCGTCGAGGTCGAGAATAACCAAACATGCAAACCAACAATTGACCCAGGGAGGGACAATGTTGCCATATAAGGAGCACCAACATTCCCAAAAGTAGGAAAAGGACCAGGATTCCCTTCGGAGGGGATTCCTTGGTTGGTATACAGTGGAAACGTTGCCATGGTAAAAACCCAAAAAAAAACACTAAGGAAGTTAACTTTAACCAAGAATATTTCATGGGCAGTTAATATTTTAAGGCACTAAAACAAAACTCCACCATTTCATATTTTAAGAGTCGAGAAATAGGAAAAAGGTGACTCTATCACTTTCAGGTTGAAACGAGCGTGAAAGGACAAGCACTCGATGATCTTTTCATTTTTAGAGAGTCACGAAAAGACCAAAATGACTACTCAAGTAATCTAAGCAAGAGGGTGTACCAAGTTTCTGTGAACTACTATATACACCTTGGTGATCAAATGAAAGAGAAATGACCAAGGACTTAACGTACACATAGGTAGTCTCCCTGAATGTTGTGTTCAGTGTATCACGGTTACAGGGCAACAGACTCGGCTTCCTATGGATAAAGGGTTGCAACCTAGGGTCTCCCTTTATATATGCGACGGTACGGGGAGCACAAGTCTGTACTAGTGCTGTCTAAAGCCAGATGGCAAATGACAGCTACTAGGTTTAATGACGTCGGAACACGTCACTAGCCTAGAACTCTAAAATATTTGCATTAGGTTTCAATGCTTCCTTAGATTGATTAAATTGATTTTAAGGTTGATCTTGAATTAATGTTTCAGTTCCAAGGACCTACCGTTGCCATCAAAGAACTCCTATATGCAGCTATATGAGAAAATAAATCTTTTAATTCGATGAATGCTATATAGTTAAGGGAAGAGTCTCAAACAATGATTCAACAAACGAAAATACTGCAAACGAAAATTCTCCCACACTAGATGACTTTCACAATCCAAAAGTAATCTAAAACGTTCAATGATGCGAATTATGCAATGTAATCTATGCAAAATCCTCTTTTTTGAAAACTATGCAATTGTAATCCATGCACAATTTCCTTTTTATTTTGAAAGAATAAGAATTCACTCAATGCATTTTTCGATCAAATGAGAATCTACTTAATGCATGATTTTAATGAAAGAGAATGCACTCAATGCGATTTTTAGCTTTCAATCATTAAACAATGTAATCTAAGTTCAACAATGGATCTCAAAAAATACTTTTCAATGCAATGTGATCTAATGCATTTTAACGAAAGGAAAACTCTGAGACGAAAACTAAATGAACACAAATTTCCTTAATGGAAGGAGGAATACAAAAGGGATGCAAACAAACACTAAGAATGCAATCGTTGTTTTAAACACTTTGTAATGAAATTCCTCAAAAGACTACAAGACATATGAGGTCAAGCACAAAGAGGATTTCCAAAGCATGAGCTCAAAACAAGGCATTCATTCCCTTTTACATCAAGAAATCAGAGAAAGAAGACTTTTCAGCTGAACAATGAGCAATGTAATATATACTTACAAGTGAACAAGCAGACCAAATGAACTCGGACAGAAACTTGAAACTTGAACACTCAATCAACCAAAAATCAAAAGGAAATCAACTAGAGATGGATCACCAAGAAAGGAGACTGACTCCATCAGCAGAGTGACGTCCCGCGAAGCATGCAACCAGGAAATTGATGCATAGTCCTAGAAAAAAATAGGATGTAAGGATGCACGTCCGAACAGGAAAAACCACCAAAAAACAAAACCAACAAGCCAATAACACCCACTTGAGTGAAGGGGAGAAAATGTAAATTATACAGAGAAAAATACCAGAAGGGCAAGACACACTAGTGGAGGACTTAAGGAAAAACCTTAATTTTTCACACACCCTAGAATTGGCATGAATTTAGTTGCTGAAACTAGCGCCAAATGGTGCGCCTTTATAACTAAAAACTAGCGCCAATCGGCATGAATATCAGACAAATAAAAGTGCCAATGCCTGAAAAAGAAAAAACAAATAATTTCTCCTAACCAAGACCAGACTCACCACTTCAAGAAAAAACTAAAACATTGTAATTGATGAAAAACATAGGAACAAATAGGGAAATGGTTGTTCGACTAAAATCGTAGAATGATGAAGACCTCAAAGAGTGACAAACTCAAAGGAAACTCCACAGAAGAGTCGCCAATTTTTTGTCTAGGTAAATCCCCTTTGCAGACAGAGACGATCCCTTTAGCCCTAGGGTGGGTCTAGCAACTACGGGAACATACTAACATCTACCTTCCTGGATTGTAAATGAAATGCAGAGCAAGGAAGATGACCTACCTCATTCTGATGCTATGTTGTCATCTTCTATCAAAGCTTCTTGATGTGTCACTCTCCTCAAGCTCGATACACGGTGTTACCAACTTTCGATTACTTGTACAGATAGTCAAGACACCACAACAAGCGTAAAACCACGACAAAAATAAAACAATTACAACCTATTTAACTGATCAAGGAATGCTAGAAATATCATTATAAATGTAAACAAGAGTGGAAGATAAACATCAATTGCATTTTATTATGATAAAGGCAAGGGGATTTTACAACCAAGCCTTGATGTTGAGGCTCTCTTTTGGCAGGTCTGTATCCAAGCACGTTTACAACACCCTCACACACAAAGGTCCAAGATCTCACTATGTTCCTAACACACAAAATCAATCACACTCTGCACTATTCTCCCGAAGCTATGATTGCTTCTTCTCTCTATGCTAACTAAGGCAGTAGAGGTGAAAGAGGTCTCCTTATATAACAATGGAGGAGGAGGTTATGGGCCCTCAAATAATGGGAAAAGAGCTTATTCTTTGGAGTGGTTCCTATTTCTTTGGAACAAGAAGCCCAAAGGGGAATTCCTCAGCTGTATCCTCAAAACAAACTTCTAGCTCGCCACCTCGCGAAGCTTCTAGTCACAGAAGCTTCCTTTCTATTTAAAAAAATTTCCAAATGAGGATCGGTACGGGTCCAACATTAAGACAGAGCGTCGATCGGCGTGGGTATCAGTGCAAATATCTACTATCGACACGGGTCGGACACTAAGAGAAAGCGCCAACCTTGAAAACTAGGTTTTTATAAGGATCTTCCAAAAAAGTTGTAAAGGGAGATGAATTGGCAGACAAAATGTGGTTTAGGAGTATGTATTCCATGCTTGGAAAGTACACAAGGGTTATTTTATGGGTCCTCCAAGATTAAGGAACGGGAAGTACAGGGACAGTGACAAATTGAAGTGTAATAGTCCTGAAATTGATGGTTAGTATGAAGATAGAGAGGTCCCTCCATTTTACTTGAGTATCAAAATCCACCAATTCATCCTTCATAACAATATGTTAGACTCTGGGGCCTCCCACAACCTCATGCCCAAATCCATCATGGAGAAGCTTGGCCTTGACATAACCTGCCCATATCATGATTTATATTATTTTGATTCTGGTCATGTCTGTTGTTTGGGTCTAATCAAATATCTAGTTGTCTCCCTAAAGCAGATCCTGGACAAGAATGTCCTAATGGACGTGGTGGTTGCTGACATTCCACCACGTTTTGGTATGCTGCTATCAAGATCCTGGGGGGCTAAATTGAGAGGTACACTGCAGTTGGACTTTTCCTACGCAACCATTCCTATCTTCGGTCAAATGAGGAAATTATACCATGAGACGAAATTGAAATATATGATCACAAATAAGGAAAGGCCTAATAATCATCCTATAAACGTTGTACATACAGACTTAGATTCCTTCATTTTTTATAATGATTCTAGATTAAATGATGTAGATTGTCAATTAGGAGAAATAGAATATGTTCCTGATATTTTAAATTGCATTAGAACAATGTTAGAAAAAGAAAAAGAAAAAGACAATCTGCATACTACATCCGAACAACCATCAGAGAAGGCAAATGAAAGTTCATAACAACATAAAGAAATAGATCAGAAAATTGTGTCAAAACAAAGACAAGATTTTTAGCACCTTGAGGATGAAAATGGTCTTCGGACCATGGACTTTGATGGTGTCGTTGGAAAAGACGGGGTCGGCATTGGTTTATGGATCTGTAGCTCATTTCATCAGCAAGGTAAAGTCCCTAAGAATGTTAGATTGTGTTCCTACATATTAGCATTCGATTGCACAAAAAATGAGGCAGAATATGAGGCACTCATTACCAGTCTGAAAATTTTGAAAAAATTGGGAGCTAAAATAATTTTAGTCTACGGTGATTCGGAGTTTGTAATTAAACAAGTCAAAGGTGAGTATCAAGCTAATCACCTAAGGATGAGGAAATATAGGAATGCAGTACTTGATATTTTGAGAATTTTTCTAGAATATAAACTTACAGTTGTGCCAAGGATGCAAGATCTTATGGTTGATTCATTAGCCACTGCTGCAAGTAATTTTAGACTTTCAATGTTTTCAAATAAAAAATTTGAGATTCATGTGAAGCACAGGCCTGCCATTCTTGATAACTTGCAATTTTGGCAATTATTCTGGGACGATAAGTAGGTGAACAATTTCCTTCAAAGTGAAGGTGAGTTTGAGAACTATTCTATAGACGAAGTGTACGACAAGGATGACCAAGTGATCGAGGCAACTCAGATTGACATATTTCAGCTCAAGGAAAATAATATTTCAAAAGGTCTCATACCTTTGGAAGACTTATTTGATCAAGATGACATGGAAAGAAAGCCTACTTTGGTTCCCACAGAAAAAGGCGTAGAAGATGTTAATATTAGAACAGCAGATCAACCAAATTTCATCAAGCTTTCAAAGTCTTTGTCTCCCGAGGTAAAGAATAAATATGTTGATTTTCTTACTGATTTTTCTGACGTGTTTGCTTGGGATTACGCAGATCTAAAGGTGTACAATAAAGATATCATTCAACACACCATCCTAATAAAGCCAGATCAAAAGCCTTTTAGGTATAAGCTCAGGAGAATAACCCTAAATTTGTTGTCGTCCATTGAGAAGGAAGTAAACAGACTTTATGAGGCAGGTATTATTGTTCCAGTCATTTTTTCTGATTGGTTGTCCAATTTTGTTTGAGTGAGAAGGAATATAGGTGAAATCCGACTATGTATAGACTTCAGAAATCTAAACAAAGTGTCGCTAAATTAAAATTACCCGTTGCCTAAAATGGACCACATACTTCAGCGAGTTGTAGGAGCCACCAAGATGTCATTGCTAGATGGTTACTCAGGGTACAATCAGATCCTTTTGCATGAGGATGATCAGGAAAAAACAACGTTCACTACACCATGGGGTACGTTCAAATATGCAAATATGTCGGTCAGTTTGAAGAATGTCGGGGCCACTTATGGACATAGCATTCGCTAACGAGAAAGATGTCTTCCTTGTTTTTTATTTAGATGATTTGACTATTTATTCAAATTTAGATGATGAACATTTACACCATTTGAGAGTCGTGTTCCAACGATGTAGAAAATTTATAATATCTATCAACCCAAAGAAGTTCCTATTTTCTATGGAAGAAGGAAAGCTTCTTGGTCACATCATCTCAAAGGATGGGATTCAGATAGATCCTTCTAGAGTTGAAGCGATACAAAAAATCAGTTTCCCTCACAACAAGAAGGAAATCCAAGCATTCAATGGTAAGATGAATTTCTTACGTAGATTTATTCCAAACTTAGCAAAGGATCTTAGAGAGTTAACTAACATGATAAAGAAGGAGAATGATGTAAAATGGCCTGAATATGCTCGTAAGTCATTCAGATCAGTGAAATTTTCTTTGACCACTGCTCCAGTTTTGACAAGTCCCGATTATTCACTAGATTTCATTATATTTTCTTTCGCTTCTGAGCATTCTTTGGCAGCGGTACTAATGCAGAAAAAATATGGGATAGAGATGCCAATAGCATTCTTCATCCACACAATAAGGGATGTAGCCCTTTGATACAACATCATTGAGAAATAGGCCTTGGCTTTGGTTTCATCACTCAAGGATTTGCGTGTTTATATTTTTTACTCACATATTTTGGCATATGTTCCAAACGCAGTTGTTAAAGAAGTACTCATGTAGGAAAATCTAGAAATAAGGAGAGGTAGATGGATAGCAGAGCTATTAGAGTATGACCTTAAGATCAAGCCCACCAAGATGATCAAAGGTAAAGACTTAGCCAAGCTCATGGCTGAGTCAAATCTCCATGCACTAGACATCAATCTTATATCATCACTGTCCGATGAGGAAGAAGGTATAAGTCTCATTCACATATCAGATATCTTTTCATCATCTCCATGATATGCTGAAATAATTTATGTTTTGCCACATTTGAACCCTCCTCTGGGCATGTCAAAGAGTAAGGGCAGGTCCTTGAAGCTTAAGGCTTCAAAATATTGCACACTAGACATTGCACTCTATTGGAAGGATCCTGGAGGTGTGTTACTCAATTTCTTGGTTGAAGATGAGTCCAAAGAAGTGATGAAGGATTTACACAAAGGAGATTGTGGAGGTCACTTATAGTGGAAGACCACGACCAACAAAGTACTGAGAGCGGGTTACTATTGTCTGACATTGTTTGCACATTTGTACAAGACGATCATGAGCTGCCATGAATGCCAAATTTTCCAAGGTAAACGTAAGCTTCTTCCTTTCAGTTCACGCTCCTTTCCAGTAGTGGGGCTTAGATTTCATTGGTGAGATAAATCCACCCTCATATTCTCAACACAGATGGCTACTTACCACCACAGACTACTTTACAAAGTGGATCAAAGCGATCCCAACCAAGCAACCTTCAGACTATGTTATAATTTAGTTTTTAGAAACTAATATCTTGTCTCGGTTTGGTTGTACTAGAAATATCATCATAGATAACGCTGCAACCTTCAAATCGAAGAATATGACAGAATTTTGTAACAAGTATAACATTACGTTGGTTCATTGTACAACATACTATCCATAGGGTAGCAGATTGGCATAATCCTCCAATAAGTCTTTGATCAACATAATCAAAAAGATATTAGAGGTGAATAAGAAGAATGGGCACAAGAAGCTAATTAATGCACTGTGGGAATACCGGGTAAGTAGCAAGAAATCCATTGGCATGTCTCCATTTCAGGTAGTTTACGATGTGGACAGGGTTTTTTCTTCTTCGTTGGTTGTCCCGGTCATGAAAATTTTAGAAGAAGCAGGAAGCCAACAGAATGACATATAGCGCTAGATAAACCAAATGATTCACCTGCAACAAACGAGAGAAGAAGTGTTTCAAAACACTTTCAAGCTACATGATGAGGTCAAGCAAATCTATGATAGAGAAACCAAGGAAGATGATTTCAAGATTGATGATGTAGTACTCCGTTAGGATGCCAGGAATGAAGACAAGGGTAAGCACGGGAAGTTCGATAATTTATGGAAAGGGCATTTTAAGGTCTCAACTTCTCGTGGACAAAATACATTTCTCCTGGAAGAAATTGATGGGCATGATTTCTTAGGAGGGCCATTTAATGGTAAGATCGTCAAGCACTATCTTTTTTTATCTGAAATTGTAAAAATTTTCTCATCTTCATTGTATATATCAGTTTGATATTCCTGCAAGTGTGAAGTAGAAAATCACTGGATTTTGGAGCCCGAAGTGAAGGCCATGGAGCTTCATTGAGTTTCTACCATTTTCAAGCTCAGTTTTCAGAAAAGTAAGTTAAGTTTTTGAGTCATTTTTCAGTCAATTTTAGTCAGTTTCAAAGTCAGCTTGTGTCATTGAGTTGTCAGTATTTAATCATTCATTTCAGTTTGATTTTTTTTTTTACCGTATTGGCCCAATGGTTAGGCACATGGTCTACGGTGTTCTTGACACCTCCAAGGAGTTTCCATCCCCAATAAGGCCGATATTAGTGTCAGAATTTTCATTCTACCATTAGTTATTAAAATCACTCTTTTCATATTCATTTTAGGGGTCCCACTGAGAATTTTTTTTTATCATTCCACTAGGTCATGCAAAAAATTCACTCATTGATGGTAGACCTAGTCATAAAAACTCACTCTCCCTCAAAAATTCACATTTCCTGGCCCATCGTCATGTCTGGCTGAGCATAAATCAGTCTTGAAAGCTCATTTCACTATGTCATTATGTCAGTTAAATTCAATATGGAGTCTGGTCATTCAAGTTCCATTTAGGTCACTAGGTTTCATTTTCCAAGGTTCAATAATACTCCATTTCATCTCAATAAGGTCAGTAAAATTGTGAGAGTGATTGAATAATACTTATTTAGCATTTGAAGAAGATTTTTCAGCATGTAAATATGATTTTTAAAGGTTGTAATTATGGTTTCAAAGTATGATTTTCATACCAAAGTGTAATGTTATTCAAAATAGAGATGTAATTTATTTATTTATTTTTGTGTAATTTTATGCTCAATATATGTAATAAGTACTGTCCCAAGATTTCAACTCAAACTCATATGCCAAACTGAAGATCAAAAAATTCAAAATGTAAAGAGTGCCAAACTCTAGCACATCAATCTACAAAGAATAAAATCAAAGTGAAAAAGGTATTCAGCAAAGTTGACAAAGGCAAAATGAAACATTAGAAAAGTGGGTTTTAAATCAAAATATAAATTTCATTCAAGTGTTAAAGCCTTCATGACATCAAATTCAAACTCATTTGTCTCCTACCATCGTTTAGCACACTCCAAGAGGGAAAAATTTCGAGTTTATGGGCGAAAATTTGCAAAAAAGCAGAGCAGAGGGCACACTTGCTTCTGCGAGGGTGAAATTCCTTCTGCGAGGTCGCACTTGGCCAAAAAAGACATAAAATCATTCAAATTAAAAAAAAAAAAAATCAGTTCCTAAGCTTCAACAACGTTCTCATCGACCTCCAACAAGTGATTGAAAGCTAATTCCATCAATTATCCTCTCCATCAAGTTCATTTGTTGGGTGTTGTGAAATTTGTTTTAGAATTTGTTGTTTAAATCATTTTAAAATCCTAGTATCTCCCATTGCACTCTTAATTCCCAAAATTGCATCTCCCTACACGTTCATACCCTTCCTACATTGCAAAATACCCATTCCTAAACCCCTGTATTACAAATCCCCTTTCCCTAACACTTTTTCCCAATACCCTAAGCCCTAGGTGCTACAACTACCTAGGATCTTAACCCCAAACCTGTAAATAATTTCCCCATCTTAAATTCCACTATATCACTACTCCCTACCCCCTTTCCCATTTCATAAATCCCTAGCACCATCTCCCTCAATTTCCATTTCCCATTCCTCATTCCTAAGACCACTTTCCACCATCATCACACTTCCCTAGGTTTTTGACTTTAAAACATCATGGCAGAAGAAGATAACATACCATACATTGAGGGAGAATAAACAGAGGCTAGAAGGCCACATAAAGGGGAACGAATACTCAGACTTGAGCCAACAAGTACTAGAGAACTTTTGGCATCTCCTATGGTAGTGACACGTTTCAAACATGTTGGGTGTTTTGAGTTCTGTGAGAAAATTTAGAGGGTCCAACACCATGCCATGTTGACTAGGATTTTCATATCCAACCTCCATGACAACCAAGTTACTCTGGTTGGTTTCACCTTTACTATGTCAACTGCCATTCATTTCAGCTACCACCGAGATCCCAAATCTTGGGGAGAAATGGTTCAAGCACAGTGAATTGGAGGAACACTACTATGAGCCTTTCATGAAACCAAGATATAAGAATGAGAAAAAGAGGTTCTTTATTTTTTCCTACCTCCTGGACAGATATGCACCAATGATGAAGATAATCATGAAATAATTTTCATGCAAAGGTAGATTTTCAAGATTTTATACCTATCACATTGAGATATTAATGCATTTCACTGGGGTAAAGATGCTCAACATACCCTACTACCTTTTCCGGAGCATTGATAAGATTGCATTTATTGTCTAGAAAAGGGAGTATGAAAATCAAATGAGAAGTGTTTTCCATCATTCCCTTATCAAAATCATAGTCCTCTATAATCTCAATGAACTAAACATTGCATGGAGTACCTTCATATCCAATGAAATATTTAGAGAGCCATCTACTCAGCATACAAAAAATGTGCCTTCATCATCTTAGCCATCCACTTCCATCCCTCCATCTCAGCCCATAGAAAATTCATCATCTCAACCATCCACTTCCATCCCTCCATCTCAGCCTATAGAAAATTCATCATCATCAGATCAGTCCCCTTCACCCATTTCACCTCCTTCATCTCCATTTCATCATGACATTGGATCACCTAGCAGGATTGAGGTCAATGAGCCTAAGAGGGCTAATGTGGTTGAGGTTGAGACATTTCCAAAAACCTACCAGAGAGGTCACAGGCATGTGTTTTCTCCACACATAGTGGAAGGGGACATGCCTTCTACATCAACAAAGCAGGTGGACAAAGACAAAGAAAAAGTGATTGAGGCATAAATTCAGCCAGAGGTTAGACATGAAGAGAACCTCCATGAGACTGAGCATGATTTTGAGTTTGTTGACCTAGGTGAGGAGTATTATGATGAAAAAATCAACATAGCCATAAAAGGAAAGGATTTGAATATTAGAGAGCTTTAGACTAATCGTGACAGGGCCAAATTTTTCATAAATTTTCTTGAGCAAGGGAATAAGTAGTTGAAAACCAAGCAATTCATTGATGAGGTTAAGTATATCATAGCTCAAAGGGAGGTAGAAAAAGCTAAAGATTTACTTGATGAGACCCTATAGAAGCATGGTTTGATTGAAGAACAAGAAGAACAATCACAAAGAGGTAGGCTTAAAAAAAGCCTTGGAGCTTGAAAGACAAAGGCAAAGAGAGACAATTCAAGAAGCCATCCTTGATGATCAATTCTTGGAGATGATAAAAGAAGACAAGTAATGTTGGCTTCAATCCATCAATGACCACTTGGAGAAGTTGTTAAAGAAGGCTAAAAAGGAAAACAAGGTACAAAGGAGAATGGCCAACCACTATGCCAAAAGAGAAAGAAATACAAGGGCAAAACTCAAGGCAGCAAATGCAAAGATTGAAGCCCTAACTCATCAAGAAGAGAAGAAGAAATTGGATATACTTGCAGAGGCTTCACTCCAAGCCTAGCCACCTCACCAGCACTCTATCCACCAATTTTTAAGCCATTTGACCCATTTTTGCAAATTCTTTGTTTTTATGTGTATTCCTGAACAAGTTCATATCAACAAATTGGTCATATATGTAGTGCCCTAAGTGTTGCGCACTTTTTTGAGGCACTTTTTGAGGAAAAGGAGACAACCAGTGGATTCCTAAGGACATATACATCTAAGAAAACCACTTTTCCAACCTTACTTTGCAGATTTAGCAGGTCAAAAGGTCAAAAAACTAGCTAAAAATCATGTTTCTGCCCCTATTTTGGCCTCGGCATTGCGCACAGAGCAGTCTTGGGAGAATGAAGTTTTGAGGGATAAAATCGCCTTCATTTTGCAAAATGGAGAGATATTCAGAAAGTAGACTTGAATATATTTCCAACAAGCCATTTTGGGCCTGATTTGGACACCTACAAGTCAGTCAAAATCAGCCTTGAATGGGGAGGACGCACTTGACACAGAGAGGGCGCACTTGACCATTTGCTGATTTTTTTTTTTTTTTCACTGTAATTTTGACTTTATCTTAGAAATTTATGTTTCCACATATGTAATTGAGGATTTTAAATGTAATTATTTTATGGATAAGTTACCTAGGAGTAGATTCATCAGGTAAAAGTTGTCATTAAGTCAAATGAATCAATTTGAATGTATTTAGGGAGGAGTGACTTAGAGCTCCATATACTCCAGCTTTCAATTCAGAATTTTGTGGATCTCTTCCTCACCTCATGGATTCGACCCTTGAGGATTAGTGAATTTTGTTTTGATGTTTACTTAGTCCCTTTCTTCACTCTTAGCAAGGGCTGGAATCCGTTTGGATGCTAGCTCAGTGATCAAGGACTATTGTACTTAGTTTGGCCAGTTAATAAAGAAGCCTTTGCAACTATTTTTTGGGATACATGTGGTATGACGTTTATCATTGTTTTTCCTTCAATTTCATATGTTATAATGTGTTGTATTAATTTTCATTACATCTCTATTGTATGATCTCTTTCAAGTTGATAGGTAGAACACATGCTTGCTCATGCTCTGTTTAGGGAAAGTTATCATAATTTGTCCATTTTCCTATATTTAGGAAGAATACATCTCCCATGTTCTTCCTAGCTCTTCATCAGTATTAAAACCATATCATCACAATCATCTTAAAGTGTTAAGCCTTATGCCTACCTTGCCCCATTGAATCTCTGCAACCCTATCTCATTTTCCCTAACCTAGTTCCCTTGACCATACTTTCATCCAGGAGCCCAACCAAAATCAATTATCAAAACCCCTGAAATCACACCTAGCCTAAAATTCTAATCCATTCAGCCTCCTAGGTTGTTTTTTGTGGAGAGAGCCCTCTTCAAATTGATAGGGCTAGCTACCAAGTTAAAAGGTTGGCCCGCGGTTACCTTTGTTGAAATTTATTCCTCAACCTTAGAAATCTAGCAGAGTGATAAAAATTCCCTTTTTGGTGAGCTTCACAATATGGTTGAAATTAAGTGACCAAGTATTTAGCACCACAACCATGTCTCATCAAGCTTCCCAAGAATATAATTCTATTTTTCTTCTTTGAGTATATACACATTATTTGAGGTCCTCACACCCTTTGCTCTTACCTTTCCTTTGTTTTTTGAATTATCTCATAACCTTTGAACCAAAAGGTAACATCATACCCTTGATCCACATTTGGATCGCACTTAAAATATTGTGCTTGAGCCCTTTTATAAAGAGAATGTTTTGGGTTTTGTCTCTTCCATTGTCGAGGCTCACTGTTCCCTTTCCCCTAATGTTTCCTGGTGCATAATTTCTTACTTTAATTCAATGACAATAATTTTATTTTGTCACTAGTCATATTCTTATAGAAACCACTATCTACATACCATTAGTTCCCTTGATTTCGAGAATATAAAACAATGTCACATGTTTCCTTCCTTTCTTGCTTTTTCTTCCTCTAGGTCCTAGTTTCTTCATGTGTTTGTTTAGCCTGAGAAATTGACCTAACTTGTTGGTTCTACACTCAACATTTATATGTCAAAAATTATTATAGCATTCAACATCATCAAATAGAGGAGCAAAAGGATTGTTTTCCCTGAGATTGTTTCTATGTGAATTTACAAATATGTTATCTATATTTGACTGATAAGGTTTATTTCTTATATTTCCTATCAAGTTGTTTCCAAAATAATCTCTATGGTCTAAAAATTATACAATAAAAACAATAACCATTGAAAATATTTGGGTACCTGGGGGCACATTTCTTTTGCAGGTGTGATTTGCTAATTTTTGGATGACTTTCTCTGGGAGAGAAACAATGGATTTGCTAGTTTCTCACTCGTTCTTTATGGTTGTTCAATCTATTATTATAAATTTTCTCTTGTTGCTACGAGTTCCTTTAATTTCCTTTGGTTTTGTTGTTAAATGATATTTTGACTACTTCAACATAGCTAATTAGATTTTATCTTCAGTTTTCTTGATGCTCAATTAGCCTTCATAGCTTAGACTAGTTTTGATGAGAAGAGATCTTTGAGCACTAATAATATCATCCACCTTGTTAGAACATTTAATGAGTAAGTTGAATTTTTGTTCAACTGACCCTTGGATTTTCTAATTCCTTTTTTAGGGAGACAATTTATTTTTCTCATTTTTCACACTCGAACTCTAATTCTTCTTTAATTAGCTTCTTGCAACTAAAATTTCATAACATGAAGTATTGAATCCTGAGTTTTACCCTTTTCCTCTTCAAACTTTTCCAACATCTCCTTCTGCTTCTTATTCCTTTTCATGAGCCTCTGAATTTATGCTTAGGAATTGATTTACTCACCTTGCAGGTCTACTTCAGGCTCTTCTTCATCAAACTCATTTTGTCCTTCAATTAATATTTCCTAAATCCATGAGCATAAAATCCTTAATTGTTTCGTTTGTTCCTTATTTTTATGAGGATTTCTCATCTTCATCTTCCAAGGAATTGATGTATTCTTGAGTATAGAAGCTCTTCTTTTTTTACTTCTTTTCCTTCTTCACTTTCATATAATTATTATTTTCTTTGTCATCATTTTCATTCTTTTCTTTCTTGTATGGACATTTAGATGCACAATGACCTACTTCTCCACAATTAAAGCATTTTAAGGGTAAATTACCTTTGTAGTTTACGGATTCTCTCTTTAATATTCCAGTGAACTTTTCTTCTTCTTAATTTGATCAACAACTCTAGTATTTTGGTTCTTCTTTTATCTTCCTATCAAATTTGAAGGCAACCTCCCTTGATTTAGGTTTTCCTTTTGCAGTTTGCATTTCATAGGCTATCAATGTTCCATGAAATTGTTCCAATGTTAATGAGTTGAGACCTTTCATCTCCTCAATGGTTGATACTTTGGCATTGAATATAGCTAGAATACATCTCATGACCTTTTGAACTATAAAGGATTCATCAATAGGTTCATTCATCAATTCCTCTTATGGTGTTAACTATCATGTCCACTCGTAGAGAGAATTTGGTCATATCATTGTCCTCTTTCACCTTTAATGCTTCAAATTGAATTATGTAGACTTGGAGTTTGGCTTTCTTTACTCTACTGTCACCTTCATAACAACTCATCATCTTATCCCATACATTTAGATGTTGTGTAGTGCATGAATTTAGCCAACTCGAATTTTGAAAAAACACTCAAGATTGCATTCATTTCTTTAGCATTATTAGTGAATTCAAGCTTCTCATCTTTAATATCCAATGCATCCAGATTTTTATAGCCATCTTGTACTGTTTCCTAGACATATGAACTAAGGGACATTATGTAGGGGTTGATTCATACTTTCCACAATGCATAATTTTCTCTAGTGAACATGGGGGCTTTGTTGGTGGATCTAGCTTCGAGTTGTTAGAATGATGCTGAAGAAACCAAATCTGATACCAATTGTTAGAAACCAAGAGAATACTAAGGGTGGGGGGGTGTGGGGGGGGGGGGTGTGAATCAATATTATGTATATTTTTAGCAATGTTTAAAAAATATTTACGTTGTTACAAATCAAATACACCAAAACACCTTAAATCAAACAATATGCACACATGAGACACACATATTTATGTGGAAACCCATAAAGGGAGAAAAACACAAAACATATGTTTGAGAATAGTTATAGGATTCAACCTACTGTTACATACGTTTTTTGGCACCAACCAAAAGGAGACACCCATCCCCTAAATTTATAAGCACCTACTTTAAGGAAGCACCCACTTCTTGATGTTTACAAGCACAAGCCCGAAGGAAGCACCTACTCCTTGATATGCAAGCACCAACTTGTTTTTCCTAATAGATCCCTCTTTCATTGATTTTCAAACTGAGAAATTCAAGAACACTTTACTGAATTTAGTATTCAAAGTTTTTTCCAATACTACTCTCAACTAGCACGATATTATTTTGTATACAAACATGCTCAAATCAACGAACTAAATTTTTTATCCTCATTACAAATATTCTTCTGAGCCAATTATTGCTACCTTTATGCATAGTACCACATTATTGTATTTACACAACTCATACACATGTTATGTTGATCATGCACTGGCTTTAGATTTTCTATTCAACTGCCTCACAACATGAATTTCACATTTCCAACTCTCTTCCTCTCTCAACCTCAATTGTGTTTCAGAATGGCAAACCTACTCGCGTTGTTCTTATTTTTATTTATACCATTAACCCTTTAATTACCATTGGAAATAATCCACGGTTTTACCCATGGAAAATTTTGTTTTATTGTATCTATTTTTCAAATTTATTAACTATAGCAATGGTGGAAATCATCCAAAGGTGAAATTATTCTTACCCAAAACAATGTTGCAATAATACCTCAATGGTTGATAAGCCGTTTGGGTCGTTTCTCCTCAACCCACATAACAAAGGGTTGTGACTGAGAGCTCTTTCTCTATTAGATCTTTCCCATCGATTGAATCTTATGCTTTGTATTCAGGTTACTCTGAGATCCCGATAGCCTAAGAGGTAAATGGTCCCAACACTCGTCCCCTGTCATATACATAAATTAATTGTCGTTTGACATGTGGCACTTATGCCACCTCTTTAATTATTTGTCACACCTTCCACGTCATATCATATCTTTCGCCTCACCAAAATATTGTGTTCTATAGTCGTGTTTCCCTAAGGTCCCGATATCCAAGACCCACTATATGTTGAAAATGTAGCAAGGAATGGATTTTTTTACTTGTGCCTTAGTCAAAGATGCCAATTTGAATTCAATCTCATAGATTCTTGAGTTATTTTTTATTTAACGTGTGTGATGTGGCCCATAACTGAGTTATTGTCAATTAATTCAAGTTAGATGGCTTTTAGTGAGTTATGGACTAGTTGGTGGCTAAAATTAGCTATCTAGTGGAGTTGACTCTAGTGTATGTTAGTTAACTAATATCTAGTTATAGAATAGATATAGTCTTGATTTTAGTTGAGTAGTTGAATTTCTATTAACTCAACTTACTCTCAGTTAACTAGTTGCAACTGCTAAAATTAGCCCTAGTAAGTCATGCAATTTGAATACCTATTGAGATTGAATGAAGGCACAAATTGTATTTATTATGGCACATAGGTTTTTATGTGCAAATATTGAGAAGAAATAAGAGAAATTATCTTGGGAATTATGCAAGGAAATAGGAGAAATTCCTATTTTTAGGGGAAAAATTGCACTAAGAAATAGGAGCTCCTAGTAGGCCTTATTTTCCTAAGTGTTGGTCAAGTATCATAGAGAGTTGATTAGTATTTCAGGGACTTTAGGCTTGAAGCATATTCTTTATAATAAATAAGATTTCTTAGTTGATTTAATACAAGAAAGAGGGGTTTTTCACAGTTGGGTTCCCCAGATAAATTTCTATGTGTGATTGTGTTTCTATTCATTATTTTCTTTCTGTGGAATTTTGGTAGAGAAATATTGTGTCTTTTGCAAATCAGTTTGCTCTCATTAGCAGTTGCAAGGTTTCAAGGATTTTCTACGTCATCTGCCACCATACTTACCACGTTACCTATTGCTGCTAAACTGGGCTTGCCACCTTCCCTTCTACCATGTGTCTTGCTAGGTCACTTTCCACATGTCACATGTTAAACACTCACTTGGCTGACCAAAAATGTGATTTTCACCTATCATGTGTCATCCTCACATGTTTCCATGTCATGTTATTTTCATGGTGACATCATCATCCCACATGTCATCCTCTAAGTGGTGCCATGTGTCACCCAGAATTGGCCCACTTGGCTACCCAAAAGCACAAAATATGAATGAAATGTGACACCCTTTCGTATGGTCATGTGCCTGCTACCATGACATATTGTTGAATCATTTGTGATGTCAGAATGAATACTACATCGATTAAGTTTCATGCGATAATGAACACGCATGTAGAAAAGTATGATGGAAATATAGGTCATTAGATTGATACATCCACAACCATTGGATCCATCATGTGCACATACACATTGAAATCTATACATGTTCTGAACCCGATGGTAATCTAAACTGTTGATTTTTCTAACTGTTAATTCATGGTCGTTTATTTTTCATTCAACTCCTGCATCATTTACTTTGCCACATGTATGCCACCTCATGTTGTGACCTCTTTGGGGTCCACTTGTCGCTGCCACCTAGAATTGGTATTTTCTTCCTACCACTTTGTGTGTCCATTTGTGTGCAAAGGGGACTTGAACCCCATTGGCGGTCCAACAAGCACCTGGGAATTTTATCCAACCCCCTTGTGAGCAAAGTCTAAAACAAAATATTCACTGCTTACCGCTTTATGTTAACTAGGAGTAGCATTAAAAAATGCACCACATATTTCATAAGAGATCGAGAACCAAATCTCATCATGGGGCCGCCTTTCCTGCCTGGTGTTTAACAAAGGCGTGGCGAGGGGGGTGGTGGTCTAGGATTTATAGGTTATGTGACTAAATCCTTGCGACGTCTCGCTCGCGTGCCAATTTACTTAAATCGGCTTGTCATATCGGACGACCATGATTTCACTTCGGGGCCCCCTAGATTTTCCCAAGATTAACAAGGGGGCGGGTCCAATATTTTTCATTTATGCACATTGGAACCAAGAGTGGTTGGAACCCTACTTAAATTACCAAACTTCAACCTCAAATTTCTCTTCATTCCTTGGGAGTTAAATCAATTACCATATACCATTTGAAGTTCTTGGAGAGATCTATCCATTTAAGCACTTAGTATCCTTATTGGAGCTAGGGAACTAAAGAATAAATTCCTTCAAAGATATTACTACTCTTCAAGCTAAGCAATAACAGATATGGACATTTCAATGATAGCACTCTTACTAAAATCCCCCTGGAACTTGATGCTTGACATAAATGACGACAACTACTAGCATGCTTAACAAACCAATGATCCCATTTCCCATAATACTACATGCCCCACAATTCCTACAAAACTTCCTTCAAACGTTCAAAATTTTGAAGGAAATCCTTAGGAAGACCCTTCCAACCACATCATGACTCTTTTGATAGTATCACATATGACTCAATTCACTTAAATATTATTCTAACGTACCATGACAAGACCCTCAACCAAATGATATATCAATGCTAAATTAGGTGCCCATGCTAAACTTGCCTCCTCCAAATCATTCCTCACTTTCTTTCAACTTCTAGTATTCCATGATATAGGATTGGAGATCCTCACATATTTTTGTGAATCTTCCTCTACTCATATGGTAATTTCAAACTATATGTAAGATCAATGTACCTAAAGGACTCCTTGATTTGTTTCTCAAATCACTTTTCCTATTTTCAAAAATATGTGGCCATCACAATGTCACAAGATGAATAAGTAGCCATCATTAAAGCTCAACACTTTGAGTTCATATATGCCTAATCAATATATCTATATACAATTATGCTAGATTCTCCTTGACCTCATCCTTTTAACCAACCAAATCTAGGAGCATTCAATACCATTAAAGGGATTATAGGAGCCATAACCCAATATAAATTGTATTCAGGAAGCCATCCTTCCTATAATATTGTCCAGATGGATACTAATATAGGAATACCCCCACATTTACTAATTCTAGTACTCCACCCATAATGGGGAAATACCATCCAAACCTTCCCACTGTATTTGACCCATTTCCCATACAAAGTCTTGGATATAACTGTTTGGTCAATTTAGTGTGTCCTAAATTGCTACATTAATTTATCAATCCAGGATTCGTAAGCTGATGAAGTGGGGCGCACTATATGTGCAAGATAACCTATTTCTTACCTTTTTGTCGTTTTTGGTTTCCTAATGTGAGATGGAAATTCTAAAATAAAAACAAGTATGGTTATGATTGTTCAAGGCAATGATATCCTTTATAATGATTTACCAACTTCAAACTTCAAAAGGAATTTGGAACATACAATGACAAAACTGAAAGGAAATGAAAATGTGCTGCTATCCTAGTTAATCAAACAGTAAACTATTGAGCATGAAAACCATTATCCTTGCTGCTGTCTAAACACAAAAGAAACTGTACTCAAAGAAAAGATTGCAAGTAAAGTAAAACTAAAATCAAATTACATCAACTCATATTCTGACCCCTCACCATTAGTCTCGCTATGGCTTTCGGAGGTAATCATAAACAACCTGAGAAATCTGATATCTAATTTGCAGAAAAATAAACTAATATCAAACTATACATTCATACTTCAATCCCTCACCATTAGTCTCGCTATGGCTTTCGGAGGTAATTGAAAATGACATGAACAGTTTAATATCTAACTTGCAGAAAAGTAAACTAACATCAAACTATACACTCATACTTCAATCCCTCACCATTAGTCTCGCTATGGCTTTCGGAGGTAACTGAAAATGACATGAACAATTTCATATCTAACTTGCATAAAGTAAACTAAAATCAAACTATACACTCATACTTCAATCCCTCACCATTAGTCTCGCTATGGCTTTCGGAGGTAACCGAAATGACATAAATATATCTAACTTGCAGAAAAGTAAACTAAAATCAAACTATACACTCATACTTCAATCCCTCACCATTAGTCTCGCTATGGCTTTCGGAGGTAACTGAAAATTACATGAACAGTTTAATATCTAACTTGCAGAAAAGTAAACTAAAATCAAACTATACACTCATACTTCAATCCCTCACCATTAGTCTCGCTATGGCTTTCGGAGGTAACTGAAAATGACATGAACAGTTTAATATATAATCTAACTACTAAAGCAAATGTGCAAGACTGAAATAAACAAAGCAGTACTGGAATTAAACAAAAACTAAGAAAAGTAAATTAGCAGCAGAACAATATTGATTTCATGTCATTAGTCATTTATAAAAAAAGATATGCAAATGCCCGAGCTGCCTATTTGTAATATAAAAAAAGAACACTGATCAGTTAACAACAACATAAAACATAAAGGATTATGGACAGAAGTAAAATGTAAAGCATGAAAGATTATAGACAGAGATGGAACGTAAACACCATAAAAAGTATAATGTATATACACGTGAATGACTTATGGAACAATGAACTTAAAGAAATAAAACAAGAAACTATACAGTAATGCACAAAACCTCAGCATGTGTAGGGGCCCTCTGCACAGACCTCGGGCAACAGCCTTCAAATACGAATTACGCTTAGAAACAGAGTCTTCTCATATATTAAAATGTGGTCGTAACAGAGAAATAACGTTACAACACAATGGCAATGCAATTACATTATAGAACTGAAGAAGATATAATCTATTATGCGTATGAGAACGCATTATTTATAAATGGAGGTGATATAACTAATTCCCTAAAGTCTGTGCTGATAGAAGACACGTGAACCATCACGTCCAGGGATCTAGCATCATGGCCGATGTGAGGAGTAAATCTATGAGGAGTGGCTGTTGGATTCGGCTTATGGAGCCGCTTACAGGTGTTAATATGTCTCCCATGATTTAGAAACGGCCACGCAAATCTCCACGTGATGAGAAACAGAGTTCTGTCACTGTGGGACTCTTCGGTTGACCACCACTTGGCTCCCTTTGACCACAGCCTTCTTAGGTGAATTCGACCAAGCCAATAGGACACGATCCATGTCCACGTCATTTATAACTTGCCCATGTGGCTCGAATTTCCTGAAGACACCTGCATCATATACTTTAACAAAATGGCTGCGGAAAGTTGCAGCAGCTGCGGAAAGTGGCAAGATTCCGCAGCTAAATGAGCAAAAATCTAAATCAAACAACAGACACAAAACATAGTTAAAAACCATTTTAGATGCTCTTTTACAATTAATATGCAATGATATTGACAACTTAGAAGGTCCAGGTGAATGAAAAAGATCTAAAAGGTGTATAAGAAAGATGCAGATTTGAGACTCAACATACCCCCACTGTGAAGGTGTTGCATGTCCTCATGCAACCAAAATTTTGATAATCCTTCTTCAATTCATATGCCTTGACACTTCAACCAGTACATCCAGTCCTCTTCTCCTCTTCCTTGGTGCTGCTAACATCCTGGGCTTTTTCATCAAGCATCTGAATTTGATATTAATCAGTGCTCTGCTTAACTTCTGGCATTTCTTCTTCAATTTCTTGTTCTTCTTATGCTATAGTCCCAAATGTAGCATGGTATTGTCATGAATGATCTTGTCCAATTTGCCTTGTTCCTTCAATGCCTCATTTTCATTTTTAATGTGTCTATTTAAAACCTGCAATTCAAAAAATTCTTGTTTTAATGATTGGACTAGATCTTCTTGTACTGTGTGAGGCTGAGTGGATGAAGTACTGGGACCCGTGGCTACTTTTTCTAAAGATTCTATATAATCATATACTTCTTGCTGCTTTGGGTCTATATCAGGTGTCGTTTTTATTGGGCTGTCCCCAAAATGCCGTGGAGGAGAGTTGTCTTCAAAATCTGGCTGAGAAGGGCTCACATCAACGTCTGGCTAAGAATGGGATGGGCTATATTCAATGTCTGACTGAGAATGAAATGAACTATGTTTAGTATCTGACTGAGAATGAGATGGACTATGGCCAGATGGAGTTTGTTCAGACGTTTCTTCTCCCAAATCAATAAAATGGGGTCCTTTCGTTCGCGTTTTCCTCAACTTCCCCTTAAGCCTGGAACTTCTTCTTACACGCTGTGGACCACTGTCTTTTTTCTTTTGTTTTCCTTTCCCTTTCTTTTTGGCCATAGATGACTATTCTTGAAGGTGAACTAGTCTCTCAGATAACACTTGATGATCTTCTTCGGAAGAAGGGGTTTGATGCATAGCCTCAATACTTTTTCTCTCTTTTGATGTTATTGGCTTTTTACCCTTGGTTTCTTTCTTCCTCCTTTTTGATAGTGTCTCTTCCCTACTAGTTCTTTCAATTGTAGTAGTAGGAGTACTTTGAGTTTCATCATTTGTTCTTTTTCTCCTACTTCTTCTTGATGTGCTACCTTCAGGAATTTCTTGGGGTTCTTCAAAGAAATTTCTGATCAAAAATTGTTCCCATGTGTCCTTGTTCTCTTTTAACTGTTTTTCAATCAAAATTTTCACAAGACCATGGTGATATAAATGTGGTTCTACATCCCCTAAATGCTTCTGAACGGTCACAGACATCTTCTTCAAACTATTTAATAAAAAGTATGGCAGATTGAGGGTCTGGTTATCTAGGAAGTTCATCAGCAATCTGGTATGGTACATATACATTGACCCAAAACGGCCCTCACAGGTGATAAATTTTTGAATAACTAGCAGCAAAGTAGTCCACTCCTCTTTCAAAGCATGAACAGGAATTCCTCTTTTAAAAATAGTTATGTCCATACCTGGGTTACGTAGGATTACTCTCCAGGCTTCATCACTGATGCTCTTGTTTTTGAACCAGCGTTCACCCTCTTGAGGAAGTTCTGTGGCAGCCGCTATGGATGCCTCATTCACCGTAAATTTTAGGTCTCCAATCTCTACCTCCAGGCCATTGAAAGACCTTGCAAAAGCTTTTGTCACCTCTTTATGGTAGCCTCTAAACTTTTGGATAAACCGCAGCACTTTTCCTTTTTCAATATATCCCTGACTTGCGGGTATCCTTCCATGAATTTAGGTCCTTCTGGTTCTGTTCTCAACAACTGACCCATCCTCCTTTCTGCTCTTTTAAAAATTAACTGCGTGAGGAGGGTTCAATGGAGGTAGGACGGCTGAAAAAATGGAAATGAGCACGATGACTGTAGGCAGATATCAGAGAATGGGTATACAGACTATAGTGTAACAGAGAACGAAATGGGGTGAAGCGAAACAGAGAAGGGTTACGTGAGCACGGTGGAAATACGACTGTGAGATCAATAGAACAAGAGGAGGAGTATAACACATCCGGCAGTGTTTAAAATTTGGTGGCTGCAGAGTAAATGTAAGCAAGTTTATACAATGGCTACGGATTTCATGCGGCTGAAAGAAGCCGTAGTCAAATCAACCACGTTTCATCATCACAGGTGGAGTATCGGAGTTTGAGTGAAGATCGGAGGTTTGATTATGGGACCGTTTGAAAATGAATGCAAGGATTGTGGGAGGATCATATGGAGATCGTGGACTGGTTACGGAGTTTGTCAATACAATCATTGCACATAATGGAGCTATGGTTCATAACTATGTAAAAATGTGTTTTAAATGCCATTTGAAATAAAAAAATTTTACTCATACCTTGGAATTCTTGCCATTTTTCCTTGGTCTTCAATTAGTTGCTCCTTATTGATATCTTGAATGCCCCATGTCTTCATAATTGGTGCTCATACCTGCATTTGATTTCATGATTGTGGAAATAACATCTGGCTGTACATTCTTTTGAAAAACAGAGTGGTAGCTGCGGAATCTGCTTCTGGCTGCGGAAACTGGTGTCAGCTGCGGAAACATGTGTCAGCTGCGGAAACTGACACAACTATTATTTGGGTGGATGGAAATGAACGGATGACAATTGACTAAATGGAAATGGTCATGAAAGAGAATTTTATTGGTGAAATGGAATGAAATAGATAAAATTAAGTGAAATGGAATGAAGTGGAGTGGAATGGAGTGGAATGAAGTGGAATGGAATGGAGTGGGTGGTCACAAAACTTGTGAAATGAAAGATAGATTTTTATTTTTATTTTGGAAAATATAGGGTGTCAGGTGTTCCTGATTTTCACCCTACATTTTCTGTATAAGACTGCCAATCAGTGATTGGTTTTCAGGCTTATACAATTTTTATTTATTTATTTTAACTGAAAAGAACAAAAGCTAGGCTGGTGGAGAAGAAGAATTCTTCTGTACCAGCCTGATTGCAAAATTTTCTTGAAACATTTTGACAAATTCCTCTTTTGAGAGTGGCTTATGATAGACTTTCAATCTATGGCCATTCACAATAATAGGAGTTTGAAACTCATCAATGGTCTTGATTCTTATCGCTCCATTGCTAAATATCTTATCAATCTCATATGGCCCAAGCCAATGAGTCTGAAATTTTCCTTGAAAATCTTTAAACTTGGAATCAAATAACAATGCCCAATCTCCTTCTTGAAACTTCTTCTCTTTGATGTACTTGTCATGCCATTTAGCTCTTTGATATTGAACTAGATCAGTTCATAGAATTGCCTCTTGTCTGATCTCATCTAGCTCATTTAACTGCTCCATTCTATGCTTTTGAGCTTCTGATAAATCCATCCCCAACTGAACTGCTATCTTGAAGGTCTTGACTTGGAACTCAATGGGGAGCAGGAATTCTTTCCCATAAACAAGTTCATAGGGAGAATGTCCTGTTGTATTTCTCCATGTAGTTCTGTAGGCCCACAAGGCTTCAGAAAGCCTTTCTACCCAATCTCTTCTATGTAGATGAACAGTTTTGGTGATGATACTTTCAAGAACTTTGTTTGTAGACTCCACTTGACCATTTGCTTGCGGATGGTAAGGAGTAGATCTTCTGTGCTTGATTTTGTATTCTTCCATCAACTTCTCCACCAGATTGGATGTGAATTGGCTTCCCTGATCTGTCACAATTTCTCTTGGAACACCAAAGCGAGTAAAAATATCCTCATAAAGAAAATTAACAATTGAATTTTCAATAGCAGTCACTAATGTTTTGGCTTCTACCCATTTAGTAACATAATCAGTACAAACCAATATATACTTATTTTGCTTAGATGGTGGATTAATAGGTCCAATGAAATCTAAAGCCCATTTTTCAAAGCGTTCGATGAGTACCTGTGGTTGCAATGGCATTTCATTTGAAAGGGTAGGTTTCCCTACTCTTTGGCAGCTGTCACACCTTTTGACATATTGTTTTGCATCTTTGAAGAGGGAAGGCCAATAATATCCTAAAGAGAGGATTTCATAGGCCGTCCTTTTGTCTGCAAAGTGTCCGCTGCATGGTTCATCATGACATGCCTTAAGAATATCAGGCATTTCATCTTCCCTGACACATCTTCTGATCACAAGATCTGGCCCTGTTTTAAACAATTCGTTAGAAATCCATGAATATTTTGAACTCTCTTGAATAATTTTTCGTTTTTCACTTGGAAATAAATGTGAAGGCAGTTTCCCTGTAACCAAATAGTTAGCAATATCTGCATACCAAGGAGTCTTAATAGTTACCGCAAACAAGTATTCATCAGGAAACTTATCCTCTACAGGAGAATCTTCTTTAGTATTCTGAATCCTAGACAAGAAATCAGCTACTGTATTTTGTTTTCCTGGTCTATCCAACAAAGTAATATTGAATTCTTGCAAAAGTAAGAGCCATCTTGTCACTCTTCCATTAGTAACAGGTTTTTTCATTAGATATCTAATTGCAGAATGGTCAGTATGAATAAAAGTTTCATAGCCTGTTATGTAATGTCTAAACTTATTAATTGCATGAACAACAGCTAAAAACTCTTTTTCAGTCACAGTATAGTTCAACTCTATGGGAGTCAAATTTTTACTGGTATAATAAATGGCATAAGGGACTAAATCTTTTTGACCCAACACAGCTCCCAGAGCTGTATCTGAAGCATCCGTAGAAATATGGAAAGGGAGTTTCCAATTTGGTCCTCTCAAGATAGGTGCTTCATATATTCTTGTTTTCAAAGTTTCAAAGGCTGATTGACAATCAGGATCCCATTTAAATTCACAATCTTTTGTAAGCAATTTGAAGAGTGGAGATGCTATTTTAGTGAAGTTTTCTATAAATCTTCTATAGTAACCAGTAAATCCTAGAAAACTTCAAACATCTCTTTGAAAATTTGGAATAGGCAATTTGGAGATGACTTCAACTTTTGATCTATCAACCTTAATCCCATCTCCTGAAATATGATGCCCCAAAACAATCCCTTCAGTAAACATCATAAAACATTTCTCATGGCTTAATGAAAGGTTTGTTTCTTTACATCTTATAAGAACTTTTTCCAAATTTTCTAATGCCTCTTCAAAGGAATTACCATAAACTGTAAAATCATCCATATAAACCTCTACACAATCATGGATTAGATCAGAAAAAATTCCTAGTACTGCTCTTTGGAATGTTGCAGGTGCATTACATAACCAAAAAGGAAGCACTCGATAGGCAAAAGTTCCCCATGGACAGGTGAATGTGGTCTTATCTTGATCTTCAGGTGCTACCTGAATTTGATTATAGCCACTAAAACCATCCAAAAATGAAAAGTACTTTTTACCTGCTAATGTATCTAATACCTGATCGATAAAAGGCAAAGGAAAGTGATCCTTCAAGGTTGCTTTGTTAAATTCCCTATAATCAATGCATACCCTCCATTTACCATTCTTTTTAGGTACTATACCAAAGGAGAAACCCATCGGCTATCTGAAATTGGATAAATGAAGTTTACATTGAGTAGTTTTTGGAGCTCTTCTTTCACTATCTCCCTAAGATTTGGATTCATCCTTCTTTGAGGTTGTCTGATTGGTCTACTGTTTTCCTCAATATAGATATGATGGATGCAAGTCTTAGGATCAATACCTTTTATGTCAGTATACTCCCATGCAAATGCAGTAGAATGTTTTTGCAAGATTTTGGTTAGTTCTTCTTGTTGTGACTTTTCCAAATGTTTGTTGATATTCAATGTTTTTCCTGGAAAAATCTCAATAGTAGAACTACCAAACTTTTCCATAGAGTAAAGAGACATTTGTCTTGATGATAAATATTCTATGTCAGATTCCAATTGAAATTGTGTGGGGTCATATTCTGAAGATGTCTCAAAATTTTCTAATGTGTTCAGAATTTGACTATCCTCACTAATTTCCGAAATGGTAAAGACAGGTTGTATAATGTCCTCATCATCGACCCATTCATTGTCTCCTACTTCTGTGATTGCTTTTGCTGGGGGATACAAATTGAATTTCTTTGTTGAATTACCATTAGAAATGTACATATCCCCAGATCTACAACTAATAAAAGAATCATCTATGGTTAGCCAAGGTCTTCCTAAGATAAGTGGGTGTCCTCCTAGATTACTCTTGGGAGTCAAAATCATAAAATATACTTGATATTCCCAAGAATCTAAGGAGACTGAAATATCTTCTAATACACCATCTGGTTTAATAATTGATTGATCTGCAAGTTGCAGTAAAGTAGGTGTAAAAATAAGGTTAGGAAGTTTTAGCTGTTCCATAGTCTGTCTACTCATAATGTTGATAGCAGCCCCTAAGTCAATCAATGTATTTGGAATTTCTATCCCATTTATATGTGTCTTGACAATTGGACTTCTTGGATCTACATACTTCTGCATGGTAATTTTTCCCATCATGATATCTGCAATTTTTCCTACCAAGTGGATTCTTATTGTGTCTTTTAGTTTCCTTCCTGGTCTTTTGAAACTCAATTCCTTTATTCTTTTTGCTAGAATAGGAATCTCTCGAATGGCTTGTAGCAAGGGAATCTTGATACAAACATTCTTCAATTCATCTAGAAAATCATAGTTAGGCAACAAGATTTGTTTTTCCACCCCCTTGTCAATTTGTAATCTTTCAAGAAAAGGAGGTGTAGATGAAGATGCAGGTTGCTCAACTATAGGAGTTGTGGGTGTTAACTTTTCTTTCTGTTTTTGAATTTTTGAGTTTTGAAGAGATACTTCCTCAGAACCCTTATTGGCTTCAAGAGAGTCCTCCTAAGAGGTATCTTTCTTTTGGTCATCTATAGAAGGTTTTTCTAAAACTCTACCAGATCTGAGTTGTAAATCATTGAGAGGAACAATCATATAGGTAGGAAATTGTTGTCCTTCTATCATGTAAGTATTCTGAGGATTTTTATTGTTAGGATTTGGCAATGGCTGAGCTGGAAGTTGATTTGTCTTTTGTTGGTATGGGAGCATAAGTTGAGGATTTGGATTTTGTTGAGAAGGTTGTTGTTGTGGAAATGGCAATGAAAGTTGTGGATTTGGGTTTGGAAGTTGTGGAGCTTGTTGATTTTTAAAAGATGGAGGATATTGATAAAATTGAGCAAATCTCCCATAAGGATTTTGCATCCCTTGTACCCATGGCTGATATGGATTTTGATGTTGGGGCCAAGGTTGTTGCCAAGGATTCCAATTTGGTGGGGTTTGAAGATTCATAGGGTTGTTAAACCCTTGAGTTTGTTGTCCCCGCCAAGGTCTTCTTGCAACAAAACAGAGAGATTCTACTGAATTTGGGTCTTCTTGAAAGACAACTTTGAGTCCAGGAATTGAAGGACAATCCTTGATCTCATGATTCTCTGAGAAAATTATACATGTTTCTACAACTTTTTCATCCAAGGGACATTCCCTTAAAGCATGTTTCTTCCTACATTTTGGACAAAAGATGGCTAGAGCATCTGTTTCTGCTTTCTGCTTGTTTTGGATTTTAAGGGTGTCTAGTTGTTCACTAAGGCTCCCTAAGATATCAGTTTTGAATTCATCAAGCATATTACCAATCTCTACCCTACTTACTGATCTAGTTGTAGATTTGTTAGCCCTAATAAGAGAAGGATCCCTAGGCCATTTTCCTGTTTTAGATTTTCCTCTTGAGAGATGGACACAGTTCTGTTATGTCACGAAGTGGAAGTTGAGAAATGTATCCTTTCCCCATCATGTTTAAAATATCTATCCATTCATCTCTAATGGCTTTTAATATGAGGGCTTTCAAGGTTTCATCATCTAAGTTGCTCATCTTTGCTCTTTTTAAGTTGTATTGAAATATTTCAAGTAAATCTTCCAAATTTTCGTCTTCTTTTTGCATCATTTTGAATACCTCATCCTTGTGATTGGTGGGCATACAATAGTCCAAGTATCTATCCAAAAATGTTTGTTTCATATCATTCCAAGTCCTAATATATTGGGTGGCTAATCCCATGAACCATTTAAAAGCAACTCCCTTCAATGTTGAAGGAAATAGTTTGAGTTTTTGAGAGTCTTCCATATAGTCATAGGTTCGGCACACGACTTAAAACTCAAACATAAATGTTTCAGGATCCTCACTTCGCAATCCATAAAAGTTGGGGAGGACAGATGGTGAGATATTTTTCATTGTTGTATGAGTTTCCTCATCAACTATAGGGAATCCAAACAAGTTGTCTCCTTCCCTATTTCTTCCATTATTACCTTCACCATGATTGTCTCCATTGTTTCCTCCTCCTCTACCTCTACCTCTACCTCCAAATCCATCTATTATTTCCTCTGCCATGATAGTTTCTTTAGAGTCCTTAAAGTCCTCTGGTTCTTCTATCAAGGGAGGATGAGAGGGAGTCTCTTACTTTTCTAAATGAGATTT
Source organism: Pinus albicaulis (assembly GCA_034641835.2). Taxonomy (NCBI): domain Eukaryota; kingdom Viridiplantae; phylum Streptophyta; class Pinopsida; order Pinales; family Pinaceae; genus Pinus; species Pinus albicaulis. The sequence goes on from CM076580.1 coordinate 330,040,997, forward strand.
AGTAGGTGGTATAGGAGAATCCTCTAATTCAACTGCTCCTTGAATTCCAAAAATCTTAAGGCTAGGGGTAGATGGTGGTGAATCTTGTCTATGCCTTGAAGAAGATGGAGTTGTAAAAATCGAACTCTTGGCTTTAGCTATAAACCTTCCCCTAGAATCTCTTGCTCTATGCATGTCATTTTTTATTTTTTAAAAGTTGGGCTAATAATTCTCTTTCTGATCTTCCAGGTCACACTAGGTGCAAGAAGAGAGCATACTTAAGAAATTACTGAACCAATAACTCTCTTTTCTGATCCTCCAGGTCACACTAGGTGCAAGAGGAGAGCATACTTCAAGAAGTTATCAAGTTTTCCCTTCTTTTTATTATTATATATATATATATTTTTAAGGAATTGGCTACCTAGTTACACTTCCCCGGCAACGGCGCCAAAATGTTTGGTCAATTTAGTGTGTCCTAAATTGCTACATTAATTTATCAATCCGGGATTCGTAAGCTGATGAAGTGTGGTGCACTATATGTGCAAGATAACCTATTTCTTACCTTTTTGTCGTTTTTGGTTTCCTAATGTGAGATGGAAATTCTAAAATAAAAACAAGTATGGTTATGATTTTTCAAGGCAATGATATCCTTTATAATGATTTACCAACTTCAAACTTCAAAAGGAATTTGGAACATACAATGACAAAACTGAAAGGAAATGAAAATGTGCTGCTATCCTAGTTAATCAAACAGTAAACTATTGAGCATGAAAACCATTATCCTTGTTGTTGTCTAAACACAAAAGAAACTGTACTCAAAGAAAAGATTGCAAGTAAAGTAAAACTAAAATCAAATTACATCAACTCATATTCTGACCCCTCACCATTAGTCTCGCTATGGCTTTCGGAGGTAATCATAAACAACTTGAGCAATCTGATATCTAATTTGCAGAAAAATAAACTAATATCAAACTATACATTCATACTTCAATCCCTCATCATTAGTCTCGCTATGGCTTTCGGAGGTAATTGAAAATGACATGAACAGTTTAATATCTAACTTGCAGAAAAGTAAACTAACATCAAACTATACACTCATACTTCAATCCCTCACCATTAGTCTCGCTATGGCTTTCGGAGGTAACTGAAAATGACATGAACAGTTTAATATCTAACTTGCATAAAAGTAAACTAAAATCAAACTATACACTCATACTTCAATCCCTCAACATTAGTCTCACTATGGCTTTCAGAGGTAACCGAAAATGACATGAACAGTTTAATATCTAACTTGCAGAAAAGTAAACTAAAATCAAACTATACACTCATACTTCAATCCCTCACCATTAGTCTCGCTATGGCTTTCGGAGGTAACTGAAAATGACATGAACAGTTTAATATCTAACTTGCAGAAAAGTAAACTAACATCAAACTATACACTCATACTTCAATCCCTCACCATTAGTCTCGCTATGGCTTTCGGAGGAACTGAAAATGACATGAACAGTCTAATATCTAATCTAACTACTAAAGCAAATGTGTAAGACTGAAATAAACAAAGCAGTACTGGAATTAAACAAAAACTAAGAAAAGTAAATTAGCAGCAGAACAATATTGATTCCATGTCATTAATCATTATAAAAAGATATGCAAATGCCCGGGCTTCCTATTTGTAATCTGAAACAAGAACACTGATCAGTTAACAACAACATAAAACATAAAGGATTATGGACAGAAGTAAAATGTAAAGCATGAAAGATTATAGACAGAGATGGAACGTAAACACCACGAAAAATGTAATGTATATACACGTGAATGACTTATGGCACAATGAACTTAAAGAAATAAAACAAGAAACTATACAGTAATGCACAAAACCTCAGCGTGTGCAGGGGCCCTCTGCACAGACCTTGGGCAACAACCTTCAAATACGAATTACACTTGGAAACAGAGTCTTCTCATATATTAAAATGTGGTCATAATAGAGAAATAACGTTACAGCACAATGGCAACGCAATTACATTACAGAACTGAAGAAGATCTAATCTATTATGCGTATGAGAACACATTATTTATAGCTGAAGGTAATATAACTAATTCCCTAAAGTCTGTGATGATAGAAGACACGTGAACCATCACGTCCAAGGATCTAGCATCATGGCCGCCGTGAGGAGTAAATCTATGAAGAGTGGCTGTTGGATTCGGCTTATGGAGCCGTTTACAGGTGTTGATACGTCTCCCATGATTTAGAAATGGCCACGCAAATCTCCACGTGATGAGAAACAGAGTTCTGTCACCATGGGACTCTTCGGTTGACCACCAATTGGCTCCCTTTGACCACAACCTTCTTAGGTGAATTCGACCAAGCCAATAGGACACGATCCATGTCCACGCCATTTCTAACTTGCCCATGTGGCTCGAATTGCCTGAAGACACCTGCATCATAGACTTTAACAAAATGGCTGCGGAAAGTTGCAGCAGCTGCGGAAAGTGGCAAGATTCCGCAGCTAAATAAGCAAAAATCTAAATCAAACAGCAGACACAAAACATAGTTAAAAACTATTTTAGATGCTCTTTTACAATTAATATGCAATGATATTGACAACTTAGAAGGTCCAGGTGAATGAAAAAGGTCTAGAAAGGTGTATAAGAAAGATGCAGATTTGAGACTCAACAATAACATCTTGAAAAACCATGATGGTATTTATACATATTAGATTAAATATGGAATTCTTGCATAATAAAACCCTTGTTTTTCCTTCCCCACCCCACCACAACCCAGCCCCCAAAACCAACAACAACAGAATGTAGGGGTCAACTTGTCCAAGTGTAATGCACCTCCTTCAACCATAATTTTTTTTTTATATAAAACAATTAACTAATTAAAGTCGTGATCTTATTTCTCTTGTAAATATTTTCTCCATTAAAGTTTATACAGTCTATGTACTTTTCTCCATCTAAATGATAAAATCCTATCTTATGTTATAAGGCCATTATTTAGTTAATCATATTCTTTGTAGATTTTTGTTCATAACCCATCAACTAACATCCTTTGAGAATTTCATATACAATCCTTAATATCTTCATAATATGCAATCTTTAATATCTTTATCATGGACATGTTTTCTTCCTTCAATCTATTAATATATAACACTATGATCTATACCTATACTATGGCTATATAAATATATCATTATGTTCTATATTTATACCATGGTTATGAATTTATAATGGTGACTTACTTTCTAATGCTAGTCAAAACATTCATTCTTGAAAACTCATAAAAAGATTTTCATAGATAATGAAAACTCACAAAAGGATTTTTCATGTATCCATTACATGTCACATAATATATGTAAATTAATTACACATAACTGGTAGCAATATAATATATTTATGAACCTTTATTAATATACACCTTACTCATATCACATAGCAATATATTACATTACTGAACCTTTATTAAAATAGATTATTTAGGCTCATCGTTTAAATGTGGTACAATTATTTATACATTTCTTCGCATCGATTTCGTTGTGTATATATATATATATATATATATATATATATATATATATATATATATATATATCGATCTATGGATTTCCACGGAGGTTCCTTTCAACACACCACATCGATGATTGTCTTTTGGTCTCTCCAAACCAACGATGTCAACACACTTAGGGTTTTTCTCTATGATACAAATACAATTCTGATAGTTAGTCACTTCATTCACTCTCCTTGTAGTTACTCTGCAACTTTTTTTTCATTGTTAATCCTTTTGGTTTGGGTGAATTTTTATGATTGTTTCAACCATCCGCTACGATATCGGACCCCTTGGACCATCAACTGCTGGTTGTGCTAGTAGTTCTTCACATTTTTACCAGAGGTATCTTATATTACCGTTACCCGAAATTATTTTCATGTTTTTTTGTTCTTTGGAGGAGTTTTTCATACATTTATATTGTTATGGTCTAATTTAGCATGATATACTCTCACAGGAGACTTATCTTAGAGTTTGTGTTATTTCTTTGGTGAAGAATTGTTTCAAAACATATGGCTAGTATCATAAGTGTTTTATCTTCACGTAAATATTGTAACATCATGCAGGTGCTTTTCCCTTTCGACGTTGTCAATTTCAGGTAAACCCTTGGATTAATTTCGTTGAATGTACAATTTCCTTTTTGTTCTAGATTTATTTTGGTTTATATTTTTATTAAGGGTTTGAAATATGCTACAGGATCCCTTTCCCGGAATGTGGAAGTCATTGGGGTTTTGGAACCTACTCTGTAAACTTGGATTATAGGTAATGATACAATTATTTTCATTATGTTTTTGTTTCTACGAAGTCGCACAACCCTCTGTAATATTTTTCGGCTATTGTTTGTCAAATTCTATGTCAACCCATTTTCAATTCTAAAGGGTTATTTTATTTATTAATCGTTAATTTTGAGGGGATTTGGAATCTCCAATGTATTTATTTTTAAATCTACGTTTCAAGTTTAATCAAGATTCTATTTTGAAGTTTACATTTCAAGTTCAATCAAGATTCATCATCAGAACTAAATCTGATGATGATGAGGAGTTTTGGTTAGACTTGAAACTTAAACTTAAAAATACTGTACAAATTTTAAATCTCTCTGGTCAAAACTCACACCACTCACACCACAGAAATCTTCAAACTATTCATCTTTAATTTTTTTGATTTAAAGTTAGACAAAACCCTGATTACATATTACTAAAAAAATACTTCATATATGTTATATGTTCTTTATGGTCATCTAGGTTCTTTATGATCAGTTTAATTGTACATAAAATAAATGTTTGTAATTTCTGAATTTAAAATGTACTTTGAATTGGGTATATATATATATATATGGGTTATTACCCTTTCGATCATGCTTGTAGATTGTCACTTATATTTTGTGAAGTATACCAGTGTTGATTTATTTATTTTTAATATTTATACATTGGTTTAAAGTTCTTTTCCACCATGACATGTTCCTGTTTCTTCTCAAGGGTAGTTATGTATTTCTTTTATAAGAATGACTCGGAAGACCGAGAGACAACTAGTTAGATTGATGTTTTGTTGCTAGATCTCAAAAGACCGTAATACTCTGTTTTTGAAATACTTTTCCTTTAATGAAAGAAGTACCGCTTTATTGCAAGATCTGAGACAATATTGAGGAGATTTGTATGCTAATCCGGTGGTAGAGGGCCCCTACTGCCCGAAAAGCTCTGTGCACATTGTTTAGATAAGTAACTTTAGCCTTGTTGCATTCCTAGCTTAGCAATTTTCTGAACTTTGTGTTTTATACTCACTTGCATTGGATGCTACAACCAGTATTATTCTTACGAATTAATCCAAAATATCACTAACATTGAATGAGATATAACTGTAGTATTTTATGAATTAGTTGCATTCTTCTGAACTTTACGTTTTTGTGCTCAATTACATCAATTGTTACATCTAGTCTTGTTCTTACAAATTATTCCAAAATATCACTAACAATGAATGAGACATAGCTATGGTGTTTTAGAGCTTAGTTGCATTTTTTTAACTTTATGTTTTTTTATGCTCATTTACATCACATGTTACAACCAGTCTTGTTCTATGAATTGTTCCAAAATACCACTAACACCTAATGAGACAGAGCTGTAGTATTTCAGTGATTAGTTGCATTTTAGTTTAGTTGTAAAACTCTGGAGGTTAATGGCACTCTAGTTCAATTTTATTCACTATATTTCAAGTGTGATTGATTGCATTCTTGTTCAGTTCTGTTTAATGTCTTCAAGTTTCATTAGTTAGTTGTATGCTAATCTGTTCTATTAGACTTCAAGGCCTTCATTATTTACAAACTACTCTTGTTATTAATCTCTTCCAACACATCATCATATGGACATGAATTAGTGATATCAATTCAAGGCCTTGACTGCTCTACAATCTCTTATAATTTTACAAATAGCCTTTTTCCAAAACTATTCCAAAAGATTTCTAACTTTCGAATGAGGCTTAGTAGTGACAATTTGAGTTGCAGAATGGATTAATTTCAGTGTCATAAGTTAATTTAGAGTAGGGTTCCTTACTATGCTACAAATAATCTTTTCCAATTGTGTTCCAATAAATTTCTAACCATGGATGAGATTTTTGTGATATTGTAAGTTGTTGTTTACTTAGAAGAACCTCATTGCATTAAACTTATCCTTTTCTCAAGATATTCCAACATATTTCCAATGAATGAATTGGATTGAGTTCATGGTATGAGTTATTGAGTTCATGTTAGGAGTTATTTAGCTCTTGCTATGAGTTATTTTTCTTGTTAAAAGTTTTCCATTTTCTGTTCTCAAGTGCCATACATAGTTTAGAATAGGTTTTGCTCTATTTTAGTGTGACCAAAAACTTCTTTTTACCAACACTTAGTTCTTTTTCCCTTAGAATAAAAACACAAAACCAAAAACATTTGAAAAACACTAAACACAACATAGTGAGAAACAAATACCTAGGCACATATAGTGCACTTCACTTCAACAGTTTACTAGCCCTTGTTGACAATTTATGACATCAATTTAGGAACACTAAGTTGAGCAGACATTTTGGCACCGTTGCCGGGGAAGTGTAACTAGGTGGCCTTGTTTCTTACCTCCCAAAAACAATGATATTCATAGAGAAAGAGATTCAAGGGGTAGATTCATAAGAAGCAGAAGCCTGATTCCTAGAAAACCACTTGTTTCACCAAGACCAAGAGCCAACACACCTCCAACTCAAACCCACATTCCATCCTTTACTAATCCTAGACTTCCAGAGGACTTAAGATCAGATATTCCATTAGAAAGACCTTCTACGTTACCCACTGAACCTGTCTTTGAAGAAGATTTAGGAACCCCTGCAAGGGACATAAAATTTTCAACTTCCACAGAAAAATCAACTATGGCAGAAGAAGGGGGAGGAGGAGTTTTTAATGGAGAACACACAGTATTTGGAGGGGGTAGAGGTAGAGGTAGAGGATAAGGAGGTAGAGGTGCAAAAGGAGAAGGAGGTAGAGGTGAAGAAGGAGGTAGAGGAAGAGGTAGAAGAGAAATGGGAAGCTCTTTTTGGTTTCCTATAGTAGATGAAGAAACCAATGCAACTATGAAAAACATTTCACCCTCTGTCCTTCCAAACTTTTATGGACCCAAAACTGAAGATCCTGAAACCTTCCTATTTGAATTTGAAGTCCTATGTAGAACCTATGATTACTTACAAGATGCCCAAAAGCTTAGACTATTTCCTTCAACATTAAAAGGAGCAACATTAAAATGGTTTATGAGTTTGATCAATAGTTCTATTAGGACATGGAAAGACATGAAACATGCATTTTTAGAGAGGTATTTGGATTACTGTATGCTAGTCAACCATAAGGAGGAAGTGTTTAAAATGTTACAAAAAGAGGATGAAAATTTGGAAGACTTGTTGGAGAGGTTTAACTATAACATCAAAAGAGAAAAAATGGAAAACTTAGACAAAGACACTTTGAAAGCTCTCTTGTTGAAGAAAATTAGGGATGAATGGTTAGATATTATTAACATGATGGGAAAAGGGGATATATCTCAGCTCACATTACCTGAAATAGCTGAATTATGTATCAACCTTTCAAGAGGAAAATCTAAAACTGTAAAAGGACCAAGAGACCCTGCTCTTGCAAGGGCAAGTAAATCTGCTTCTAGGACAGTAAGTAGGGCAGAAATAGGACATATGCTTGATGAATTCAAATCTGATATTTTGGGGAGTCTTAGTGAACAAATAGACACCCTTAAGTTACAAAACAAGCAAAAATTTGAATCTGATGCCCTAGCAATCTTTTGTCCTAAATGTAGAAAGAAGCATGCCTTAAGAGAGTGCCCTTTGGATGCAAAATTAGTAGAGACCTGTGTAATTTGTTCAGAAAAACATGAGACCAAGAGTTTTCCTTCACTTCCTGGTCTTAAAGTTGTCTTTCAAGAAGAAACTCCTACAAATTCCACAGAATCTCTCAATTTTGTCTCTAGGAGGCCTTGGCAAGGACCTCAAACACAAGGATTCCATGATCAACTATATAATCAACCCTCACCAAATTGGAATTCTTGGCAGCAACCTTGGCCCCAATTTCAAAATCAATCTCAAAATTGGGCACAAGGAGCACAAAATCCCTATGGAAGATACTCTCAGTACTATCAGTATCCACCATCCTATCCACCATATCCACATTTCCCTCCCCAACAAAATTTTCAACAAAATCCTCAACAAAATCATCAAAATCCACAACATCAAAATCAACCACTTCCATTACCATTTCCTCATAAAAAAAATTAGTTGCCTACCCAACCCATACCAAACCCCAACAATAAAAATCCTCATAACACATACATGATAGAAGGCCAACAGTTTCCAACTTATTTGATCACTCCTTTAAACCTTAATGATGTTCATCTTAGCTCTGGAAAAATACTTGATAAGAGGAAACCTTCTGTTATCATACAAGAGCAAAACAACTCTGAGGAAGATTCTCTACGGGTAAATAAAAGTATTGAAGAAAACACATCTTTTCAAGACCCAAATATTGAAAAATCAAAACAAAAAGAACCAATAATTTCAACTCCTATATTAGAGCAGCCGTCAACATCTAATTCTACACCTCCCTTTCCAGAAAGATTACAAATTGATAGAGGTGTAGAAAAACAAATTATGGTGCCTAATTTGATTTCCTAGATGAGCTGAGAAATGTTTGTATTAAGATCCCAGTATTGCAAGCTATCAAGGAAATTCCAATCTTAGCAAAGACAATAAAGGAGTTGAGCATGAAGAAAATAGGAAAAAGAATAAGAGAGACAAAGAAAATTCAACTGGCAGGAAAAATAGCAGATATCATGATGGGTAAGATTGCCATTCCAAAGTATCTAGACCCAAGAAATCCAGTTGTTAAAATACACATCAATGGAACTGAGATCCAAAACACACTTATTGATTTAGGAGCAGCAATCAATATCATGAGTAGACAAATCATGGATAAACTGAAACTTCCTAATCTTCTTTTTACACCCACATTATTACAATTAGCAGATAGATCTGTGATCAAACCTGATGGAGTAATAGAAGACATTCTAGTGTCCCTAGATTCTTGGGAGTATCCTGTGGATTTTATGATCCTAACTCCTAAGAATAATCTAGGACGGCATCCTATTATATTAGGAAGACCTTAGTTAGCTACAGTTGATTCTTTCATTAGTTTCAGATCCGGTGATATGTACATCTCTTATAGTAGTTCAACCAAGAAATTTACCTTGTATCCTCCAGCAAAAAAAATTACAGAATTAGATGATACTCAATGGATAGAGGATGAAGAAGACTTACAACCTCTCTTCACAATTTCAGAAATTAGTGAAGATAGCCAGATTCTGAATACCTTAGAGAACTTTGAATCCTCTTCGGAATACAAACACGAACAATTTCAAGAAGAATCCAACATTGAGTTTTTATCATCAAGACAGATGTCTCTCTATTCCATGGATAAATTTGGCAGCTCTACAATTGAGATATTTCCAGGAAAAACTTTAAACATAAACAAGAACCTAGAGAAATCTCAATAAGTAGAGCTAGTCAAGATATTACAGAGACATTCTTCTGCATATGCATGGGAGTACACTGATATGAAAGGGATAAGCCCCAAGACTTGCACTCATCACATCTACATAGAGGAAAATTGTAAACCAATTAGACAACCTCAAAGACAGATGAATCCAAATCTTAGGGAGATTGTTAAGGAAGAATTGCAGAAATTGTTAAATGTCAACTTTATCTATCCCATTTCAGATAGTCAGTGGGTTTCTCCTTTGGTAATTGTGCCAAAGAAAAATGGTAAATGGAGGGTATGTATTGACTATCGAGAATTAAACAAAGCTACTCTTAAAGATCATTTTCCCTTACCTTTCATAGATCAGGTGTTAGATACATTAGCTGGAAAAAAGTACTTCTCATTATTAGATGGGTTTAGTGGTTATAACCAAATCCAAGTAGCACTTGAAGATCAAGACAAAACCACATTTACCTGTCCTTGGGGTACCTATGCTTACCGAGTATTGCCATTTGGATTATGCAATGCACCTGCAACATGTCAAAGGGCGCTACTAGGAATTTTTTCAAATCTAATACATGATTGTGTAGAGGTATATATGGATGATTTCAAAGTTTATGGAAACACATTTGAAGAAGCTTTAGCAAACTTGGAAAAAGTTTTAAAGAGATGTAAAGAAGCAAATCTTTCACTAAGTCATGAGAAGTGTTTTATGATGTTTACTAAAGGAATTGTTTTGGGACATCACATTTCAGGGGATGGGATTAGAGTTGATGAGTCAAAAGTTGAAGTCATCTCTAACTTATCTATTCCAAGTTGTCAAAAAGATGTTAGGAATTTTCTCGGATTTACAGGATACTATTGAAGGTTTATAGAAAACTTCACCAAGATAGTATCTCCACTTTTCAAATTACTTACCAAGGACTGTGAATTCAAGTGGAATCCTAATTGCCAGTTAACCTTTGAGACCCTGAAAACAAAAATCTCTGAAGCACCTATTTTGAGGGTACCTAACTGGAAGTTACATTTTCATATTTCAACAGATGCCTCAGATACAACTTTAGTAGTAGTATTGGGACAAAAAGACCCGATTCCTTATGCCATCTATTATATAAGTAAAAATTTGACTCCTTCAGAGTTAAATTATACTGTAACTGAAAAAGAGTTTTTAGCTGTTGTTCATGCCATAAACAAATTCAGACACTATATAACAGGCTATGAAACTTTTGATCACATATATCACTCTACAATTAGATATCTAATGAACAAATCAATTACTAATGGCATAGTCATAAGATGGTTATTGCTTTTACAAGAATTCAACATTACCATTCTAGATAGGCCTGGAAAACAAAACACAGTAGCTGATTTCCTATCTAGACTCCAAAACATCAAAGATAACACTCTAGTTGAAGATCAATTCCCTGATGAATATCTTTTTGAAATTTCTACTCAGACTCCTTGGTTTGCTGACATTGCTAATTATTTAGTTTCAGGGAAATTTCCTTCAATAATGAATGCAAGAGACAAAATAAAGATCATTTATGATAGTGCAAAATATTCATGGGTTGCTAATGAGTTATACAAAACAGGTCCAGATTTTATCATTAGGAGATGTGTTCGAGAAGATGAGATGCCTGAGATCCTCAAGGCATGTCATGATGAACCTTGTGGTGGACACTTTGCTGATAAAAGGACAGCTTATAAGGTCCTTCATTTAGGATACTATTGGCCATTCCTTTTTAAAGATGCTAAAGAGTATGTCAAAAGGTGTGACAGTTGCCAAAGGGTAGGGAAACCTTCTCCTTCGGGTGAGATGCCATTGCAGCCTCAGGTACATATTGAACCTTTTGAAAAATGGGCTTTAGATTTTGTAGGACCTATTAGTCCTCCATCAAGACAAAAGAAATATATATTAGTTTGCACTGATTATGTTACCAAATGGGTAGAGGCCAAGCCATTACTTTCTGCTATTGAAGCATCTGTAGTCAATTTTCTTTTTTAGGATATTTTTACTCGTTTTCGTGTCCCAAGGGAAATTGTTACCGATCAAGGAGCTCAATTCACATCAAGGCTAGTGGAACAAATGATGGAGAGGTACAAAATCAGACACAGAAAATATACTCCCTACCATCCACAAGCAAATGGTCAAGTGGAATCTACCAATAAAGTCATTGAAGGGATCCTAATAAAGACTATTCATTTACATAGAAGAGATTAGGCAGACAGGCTTCCTGAAGCTTTGTGGGCCTATAGAACTACATGGAGAAGCACAACATGCCATACTCCCTATGAAATTATTTATGGGAACAAAGCTTGTTTCCCATAGAGTTTCAGATTCAAACTTTTAAAATGGAAGTTTAGCTAGGACTTGATCTAACAGAGGCACAAAAGCATAGATTGGAGCAGATTAATGATTTGGATGAGATCAGATAGGATGCAGTCCAGAAAACAAGTATAGTCCAACAACAAAGGACTAGATGGAATGATAAGTACATCAAGGAAAAGAAGTTCAAAGAAGGTGACTGGGCTCTCTTGTTTGATTCAAAGTTCAAAGATTTTCAAGGTAAATTCCAAACACATTGGCTTAGGCCATATGAAATTATGAGAATTTTTGACAATGGAGCAATAAAAATCAGGACAATAGATGAAGAGAATGTCACTTTTCTTGTAAATGGTCATAGATTGAAGCTATATCATAAGCCACTTTCAAGAGAAGAATTTGTCAAGAGATTCCAGGAAAACAGTAATGTGAAGTTAATGAAGAAGAATTTTTCTTCTTCATCAACTTAGTTGAATTTTCTGAATTCAAATGAATGAAAAAAAAGGTATAAACATGAAAACTAATCACTGATTAGCATGTTTATACAAAAAAGATAAAGTGAAAATCAAAATTCTTCTGACACTTTAGCTTTTCAAATTTGTTCTTTTTCTGCAAACAACTATCACAAAATCATAAGTCTCACTCCATCATGTCTCCATTCATTCATATTTAATTTACTCCATTCATTCATATTTCATTCACTCCATTTCATGGTCCATTTCATTTCCATCTCAGATTTCTAAATTTGATCTCTTTCTGTAGATTGAGTGTTACAAATCATGAAGTTGCAGACCACTTTTTATGTTTCATTCCACCTCACAATTGTGATTCATTTCATTCCATTACATTTCACTTCACTCCTGAGCCATTCCACCATATTTCATGATCCATTTCATACAACATTCCATTCCATGTTTCCAAGTTCCTACAGGTACATTCTGCAGCCAGTCAGACATTCTGAAGCCAGCTAGACATTCTGCAGCTAGATATCCTGAAGGCAATTATCCAGCAATACTTGTTCAGCAACAAATTGACCCTACACACCTATGTCAACAAGAAAAATCAAAGGAATTATGAAGACTGAAGAATCAATGATTTTCAAAGGAGGACAAAGCATATCAAAACCACATAAATTAAAGGAAAGGAAAAGGTAAAGTTGTAAAATTATTATGATGACAGAATATGAAAGTTATAGTATAGTTAAGTCATGTATGATTCAAAAAGTTGTTTTAATTATTCGTGTTGATCATGCCTATTAAACCTATCATAAAAAATTTGGACAAAATCCCCTCCACTCCGCCATATCAAATCATCATTTAAAACTTAACGGTTAAGTACTGAAGTGACCTAATCAATCACGTCACTAGGCCGAAGTATTCAGTGATGATTTTGAATTTCTCACAAAATTTTTCCGCGGTCTTTTCTCCCATGATGGCTCTCAAACTCATTAATTCGTGTAAATTACCCTCACTACATTTAACTCATTCTATAACCTCTTCATATCATCCTTCCGTAGCTAATTCCTACTGCATAAACAGAGAAAGCATCTTTGGGTTAAAAACAACTCTTTAACAGTCATTTTCATCGTGGATAGAAAAGCAGTAAATTGAAGGTTGAGAAGAGAAGCCATGAGTCTCATAGTAAGGTCCGAACCAGTCGGAACCAAATACTTGGAGGGTTACCCACAAATTAGAGAAATGCTACAGCAGGCTGGGTGGTTACAATTTTTGGAAAAATTCAATGGTTTTCATAAGAGGTAACCAAAACATTTGCACGGTCCTTCAATGGAGCAGAAGTCGAAATAGGAGATGTTAAATTCACTATTATAGAAGCTTTCATTGCAGAAGCAGCGGAATTACCCAGGCAAGGAGAACAATGGTTCAAAAATAAGGAATTTCATAATGAGGCATGGAGGCAAATGCTTAAAACACCAGGTATGGATGTTTCAATTTTTAAGAAGGGCATTCCTAGCTCAGCACTGAAGAATAAATGGCGGAATATGTTGCTCATTTTGAAAAAAATTATAACTTGTGAGGGAAGGTTTGGTACCTTATATATTTATCATATTCAGCTAATGATGCATTTCTTAGATGAAGAAATCAATTTACCCTTTTTCCTACTTCATAGTCTGAAGAGAATGGCCTCTAATGTTCAAAAGAGGGTTCAATTCCTGGAAACCACTTTGTACCACCACAACCTAGTCAAAATCCTGATTGAACATCATTTGAGAAAGGTGGGAGACAATTGGGATGAGTTTCTAGTGAGGAATCACTTTGAAGAACCCAAGGAATCTCCATCTGAAGGCAAACTTACAAGAAGAAGCAGGAGAGGGAAAATTTCCAAAGCTGTTGAAACTAAAAATATAAGTCCATACAAGAGGACAGTGAGGAGATAATTTCTGAGAAATTGACTGAAATTAAGAAATAAATTAAAAAGGAGAAGATGATAAGAAGGTATGCCAAGGAGAGAGGTTAAGGACCATCTCAACCAAGACGAAGCCACAGGCTTAGAGGTATATTGAAGAAAACAGGGGTTAGACAAATGGGAATTATAAACATTTAGGATGAAGAGACACCAACTGCTAGATCACCTGAGTACCAGTACGAGGAGGATCTTGATGAAGGAGCTCCTGAGATAGACCCAGCACAACAACAAATTTATAATTATGTTGAGACATTAGAGAAGAGAGCCTCAAAAAGTAGAGACAAAACTCCTAGCCCACCAGAATCTGCAATTGATTTGCTAAGAAGAGATAAATATGAGTTAGAAGTACTCAATAGGCATATCAAGAATGAGAATGAAATTTTAAGAGAGCAGGTTAAGCTGAAAAGTGATATGAATACAACTCTCTCTCTACAAATGAAAAAATTGTACAAGGCTAGTGAGACATTGAAGAAGAAAAACAAAAAGTTGAGTAGGGCACTTATAAATTTGATATTCAAGTTGGTCATAAGGCATAGGAGGCCATTGACTATCACGTAAAGCAGAAGAAGGAGCCTAGATGTCCTAGCAGAAGTCTCAATCTATATGAGTTGATTGCATGAGGACATGCAAAAACTTTGCAGTGGGGGTATGTTGAGCCCCAAAGATGTCCTTTCCCTTTACCAAATTTCACTTCATTTCCTTTGTCCCTTATCAATTACAGGCTTAAATGGTCAATAGGATTGATTAAAGTCACTTTAGAAATGTATACAATGACTGACTTGCTATATTTTCATGGTTTTGTTGTTGTAGTAATTTTTGACTAGACTCAACTACAGAATGCAGACATTCTGTAGCCAGTCGCCTATTCTGCAACTATCTTCATGTTCTCACGGGTTACAAGTGCCACTTCAAGGAAAAACGCATATGGTTGAATTCCACAACACTCCCACATCATTTATTTCTCTCTACGAAGTCTGAGCAAGAATCTACAGGTGGTTATGCACGTGGAAAAGATCAAAGCTAAGAAGCAGATTCCTACTAGGACAGGGACTCTACAGATGTCTCCAGCAAAGTACGAGGCCTCCATAAGAGTTCTAATTTGATTTTGATTGAAAAAGACACTTGTTCCTGTTTCTTCTCAAGGGTAGTTATGTATTTTTTTTATAAGAATGACTCGGAAGACCAAGAGACAACTAGCTAGATTGATGTTTTGTTGCTAGATCTCAAAAGACCGTAATACTCTATTTTTGAAATACTTTTCCTTTAATGAAAGAAGTACCGCTTTATTACAAGATCTGACACAATCTTGAGGAGATTTGTATGCTAATCCAGTGGTAGAGGGCCCCTACTGCCTAAGAAGCTCTGTGCACATTATTTAGATAAGTAACTTTAGCCTTATTGCATTCCTAGCTTAGCAATTTTCTGAACTTTGTGTTTTATACTCACTTGCATTGGATGCTACAGCCAGTCTTATTCTTACGAATTGTTCCAAAATATCACTAACATTGAATGAGATATAACTGTAGTATTTTAGGAATTAGTTGCATTCTTCCGAACTTTACGTTTTTGTGCTCAATTGCATCAATTGTTACAGCTAGTCTTGTTCTTACAAATTATTCCAAAATATCATTAACACTGGATGAGACATAGTTGTGGTGTTTTAGAGCTTAGTTGCGTTTTTTTAACTTTATGTTTTTTTATGCTCATTTACATCACATGTTACAGCCAGTCTTTTTCTATGAATTGTTCCAAAATACCACTAACACCGAATGAGACAGAGCTGTAGTATTTCAATGATTAGTTGCATTTTAGTTTAGTTGTAAAACTCCGGAGGTTAATGGCACTCTAGTTCAATTCTATTCACTGTATTTCAAGTGTGATTGATTGCATTCTTGTTCAGTTCTGTTTAATGTCTTTCAAGTTTCATTAGTTAGTTGTATGTTAATTCTGTTCTATTAGACTTCAAGGCCTTCATTATTTACAAACTACTCTTGTTATTAATCTCTTCCAACACATCATCATATGGACAGGAATTAGTGACATTAATTCAAGGCCTTTACTGCTCTGCAATCTCTTATAATTTTACAAATAGCCTTTTTCCAAAACTATTCCAAAAGATTTCTAACTTTCGAATGAGGCTTAGTAGTGACAATTTGAGTTCCAGAATGGATTAATTTCAGTTTCATAAGTTAATTTAGAGTATGATTCCTTACTATGCTACAAATAATCTTTTCCAATTGTGTTCCAATAAATTTCTAACCATGGATGAGATTTTTGTGATATTGTAAGTTGTTTTTTACTTAGAAGAACCTCATTGCATTAAACTTATCCTTTTCTCAAGATATTCCAACATATTTCCAATGAATGAATTGGATTGAGTTCATGGTATGAGTTATTGAGTTCATGTTAGGAGTTATTTAGTTCTTGCTATGAGTTATTTTTCTTGTTAAAAGTTTTGCATTTTCTGTTCTCAAGTGCCATACATAGTTTAGAATAGGTTTTGCTCTGTTTTAGTGTGACCAACAACTTCTTTTTGCCAACACTTAGTTCTTTTTCCCTTAGAATAAAAACACAAAACCAAAAACATTTAAAAAACACTAAACACAACATAGTGAGAAAAAAATACCTAGGCACATATAGTGCACTTCACTTCAACAATTTACTAGCCCTAGTTGACAATTTATGACATCAATTTAGGAACACTAAGTTGAGCAGATAGATGGCACTGAAACACAAGCTTATACAGATCAAGATGGATAAGGGCGACACGATCCAAAAATACTTGACGAAGTTCATTCAATATCAAGATGAGATTGGAAGTGTTAGTGTGATAGTTTCCTAGGATGATTTGGTGAGCCTAAATTTTCTAGGCCTTCCCAAGAGCTGGCATAACTACCAAGACTTTGTGAATGGGAGGTAGAATCTATCAGACTTGGAGCGACTATGGTCTAACTTGGTGCAAGAAGAGATTCGATAGAGAACTAGAGATGGATTCTCATCAAATACTGATGAGGAGGAGAATTGTGCCTTCAATGGAAAGGCAAAGAAATGGAAAGGGAAGGCATCCCATTCCAAATCGGAGTCCGGAAACACAAGAAAGAAGCGAGACTTGTCAAAAGTAAAATGTTTCAACTGTCATGAGCATGGACACTATGCCACAAATCGTCTGCAAAATAAGACCAACAAGAAGGCCTTGGGAGGAGTAGCAGGTGAAGCACTTGCTTCACATTTTGAGTTGGATTTCACTCTCATTGCATGCATGGTGTCATCAGTGATGGGTTTTGTGTGGTACTTGGATAGTGGAGTTTAGTTCCATTTGACTGCAAACAAATAATTCTTCAATAACTTGGAGGAGAAGGATCTTCAGATGTACATCAATATGGGTGACAACGGGAGGTATAGTGCTACCAGTGTAGGTATAGTTACCTTTCAAAGGGAGTCAGGTAATCCAGTCATATTAAAAGATTTCATGTATGTTCCTGGTTTATAAAATAATTTGGTTTTTGTTGCTATGTTGGAATATTGTGGCTATGATGGGATCTTCAGTGAAGGAAAGGCATTCCTTCATCACAAAGCTACGAGACAGGTAAAAAATATTTGGGTTCGAATAAAGAACCTCTTTAAACTAGATGTAGGATATTGTGTTTCCTTGAGTAAGAAATCAGAGAAGGTGGAGAGTCAAGACATCGATGAGTTATGGCATATGAGGTTGGGCCATCTACACCACAATGCTTTGAAGATCATGCAATAGATTTCTACATGACTTCCAAAGGGTGAACTTGCACAGAGAGATACATGCAAAGGGTGTACATTGGGGAAGTATACCAAAGCCAATTTTCAAAATAAGTAAATTTGAGTCGAGGTGATCCTTGAGAGAGTTCACTCAGACGTGTGTGGACCGTTCTCAACAGCTTCCACAACAAAGCACATGTATTGTGTGATTTGTTTTTATGATTTTTCAAGAAAGTGTTGGATTTTCTTCATTCGGAAGAAAGATCAAACATTCTTCAAGTTTTTTGAGTTCAAGGCACTTGTTTATAAATATACAGGGAACAAGGTGAAGGCTCTAAGGAGCGACAATGGTGGTGAATACATCTCTAACTAATTCAAGAAATTTTGTGCCTCAGAAGGAATTCGAAGAGAATTGATAGCACCTCATAACCCACAGCAGAATGGGGTTGCAGAAATAAAGAACAGAACTATTTTGGGAGAAGCACGAGCTATGTTGGATGATCAGGGCCTACCATTGCATCTATGGATGGAAGCATGCAATACAATAGGATTTGTGCACAACATATGTCCTCATCAGATACTTGGGATGAGTAAACCAGAGGAGGCTTTTTCAGGTAAGAGACTAGATGTGTTGTATCTTAAATTTTTTGGTTCATATATTTATTTCCATGTGACCAAATATGATAGGAAGAAGCTAGAGCCAACAGTAGTGTTGGGGATATTTGTGGGGTACATTGATACACCTCACAACTATCAGGTGTACTTTTCAGCACACAGGATGATAGTGGTCAGAAGAGATGTGAAATTCAATGAAGAGAAATCCATGTGATTATCCATTGAGAGGGAGCTCACGTTGCATGCAGTAAAGGAGCTCTTGGCTCCAAAAAAATAACCTCAGGATGTGTAGAAGCCACAAGTAGAGGAACAGAGTGGTAGAAACCACTCATGCATATTCATCCACCATAGATGGCAGAAAGCACACTAGAGAGGCTGACACATTATCGCTAGATGTGAAAGATAATTTGGGAGAACCCACATAACAACACAGGCAGAGAAGGTCCCCAGAGCGGTACACTGGATACATGGCTCTTATGAGAGAAGGTATTTAGATAGAGCTATCCTCTTTTGAGGAAGCAGTGTCAGAGCCAGTGTGGGTTGATGCCATGGTTGAGGAGTATGACTCCATTATCAGAAAAAATGCATGGGAAGTTATCCCAAGACTAGTGGGGAAGTCAATTGTAGGATCCAGGTGGGTATAGAAGGTGAATCAGGTAGCATATGGGAGTGTGGAGAAGCACAAGCCCAAATTTGTGGCCAGAGGGTTCTCTCAAGTGGAGAGGATTGACTATGATGAGAATTTTGCACCAGTCACAAGGTACTCATCTATCTGATCTATCCTTGCACTCTCAACACGAATGGGATGGAAAATACATCATATGGATGTAAATACAACCTTCCTCAAAGGGGTGATTGAGGAAGAGGTGTCCATTGAGAACCTTGAAGGTTTTGAGACCTTAGACATGGAGCCTTTTGAGACCTTAGACATGGAGCCTCATGTATGCAGACTCAATACATCACTGTATGTGCTGAAGCAAGCACCTCGTACTTGACACACTAGGATCGACATTTATTTCACCAGGTCGGGCTTCACCAAGAGTGAAGCAGATGCAAACCTATATCATATTGTGGTTGATGGTAAGCTTTTGATTATTGTACTTTATGTCGATTATTTGATACTAATAGGTGATGAGCAGCTCATCAAGTGTTTCAAAGAGGATCTTGCAAGAGAATTTGAGATGAAGGACATGGAGATACTATTTCCTGGGATTGGAAATAGGGAAAAGAGATGGGGAGCTATTTGTATCTCAAGGAAATTATGCCAAGGATATTCTGAGGAATTTCCACATAGAGGGAAGCAAGCCCATGGAGACTCCTCTAGCAGAAAACTGTAGGAAGGAGGATGCTAATTCGAGTGAAATAGTGGATGCTATGTTTATAGGCAGCTTGTGGGTTCACTCATGTATTTGGTGAAAACACGACCAGACATATGCTACAAATTTAACCAGCTTATTCAAGCTATGGTTAAGCCTACCAAGCTCTTTTGGAAGGCATGCAAGCATGTGTTGACATACCTCAGAGGCACTACAAAATATGGGCTATGGTACAGGCAGACAGAGGGAGTGAAGCTTCAAGGCTTCACCAATGAAAATTGGGCAGGTAGTCCATCCGACGGGAAGAGCAAATCATGGGGCATCATTAGCATAGGATCAACAATAGTTTTCTATTACAACAAGAAACAAATATCAATTTCACTTAGTTCAGCAGAGGCAGAGTACATAGCATCTAGTCAGGTAGCATGCGGGGCCATCTAGATGAGGAAGATACTTGTTGGATTGTTTTATCGACAGATTGATCTGATGGTGATACATTGTGATAACCAAAGTCGCATCAAAGTCTCGGTTAATCCATTTTTTCATGACAATTCTAAGCATATTGATATATGGTATCACCATATTAGAGATTGTATGCAGAGGTGGATTATGTCATTAGTGTTAGTATGAATTCTTTGTCGAAGCGTACGAAAAAGAACCACTTTAGCTACGCATAACTAATAGCCCTAACAACAATAATGGCTGCAAAACATCTTCAGATCTGCAATTAGTAGTTAAAGTGCTGCAACAAGCAGATCTATAAATGGAAAGATATTAAGCAGTGAAGTAAAGAGTTTGCTCCATGCATCCAACAGACAAGACAAGAACACGATTTTTGAATGAATTTTTATATTACAGGGCACCTGGGAGGAAACAAGAAGGTGTATCCAGATCTCCTCGATGGGATGGGTTCTTTGTAGTCCTCAGCACTTCAGATCTAAGCTTTCTCTCTCTTGTAGATGTAGAAAACCCAATGTAGAAGGTAGAGCTCAATGGGAGCAACAATGGCAAAAAATGAGACCGAGTGTATAGATCCAGAGTGATCTAGTATGCAACAAAAGGTGAAGAATGAAGGGAAAAACCCTCCTATTTATAACAAAATATTGGGTCATTCTAGATCTTGGTGCATGATTAAAATAATGTTAACCAAATCTAGATCCACCTCTATGGAATATTTTATTATTATTTGTTGGAGGAAAAGGGACTTTGACTTGGGTCAAAATCCCTTGATTAGTGAAGAATAAATAAATAAATGATTTATTTATCTTTTTAAGGAAGTGGTTGGGATATAATCAAATAAATAATGATTTATTTGATTAATGGTGGTTGATTTGGTCATATTTAACAAGGAATATTATTTAAATAATTATTCCTAGAAAATAATAAGATAACTATGGGTTTATCTCATTAATTTCTTTGTTTTTGGGTTAAACATGATTGGGAATAATAATTAAATTATGGTTTAATTAATTATTCCTTTTGGGGTTTCTTAATTAACATAGTGAAAGCAGTTTTACTTGGGGTAAAACTGGTCTTACATGGTGTACTTGGGTCCATCTAATGATGAAGAGTTAGATGACCAAAAAATGGTGTAACAGATTGCCCCCCAGCGTGCGAGTGTCGGGAGCAAATCGTATGACCGAAGTACGTTGTAAGAAGACAATCACTAGACAACAAAAGGGTATGTCAGAGAGAGAAATATGAGGTAGATAGTGTGCTGAAGGACTAGACCCTGAGGAGACGAGACTCGCAGGTGCAACAAGTCTCTGTTATGAGAGGGTACCTGTGCTGAAGGCGGCAGGGGAGGCATACCTATGCCTGCCGTGACAAAGTACAAAAGAATAGTGTGTCCAGTGAACAAGGGACCGAACCATAGAGTACAGCTGGCATAATCAAGAGCCAGATAAAAATACAATGAATAGTCTCACATACATGCTGTGCCTGGGATAACAGCCAGGACTAGTACAATATCATCTGAGTACATGAGATAAATACAACCCAAATGCCCCCTGTAAATGGGGAAGGGCTCACAAAATCTGACTGATACATGCAAATCATAGAGGTGCTGCAAGTGGCTAAGGCCAACATCATCAAAAGCTGGAGCGGCATCGAAGGCTGCAATGAAGAGGTCATCCGGGCATGTGGGGGGCTACCTGCAGGGCCACCCCCTCATGAGGGCTGAGACATCTCACACACGCCCGGGAATCATCAAGAGCTGCTGCTGGGTCACTGGACTGTCCAGTATACGAATCTCGATCATGCTGAAAGGAGCTGGAGAAGCGATCAAGTCAAAGGGAGGTGAGAAATCCCCCTGCCTGATCCGAGGCACCGAACAAAAGTGGAAGCTGGAACCAAGGTACACCGCCCTCTAGACCTTGCTTCTGGAATAAATGTGTTGAGGTCGACAGAAGGAGGCCCGCCTTAGGTGAGGCAATGAGAGATCCTCAACTAAGGCACGAGAGAATAGCAATAGAGCGACAGACAGACTGACACTAATGATGATGGCGGAAATGGGAAGGGTGGAGTGGCGAATGGACGACTTCCCTTGTTAGAGCATAAAGAGCATGAATGACATGGCAGCGACTGACACAATATCGAAAGGGACAGGGGACAGTGGGGCTGAAGGTCATGAGATGCGACACAAGAGAGGAACCAAGCAAAAAAGAATGGAGGGCTATAGTATGGTGTAATAGGATGCAGGATAGACTCCATGAATGCAATGATGACTCAACTCGGATGCTCTAAGCAAGGGCGACTAGATAGTGCTGCCACACAATAAAGGCCCCAATGGGGGTCATAGAAGCATGAGTACAAGGTGGGCACTCATGACGAAAATCAACACGAACATGGACAAGTAAGGGGGCGATATGGTGCCCCAAGTACAAGTGTCGTAAGTGAGGAAATTCGATTTTGAGGAGCGGTGAAGTGACCCTTCGTGGACAAATGTGTCCAGGTGAAGTATCAAATCACCAAAAACTAAGTAAAACCCATTTGAGAGCTCGGTGAGATCTATCCAGCGGTGCTGACGGTTCGTCGAACGGGGCTACGGTGTGGTCGCGGCAGTCGAAAGAAGAAACAGGGGTTCTCTTTTAATGAGGCTGTTTTCCCTCCAAAATCATTCATTTGCTATTGTTGTTGTGGTGAATGTGGAGAGGAGAGAAGGCCCTAAATCTTGCGGCGAACATAGCGGACAAACCGACCGTGGGATTCGAGATCTGTCAGTTGGAGGTAAGAGGCCTAACCTTGCTCTTGCATTTTGATGGATTAGATTTGCAGTTTAGGGCCCAACACCCCAGAAACAGCCCCTCCCTCCTCTCTACGGCCGGGTCGCACTTTTTGGGGCAAAAAGTGCGACCCAGGACGCAGGTTTGAGGGCAGAAAGTGCGACCTGGTCCAGAAAATGGCAGAAAACTGCGACCTGGGAGATGAGGGGGGCTTGGTGCTGTTTGATGGCTGGGATTTGGGTTTTGGTGTGTGGTTATGGTTTGCCCGATCTGTACCCTGACAAAAATGATGTGTTTGTGCAGGTATGGCAGAGTTGCGGGTCAACTGGAGAGAGAGGGATCTGGAAACACTTCGGACAGAGATCCAGGCGGATCAGGGCGTTCGTCGTGTATTGGCCAGATTTGGGGTTCTCAAGTTTGTGGAGAACTCGTTGATGAGAGCAGGGGAACCATTACTGGCCCGGATTATCAGTTATTGGGATCCAGATCAGGAGATCTTTGTAGTGCAGGGGCACAGGATTGAACTGACGGTCCAGGATGTGTACTTTCTGACTGGCCTCCCACCACTGGGGATAGTGGGAGACACGCAGCCAGTGTTGCCGCGGGGGCGGCATATCATGGAGTTTGTGGAACGCCATTGTCGACCGGGTCTCCAAGTCAAGGGGACTCGGATATCGATCGGGGATCTAGAGAGGCTAGAAACCCGTGCAGTGGCCGCAGCTGTGCTGCGAATCCTGGGCACCCAGGCGTTCCATCACATCACCGGTGGGAAGATGATGATAGTGGAGAGTGTGTTGAGTGGGACCTACTTTGGGTGGGCCCAAATGATGTTGGTGTCGCTAAAGCGACAGTTGTCGCTATGCAAGCGGCAGGTGAATCATGATTGCTCATATGGGACTCTGTTGTGCGCCTTCTTCTTTGAGAAGATCCCGACCTTGAGGCCTCGCGTGCAGCTTCCAGATGGGGGCCCGAGAGAGCCCAGGATGCGTCGTTGGGGACGACTACTCTGCAAAGGAGGAGGAGGGGCGGTCGGGCGAACATTTCGACCGGAGTTTTTTGCCCATTGGGATCGGATGCCGTTGTACATAGACGACTACCCTTATAGTGGGATGAGCTACTGTGGGGATCCGGATCTGCCACTTCCGCCTGGTCGAGTCTGGGGGCCCGATGGAAAGTGACAAATTGCTATTCTTATATGGGCATGTTTAAAGTTTTTTGAATAGTAAATAATGATACTGATTCATGGACTTTTGGTATGCAGATATAGCACCGGTAAAACCGGCCGGATACATGGGACGACCGGCAGCGTCTGGAGCTACGGGTCCGAGTGGATCGAGGGCAGCGCAAAATGATGGTGCGGCTGCCCTACTGGAGGACATCCGTCGTAGATGTGAGCAGCTGTTGACCGGAGTATCAGAGCGCGGGTGGCAGGATTTAGACGACCAGTACATAGAGCCATGTGTTGGTCTCCCCTCGGAGTGGCGAGGTATCATGCGGCGCATGGCGATGGCCGGTCAAACTATGCGCGATCTACATGCTGCAGGGGCAGAGCCATTGGCCCGGGAGCCTCCAGATAGTGATTAGGGACGTATGGTGCCCCCTTTGATGTATGTAGGGGCAGGGGGTGCCTCCTATAGTGTAGGGAGGGGCATATGGTGCCCCCAGTTTTTGTTTTTGGTTTGTAACATGCTATGGGCATGTCGGATGTATATGTGTGGGGGGGCGTATGGTGCCCCCAGTTTTTGGAACAT
Organism: Pinus albicaulis; assembly: GCA_034641835.2. NCBI lineage: Eukaryota > Viridiplantae > Streptophyta > Pinopsida > Pinales > Pinaceae > Pinus > Pinus albicaulis. The sequence continues at coordinate 330,065,948 of CM076580.1, forward strand.
GCTATGGGCATGTCGTATGGACTCATCAATATATGGTATGCGACACATATTATGGATATGCATCGTCTTTTGATGGTTAATTTAATGTTATTGTCCTGTATGAATTGTGTGTGATAAATGCCAATCTAGAACATGGTTTGCAATACTATCTACGTAGTGATTCTGGTCTCTGGGTACATGGTTGAAAGTGATGGTTTCAAACGCACGTATTAAGACTTTCACTCGTAAGTAGCGTCGAAACAGCACAGGGTTATGCACACGATAAACACCATTTAGTTGCATGACAAGAAGCAAGGAATCTAAGCGAACGTGTAGGTGGCGAATGCGATGCAGCAAAGCATCAGCTAGTAGGCCACGCACTGCATCGTATTCGGCCTGATTGTTGGTGGCAGAACCAATGCATACCCCGTTAGACAGAACGAGGTCATGCAAGGGGGTGAAGATGGCCCACCCTGCCGAGGCAAGATTTCTGGAGTAGCGACTTGCACCATCGGCGTAACCGATAAAGGATGTGGACGGGGGGATGCGCAAGGTGGTGTGACAAGACAATACATGAGGGGATGAAAGGAAAGGACGGCAGCGTGAGGGGGCAGAAGTCATCGAGTGGAAATGGCGGGGGGAAGGGGCAGGATGAGCAAAACTCAAACAAGGTGATGTATGAGGGCTATCGGAACCATGGCGAGGACTCGGGCTGCGAAGGTCAACAGAGACACCAGTGGAGTGATCTCGAGTATCGAGGACCTGATAGGGGAGGCGGCAGACGGGCTAGGTTCCAAGTGTCGTGCAGAGGAGGACAGGTAAAGAATGGTGACTGTAGACTCCGTCATCTGGACATCAGGGGGGGGAATATGGATGGGATTAGTGGAATCCTCAGGCTGGGCTGCAGCATACTGCGCGAGAATGGGAGAGGCGGATTGATTTTGTTCAACCTCATACTCGCGGATTACCTCAAGGGAGTCACGGTAATGCGTCAGGTGAGGACAATGATGGGAGTAGTGGCCATGGACCCCGCGCAAAGCACAAGGCTTGTTGGTGCGGAGAGTCTTGGGGTTCTTGGAGACGGTCGAAGCAGGAGCGGGAGTTTCAGGGACCGTAGTGTCGGGGAACGCGACTTTTACCATGGGGCGAATACGGGGTAACTCGGGACAAGCATGAGTGGCATGACCGATGACATCACATAAGGCACAAGGCTTCGAGGGTGGGGGAGGAGCCGAGGTGGTTGTGGTGGTTTGGTCTTTGGGTGCCCCCTTGCGGGCTTTGCCTTTCTTCCCGGGAGCTGACCCAACAGGAGAAGGGTCCTGTGGAGGTGCTGGGGGCACAGTGGCTATGGAGGAAGCGAGGGGGACCGGTTGAACCGGTGTCAAAGCCATGTAAGGTTTGGGGTGACCGGGGGGGGTGGCGGCTGGGGGGTCAAGGTACCAAACCGGAATACCCAAGGTCAAGTTAGGGAGAGAAAGGGTGGCCATGACGGGGACGGAATATACTCCGGAAGGGGGAGCCAAGAAGGGGATCTGTCCAGCAGGGTAATGACCAGGAGGAACGGCTCCAAGATGGTTAAGGCTAGGAGGGACCGATCCTGGAGGATAAAGAGGTGCGGGGGTGCCAGCTGTAGGGGGAGGGCCAGAAAGGGGAGGTCCGGCTGGCTGAGATGGATGGCTAGGAGCGGGTTGCGGAGGGCGAGGAGGAGGGTGCGGGCTAGCTGAGGCAGGCTGTTTATGGGCAGCCTGAGATGATTGCATCATGCAAACATTCGACAAGCTGGGATCAGTAACGGGAGGGGGAGGAAGGTGAGGAAAAGTACCGAGCAAGGTGGAATCTTTATAAACGCCGGGGGAGACACTGGTCAAGGAATCGACAGTTTGCTTGTTGGCTACAGAAGAGATGGTCGTCTCGGAGGAGGACTGAGACGATGACTCATGAGACGATAGCTGGTCAATGGTGACTATCTTCCCGTTATGTGGAAAAGACATCTTACGGAAGACCGCGGATGGGACAGCAGACATGGCATAGGTGTAGCTTCGCCCCAATAGGATGTAGTAGTCTAGAGGGGCGTCAATGACTTCGACATCAACGCAAACAGTCTTACCGGCGAGGGTGATGGGACAGTTACGAAACAGGCCAATAGGCTGGGAGGTATGACCATCCCACGCTCGAAGGGTGATCGTGGAAGGGGCCAGCTCAGGGGATCCGAGTTGCTTCCAAACCAAAGCGGACATCACGCAGGTGGATGCCCCCTCATCAATTATACACCGGGATACGGTGGCGTTCCGGATTTTGACTGGGATTTGGAAAGCAACGGAAGGAGGAAGAGGAGGGTGGTCCGATTGAGTGGCGTCGAAAACAATCATTTGGTCATCAGCAGGATCAACAGCGCCCACGGCAGATAGTAGAGCCTTCCTTTGAGAAGGGCACGACTAGAGGAGTTCCAGTGTGGAAATGGCAGCAGGGGATTGTGCCAAATCATCTACTATACTGTACGATTGAGCGGCTCGACCAGAAGCAGCATTTCGGCGTAATGGACCCTTTGGAATCTTTGGGTGGACCTCAACTTTGGGTTGAGGGATGTGTAAGGGGCCACTAGATGTCGAAAGAGGCTCTGTAGAACCTGAAGATGGGGGCTCGGGAGCGGACTGAGCAGGGGGCTTGGTGTACTGGCGAGACCGAGTTTGAAGGTGAAGGTCGACGGAAGGGGACGGATCGGAGTGCATCATGAGGATCTGGTAGTCAGAGGAACCAGAAATGGACGAGGGTGTGGCGGCATGGCTGTCAGGGGGGTGGGTAGCCACGAATCCCTGTTGAGGGAAAGGATCGGTGAACACAGCTGGCTGGGTAGTGGCCACATTAGGAGGAGCGTGAGGGGAGGTGTGCTGTCCGCGCAATGTGGCTTGAGACTCCCACATCTGTCGCATCTGGGGTAAGAGAGGGCAATCGTGAGTGTAGTGACCGTAAACACCGCAACACGAACAGGGCTTGTTTGTGAGAAGTGGCCTGTCCGGCCTGGGCGGAATGCCCTGAGGCTGGTTGCTAGTGTTAGGGTCCTGACCAGAATTGGGTCCTCGGTTACCAGGGGCAGATGGGTTCTGGTTGCCTCTCCGCCTTCTTTGGGAAGGGGGATTAAACGCACCCTGCTGCGCAAATACTTGCCCTGGAGGGGGGTGTAAGGGCTGTTGCAGGTGGTGAGGAGGCAAGGGAGGCGGAAACGCATATGCTGGGGGAGCTGGCGCACCAGGCTGCGGATAAAAGTAAGGGTTGGGTTGGGTAGCATTGAGGTAAGCGGGAGGTTGGGCAAAAGGAGGAGGCATGCCGTATCCTGGATACATGTTGCCGGGAGGGGGCAGAGTGCTAGAGGTGCTGGCCCCTCCCTGAGGGAGGCCATGGCTCATAGGAGGGTGAGCAGAGGGGTGGGAAAGAGATCCAACAATACCGTCAGCGGAATGAGATGCCCCCGGGGCGTTAGCGCCACCGGGCCGGGGGATGTCAGGAAGAACGGTATAAACATAACCAGATTGGGCATAGATCAGGTCATACTTTAAAGCTATTTGGAGGGCGGCTTCTTCAGATTGAGGAAAGTGAGAGGCGACATCTTTGCCGATGGGAGACGGGAGGGTGCGAAGGAACCAGTCCATGTAAACCCGATCTTCAAAGGGAGGGGCTCGACATAAGCGCCGTCTTCGTCGCCATTCCTGAACATGGGCAGAAAGGCGTGTGGAAGAGGATTGCTTAAATGAAGTTAAGAGCTCCGTACCCGTGTCGTATCGGAGAGGGAGCTGGAAGTACGACAAGAAGGCTTGGGCAAAAGTCTCGAACGTGGTATGGGAGGAAGTGGCCTGTTCGACATACCATTTAGAAGCTTCGCCGGTAAGCGTGCGTTGGAACAAACGAAGACGGATGGAGTCATCGATAATGGAGTTGGAGGAACACCACATGTGGAAAGACCGGACGTGATTGGTTGGGTCTTCGCCATTAAGGCCCTCGAACTTAGGGATATCAGAGGGTAACTTGGTGGGCATAGTGGGCCAGGTATTATTATGGTGAATGGGGTCGTTAATCAACTGATGGAAATCGGGGAGGCTGAGGCCTGCAATGTACGGCAGCACAGGGGTGGCCGGAGTAGTGGTTGTGACGGTTCCGCTAGAAGTAGGGCCGGCATTGGGCCCGGGAGAACCGCTAGCATTAGGCCCTGATCCGGACATGGTGAAGGTAAAAGGAGTCGGAGGGGGAGAACCGGAAGGAGAAGGGGGATCCGATGAATCATGAGAGGAGTCGGAGTGCGGACTCGAAGGTGGACTGGCTCGACGACGACGGTGCGGAGCAGGTCGATCAACCGGAAACTGAGGATGAAGGCCAAGAAGTCTCCGGGAAAGGCGCCTTGGGGGCGCAATGATGACAGGAAGAAGGAAACCGACAAGGGCAGAAAGGGACAGAATCAAGAAGGTCAAGGGCAGATAAGGTGCAGAGACAATTGATTTTAGAGTCTTTGCCAGGCGGTGTAAACCAGGCGCTTCTTCACTTAGGGTCAGTGTGTGGTGTGCGTTAATTTTAATTTTTAAACCCTTTCCGTTGTTGAGAGCAAAAAAGTGTGCAACGTAGCTGAAAATAAACCTACAGAGAACAGAATAAAAATGCTGAAATAACGGAAAAATAACAGCTACATATGCATCTATCAAACCCAAGAAAGTGGGTCTCTCAAAACTATGCTGAAAAGAAAGGGAAAAACTATGGAAACACACACAAACGAAGCTCAACGGATCTAGGGTCAAAGGGGACAGAGATCCGGAGGATAAAGCTGCAGATAAGGGGTGCAGATCACGACGAGACGAGGCAGGTGGGTGGAAAAGGTAAGGGAAATCAGCAAAAGCCGGGGAGGGGCAAGGCGAGAGGGACCAACCCTTTGGGGAGGTCCAAACAAACGACGAAATTGATTTGAAAGGAAAAGAAGGCCCGATTTCGATGGATGTTTGAAGTGAGGTCACGGATGCGGAAAAAGAAAGAGGCTAGGCACGAGCAAACGAGTGAAGCTTAATTTGAAACTCTTCCACAAAAAAAGTGGAGGTACTAAAGCCCTAGAGTGCTAGGCCACTTAGATGAGTAACGAGATCGGATCTTGGTCGAGGCGGAGTACAGACGGTGGAAAACAGCGGCTGCAGTAGAACCGGAAAGTGCAGGAAAAAATCTTTGGAAAAGGCCAGTCGCAGTTGACGATTTTAGTTGGGTACGCGGAGTTACAGGAGGCTGAAAAGTGCGTCCAGGTCGCGGGTTTTGGGCCAAAAGGTGCGACCCCCCCGTTCCGGCTGTTTCGGCGGCAGATTTTCTGAAAAATTGCCGTCTCAGGTGCGGCTGGTGTCGCTTACCTGCGCAATAGGGCCAGAAACACACGGAAGTTAGAAATTTTAGGTTTTAGGGTTTTATGTGAGAAAAATGACATGAAAAGAGAAAAACTAAGCAGCTAAAAAAGAAGCCCTAGGGCCTGAAGTAGCTGGATATGCAGGAATATGAAAAACGGCAGCGGTCGTAATTTAAAACCCGTGTGGAGTCGCCATTTGTTAGTATGAATTCTTCGTCGAAGTGTACGAAAAAGAACCACTTTAGCTACGCATAACTAATAGCCCTAACAACAATAATGGCTGCAAAACATCTTGAGATCTGCAATTAGTAGTTAAAGTGCTGCAACAAACAGATCTATAAATGGAAAGACATTAAGCAGTAAAGTAAAGAGTTTGCTCCATGCATCCAACAGACAAGACAAGAACACAATTTTGAATGAATTTTTATATTACAGGGCACCTGGGAGGAAACAAGAAGGTGTATCCGGATCTCCTCAATGGGATGGGTTCTTTGTAGTCCTCAGCACTTCAGATCTAAGCTTTCTCTCTCTTGTAGATGTAGAAAACCCAATGTAGAAGGTAGAGCTCAATGGGAGCAACAATGACTTTAGGGGAGGTCCAAACAAAACGACAAGAGGTGATTTGAAAGGAAAAGAGGCTGATTTCGATGGATCTGGAAGTGAGGTCACAGATCTGGAAAAAGAAAGGGCCGAAGCTCTGAAACCGACGGCTGAAACAGCTGAAACTCTTCCACAAAAAGTGGAGGGTACTAAAGCCCTAAGGGGCTGGGTTCCCACTTAGATGAGTAAAACATCAGATCTTGTCAAGGCGGTCGAGATGCAGGCCGGAAAACCCCCGCAGGCCGGCAGCTATAACCTTAAAAATTACGTAAAAATGTCGGGAAAAGGCAGTCGCAGTTCGACCGATTTTGCTGAGGTCGCAGTGTTACGTGCTGAAAAGTGCGTCCGTGTCGCAGGTTTTGGGCTGTGGTGCGAATTTCCGTTCCTACTGCTTTCGGCGGCAGATTTTCCGAAAAATTGTCGTCTGTGTGCGGCCGGTGTCGCTTACCCGCGCAATAGCCGGGGCGCACGGGTTAGAAATTTTAGGATTTTAGGGTTTTATGTGAGAAAAATGACATGAAAAGAGAAAAACTAAGCAGCTAATAAAGAAGCCCTAGGGCCTGAAGTAGCTGGATATGCAGGAATATGAAAAACGACAGCGGTCGTAATTTAAAACCCGTGTGGAGTCGCCATTTGTTAGTATGAATTCCTTGTCGAAGCGTACGAAAAAGAACCACTTTAGCTACGCATAACTAATAGCCCTAACAACAATAATGGCTGCAAAACATCTTCAGATCTGCAATTAGTAGTTCAAGTGCTGCAACAAACAGATCTATAAATGGAAAGATATTAAGCAGTAAAGTAAAGAGTTTGCTCCATGCATCCAACAGACAAGACAAGAACACGATTTTTGAATGAATTTTTATATTGCAGGGCACCTGGGAGGAAACAAGAAGGTGTATCCAGATCTCCTCAATGGGATGGGTTCTTTGTAGTCCTCAGCACTTCAGATCTAAGCTTTCTCTCTCTTGTAGATGTAGAAAACCCAATGTAGAAGGTAGAGCTCAATGGGAGCAACAATGACAGAAAAATGAGACCGAGTGTATAGATCCAGAGTGATCTAGTATGCAACAAAAGGTGAAGAATGATGGGGAAAACCCTCCTATTTATAACAAAATATTGGGTCCTTCTAGATCTTGGTGCATGATTAAAATAATGTTAATCACATCTAGATCCACCTCTATGGAATATTTTTATTATTATTTGTTGGAGGGAAAGGGTGTTTGACTTGGGTCAAATCCCTTGATTAGTGAAAAATAAATAAATAAATGATTTATTTATCTTTTTAAGGAAGTGGTTGGGATATAATCAAATAAATAATGATTTATTTGATTAATGGTAGTTGATTTGGTCATATTTAACAAGGAATATTATTAAATAATTATTCCTAGAAAATAATAAGATAACTATGGGTTTATCTCATTAATTTCTTTGTTTTTGGGTTAAACATGACTGGGAATAATAATTAAATTATGGTTTAATTAATTATTCCTTTGGGGGTTTCCTAATTAACATAGTGAAAGCAGTTTTACTTGGGGTAAAACTGGTCTTACATGGTGTACTTGGGTCCATCTAATGATGAAGAGTTAGATGACCAAAAAATGGTGTAACAT